>VZQC01004414.1:5217191-5475122 GCA_009823505.1 Rhizomys pruinosus
AGATGTTATAAGCCACAGTAAGACCCTGTCATATTTAACAGGGGGGAAAATTGTAATTCATGGATTAACATATCCAAACATGTGTCTATGCTAAAGTAACCTACCATAACTATTAGTGCTGCTTAAATACCTATATATCTAATTGCTTGTTCTTCATTAGTAGGATCGAAAGGTTATTCCTGGACAAACTGTCAGCCCATGAAAGGAAACAGCCAGAATTGACCAGAGTCCAAGTCAACAGCTCCAGAGAGAGTGGACTGTTTTACCTCTCATCCACCTGTGCCCCTTTTCTAAGCCTAGGGAACAACCTGCGGAAGAGGGGGCGTGGTAGAATGTAAGGGCTGCGATTGGGGTGAATGGTGAAACTACAGCAATGTAGTCTGGACACTCATTTGATCAACTTGATTGAACAAACAACCTGTCACCCCCCACTGGATGGTGGGGCTGTAGGGGATTGGGCACAACAGCCTGCAGATTGGTTTTGCATGAAGGATGCTTATACTCATGGATTATCACTTATAGCTAAAAATGAAAAAAAAACTGAGAGAAAGATGCAGGTCAGTTATGGCAGAATGCATGATCTGGGATAGGGTGGGGGTGGGGGGAAGGGAAAGGGAAATAAGCCTGAACTAAATTGGAAAAAATGTATGAAACGCACAAAGCATCAATAAAAATTAAATTAAAAAAATTTAAAAACAGTGGGAGATGTAGGGAAATCCAGCTTGAATTGCAGGCTATCTTTCCAGCTGGCATGCCTCAGGGCACCCCATGGCCAAAAGTCTGGCTCCGCCCAAAGGAGGAGCAGGCAGCATGGCCTCGGTACATGATAGTGGGTGAGCAAGGTGTGCAGTGGCATGGAGTTGGGGGCTTATGATTGTTCCCAGGAACTGACGTCATTTGGTTTCTAAAAGCAAGCTGTGGCAACGAGTAAATTTGAATTCCATAGTAACATCATCACAGAGTTCCTGGCCAATATTTTTATTAATTATTGTATGCATACAGGCTAAGGTAGGCCTGAATTTCATTCAGGTGGCCAGTGGGTTGGAAAGAGGTTCTCTTTGCAGACCACCAACCTGGGTAGCTGGTGTTGTTAGTGAAATTCCTGTCCCAGCTCTGGGCAGGTGCGAAGTCACAGCCAAGAGTGGAACACGTGTCTTGTGGGTCCAGGCAAAGAGCCTAAGTTGGAGTTACCACTTAGGTTGAGCTACAGGAAGTAGCCGGCTGCTCTCTGCTCTGAGGGTCCAGCTCCCCACAGCAACTGTGGGCAGGCACTGTATCTCCATACCCCTTAGCAGAGCCATGTGGTCCCTGTTTGTGTAAAAAGAAAAGCTTCCTACATCTCATAGCTGTAAATATGCATTACATTACAAGTCCATATCGCATACACCATGTATATGTGATTCAAAAGAGTTTCACAAAACTATTGTCTGTGCACAGTTTCCCATATCTTCCTCCCATCCCATTCCACCCTTGAACAAATGCCTAAATTATGTTTGAGCCACCAGTCATTTCACACACAACCACCAGTCATTTCACACACAACCACCAGTCATTTCACACAACCACCAGTCATTTCACACAACCACCAGTCATTTCACACAACCACCAGTCATTTCACACACAACCACCAGTCATTTCACACACAACCACCAGTCATTTCACACACAACCACCAGTCATTTCACACACAACCACCAGTCATTTCACACACAACCACCAGTCATTTCACACACAACCACCAGTCATTTCACACACAACCACCAGTCATTTCACACACAACCACCAGTCATTTCACACACAACCACCAGTCATTTCACACACAACCACCAGTCATTTCACACACAACCACCAGTCATTTCACACACAACCACCAGTCATTTCACACACAACCACCAGTCATTTCACACACAACCACCAGTCATTTCACACACAACCACCAGTCATTTCACACACAACCACCAGTCATTTCACACACAACCACCAGTCATTTCACACACAACCACCAGTCATTTCACACACAACCACCAGTCATTTCACACACAACCACCAGTCATTTCACACACAACCACCAGTCATTTCACACACAACCACCAGTCATTTCACACACAACCACCAGTCATTTCACACACAACCACCAGTCATTTCACACACAACCACCAGTCATTTCACACACAACCACCAGTCATTTCACACACAACCACCAGTCATTTCACACACAACCACCAGTCATTTCACACACAACCACCAGTCATTTCACACACAACCACCAGTCATTTCACACACAACCACCAGTCATTTCACACACAACCACCAGTCATTTCACACACAACCACCAGTCATTTCACACACAACCACCAGTCATTTCACACACAACCACCAGTCATTTCACACACAACCACCAGTCATTTCACACACAACCACCAGTCATTTCACACACAACCACCAGTCATTTCACACACAACCACCAGTCATTTCACACACAACCACCAGTCATTTCACACACAACCACCAGTCATTTCACACACAACCACCAGTCATTTCACACACAACCACCAGTCATTTCACACACAACCACCAGTCATTTCACACACAACCACCAGTCATTTCACACACAACCACCAGTCATTTCACACACAACCACCAGTCATTTCACACACAACCACCAGTCATTTCACACACAACCACCAGTCATTTCACACACAACCACCAGTCATTTCACACACAACCACCAGTCATTTCACACACAACCACCAGTCATTTCACACACAACCACCAGTCATTTCACACACAACCACCAGTCATTTCACACACAACCACCAGTCATTTCACACACAACCACCAGTCATTTCACACACAACCACCAGTCATTTCACACACAACCACCAGTCATTTCACACACAACCACCAGTCATTTCACACACAACCACCAGTCATTTCACACACAACCACCAGTCATTTCACACACAACCACCAGTCATTTCACACACAACCACCAGTCATTTCACACACAACCACCAGTCATTTCACACACAACCACCAGTCATTTCACACACAACCACCAGTCATTTCACACACAACCACCAGTCATTTCACACACAACCACCAGTCATTTCACACACAACCACCAGTCATTTCACACACAACCACCAGTCATTTCACACACAACCACCAGTCATTTCACACACAACCACCAGTCATTTCACACACAACCACCAGTCATTTCACACACAACCACCAGTCATTTCACACACAACCACCAGTCATTTCACACACAACCACCAGTCATTTCACACACAACCACCAGTCATTTCACACACAACCACCAGTCATTTCACACACAACCACCAGTCATTTCACACACAACCACCAGTCATTTCACACACAACCACCAGTCATTTCACACACAACCACCAGTCATTTCACACACAACCACCAGTCATTTCACACACAACCACCAGTCATTTCACACACAACCACCAGTCATTTCACACACAACCACCAGTCATTTCACACACAACCACCAGTCATTTCACACACAACCACCAGTCATTTCACACACAACCACCAGTCATTTCACACACAACCACCAGTCATTTCACACACAACCACCAGTCATTTCACACACAACCACCAGTCATTTCACACACAACCACCAGTCATTTCACACACAACCACCAGTCATTTCACACACAACCACCAGTCATTTCACACACAACCACCAGTCATTTCACACACAACCACCAGTCATTTCACACACAACCACCAGTCATTTCACACACAACCACCAGTCATTTCACACACAACCACCAGTCATTTCACACACAACCACCAGTCATTTCACACACAACCACCAGTCATTTCACACACAACCACCAGTCATTTCACACACAACCACCAGTCATTTCACACACAACCACCAGTCATTTCACACACAACCACCAGTCATTTCACACACAACCACCAGTCATTTCACACACAACCACCAGTCATTTCACACACAACCACCAGTCATTTCACACACAACCACCAGTCATTTCACACACAACCACCAGTCATTTCACACACAACCACCAGTCATTTCACACACAACCACCAGTCATTTCACACACAACCACCAGTCATTTCACACACAACCACCAGTCATTTCACACACAACCACCAGTCATTTCACACACAACCACCAGTCATTTCACACACAACCACCAGTCATTTCACACACAACCACCAGTCATTTCACACACAACCACCAGTCATTTCACACACAACCACCAGTCATTTCACACACAACCACCAGTCATTTCACACACAACCACCAGTCATTTCACACACAACCACCAGTCATTTCACACACAACCACCAGTCATTTCACACACAACCACCAGTCATTTCACACACAACCACCAGTCATTTCACACACAACCACCAGTCATTTCACACACAACCACCAGTCATTTCACACACAACCACCAGTCATTTCACACACAACCACCAGTCATTTCACACACAACCACCAGTCATTTCACACACAACCACCAGTCATTTCACACACAACCACCAGTCATTTCACACACAACCACCAGTCATTTCACACACAACCACCAGTCATTTCACACACAACCACCAGTCATTTCACACACAACCACCAGTCATTTCACACACAACCACCAGTCATTTCACACACAACCACCAGTCATTTCACACACAACCACCAGTCATTTCACACACAACCACCAGTCATTTCACACACAACCACCAGTCATTTCACACACAACCACCAGTCATTTCACACACAACCACCAGTCATTTCACACACAACCACCAGTCATTTCACACACAACCACCAGTCATTTCACACACAACCACCAGTCATTTCACACACAACCACCAGTCATTTCACACACAACCACCAGTCATTTCACACACAACCACCAGTCATTTCACACACAACCACCAGTCATTTCACACACAACCACCAGTCATTTCACACACAACCACCAGTCATTTCACACACAACCACCAGTCATTTCACACACAACCACCAGTCATTTCACACACAACCACCAGTCATTTCACACACAACCACCAGTCATTTCACACACAACCACCAGTCATTTCACACACAACCACCAGTCATTTCACACACAACCACCAGTCATTTCACACACAACCACCAGTCATTTCACACACAACCACCAGTCATTTCACACACAACCACCAGTCATTTCACACACAACCACCAGTCATTTCACACACAACCACCAGTCATTTCACACACAACCACCAGTCATTTCACACACAACCACCAGTCATTTCACACACAACCACCAGTCATTTCACACACAACCACCAGTCATTTCACACACAACCACCAGTCATTTCACACACAACCACCAGTCATTTCACACACAACCACCAGTCATTTCACACACAACCACCAGTCATTTCACACACAACCACCAGTCATTTCACACACAACCACCAGTCATTTCACACACAACCACCAGTCATTTCACACACAACCACCAGTCATTTCACACACAACCACCAGTCATTTCACACACAACCACCAGTCATTTCACACACAACCACCAGTCATTTCACACACAACCACCAGTCATTTCACACACAACCACCAGTCATTTCACACACAACCACCAGTCATTTCACACACAACCACCAGTCATTTCACACACAACCACCAGTCATTTCACACACAACCACCAGTCATTTCACACACAACCACCAGTCATTTCACACACAACCACCAGTCATTTCACACACAACCACCAGTCATTTCACACACAACCACCAGTCATTTCACACACAACCACCAGTCATTTCACACACAACCACCAGTCATTTCACACACAACCACCAGTCATTTCACACACAACCACCAGTCATTTCACACACAACCACCAGTCATTTCACACACAACCACCAGTCATTTCACATACAACCACCAGTCATTTGTCTGCCATCTTCTGTCTCTCTTGTCACTCACCTTCCTCCAGGACTTTCTAGAGTGATTTAAGACAGATCTCAGTCTGCTTTCTACTTCCGTGATAAAATAAACTGACCAAAACCAGCTTAGGGCAGAAAGGGTTTATTTGGCCTACATGTCATGATCACAGTTCATCCTTGAAGGAAGCCAGGACAGGAACTCAGGGGAGGAACCTGGAAGCAAGAAGTGAAACATGGGCCTTGAAGGAATTCTACTTGCTGGCTTGTTCCTCTGGCCTGCACATAGGTCCACCACCTGTGTGATAAGCCCTCTCACATCCCTCAGTAATCAAGAAAATGCCTCATATACCTGCCCACAGTGTAATATGAGAGAGAAAACTCCTCAATTGAGGGTGCCTCTTCCCAGGTGTGCCAAGTTGAAAACAGATACTATCTACTAAGCACTGAGTTCTAAACACAGCTACACACTTTGGAAACCTGATATGGGTAAAATTGTGTTATCCCACTCTGTGGTGGTTTGAATGAGAACTGTCCCTCTAGGCTCAAATATTTGAACGCTTGGTCCTTGTGTGGTGGTGCTGTTTGGGAGGCCAGTGAATCTTTAGAAGGCAGAGATTGGCTGTATGAAGTGTGCCACTGAGGATGGGCTTTGAGAGACCAGAGCCTCATCCCACTTCTAGCTTGCTCCCTCTGCTTTGTGTTCGCAGTTCAAAATGTGAGCTCTCAACTTGTGGCTGTTGCCACAGTGCCTTCCCACCATGACAAACTCTTATCCCTCTGGAACCATAAGTGTAAGAAAACCTCTTTCTTCCATAAGTCACTTTTGGGCATGGTTTTTTAATCACAGAAAAGTAACTACATATTCTACATCCAAATATCTCTGATTGTCTTAGTATTGTCATAATGCTATGGTTTTATATTTTACTCCATGGTAGTTTTATTCAGGAGTGAACTGACTATTGCATTTTGCCTTTCATTTTCATAAATTTATTTTTATTTTATGTATGAGATTATTTCCTGCATGAATATAAGTGTACTCGTGCATACAAATGCCCATGTAGATCAGAATGAATCAGATAACCCAGAATTGGAGTTTCAGACGATTATAGGCTGCCACATGGGTGCTAGGAACAGAACCTGGCTCCTTTTCAAGAACAGTCACTGCTCTTAACCACTGACTCATCTCTGTAGCCCCATAAATGTACATTTTTCTAATAATGAAATTTAAGAAAATAGGCCAGTGACCCCACCATGCACACCATGACACACCTACATGAATAACTGTCATAATAACAATAATAATAATAATAATTTTATTTAATTAAGAAAAGATCAAGAAAAGGCAATCCAGAGAACTTGTCCCTCTCAGGCCATTTCCCTCAAGGAGTACAAGAATGTTCATGCTTGTTTGAAGTGTCTGCTGTCACACAGAGAATGTGTGGTCTATTATGCTCACCCTAGACAGGTGCCTAACTCTTTAGCCCCTAATTGGGCATAAGCAGAAATGTAACCCTTGTAAAACACCAGTGATAATGGACAAAAGCACATCCCAGCCCCATTATTTATGGTCTAGACACTTACTTCTCTGCCTTAGCATTCCACTTGTCAATTGAGTCAACACAGTACTTAATTTATAAGGCAGTCACGAAGCTTAGTTGCATATTCAACTAGTCCAAGTATTCTAAAAATGTGGGAATGGAACTTTGTGTGTGTCTTGAAGGGAGAAATTGTAAGACCTGTCCCAGGAGATCTCCAGTTATCTGGTATCTCTGTAGGCTTCCAGAGTTATCCATAGCCCAGAAGATTCAGGATATTACAATGATTCTTGCTTTGCCCTATCTCTGCAAAGTTCCAGGCCCCTTCCCTTGAGGCATTGAGCAGAATGTCACACCTCTAGTTACCTGTTGCAGAAACCGGAGTTCTGTAGCCCCCGATTAGAACTAAGTTGGCTCACCCCTCCCTTCCGCCTGCTCCCCACTTCCTTGCCCAAAGCAAGGAATATATAGACCACACTGACAGTAAATAAATGGAGTTCCTATACTCCCCAGCTCTCCACGCATGTGTGTGTGTGTGTGTGTGTATGTGTGTGTGTGTGAGTTCATTCCTCAGGTGATCTCCGGTGGTTTTCCCTCCCCCCTTCTTGCAGGAGCAGAGCCCAGAGACTGCCAGCCTACAGGCAGGAGGCAAGTACTGGAGCTGAGCCAAGAAGGGAAGGACAGCATGTGGAAGGTGGTCACACGTGACTCAGAGACACTGACCCGACATAAAAATATTATCTATGGACATCAGTAATGTTACCCTGGTTCTTACCAAGGAATCTTAAGACAGGCCAACATTCTTAGTCCACTGGAACTTCTATAACAAAAGTCCATGATGTTGGTAGCTTAGAAACAACAGAAATTTATTTCCCACAGTTGTGAGATTGAGAAGCCAATGATCAAGGTGCTAGCAGATGTTTCTTGGTTCCTGGATGGTGCCTTCACTCTGTGTCTTCACACAGTAGATGGGACAAGGCTACTATCTGGACATTTTGTTGCTATTGTTTTTTTTTAACTAAAATTTTGTGAACTTTATGAAACATATTTTGATCATATTTAGCCCCCTATCTGTACCTTTCACAGCCCCCCCACAAGATTTCATGCATTCTGTCATATATGTTAAAGACTATAGAGCAAAGTTTATGTCCCTAAATGTCCAGTGTGTGCCCATCCTCTGGAGCCTGGTCAACCTATCTAGTATCACTCCCTTAAAGAAATCCAACTCTTTCCCTCCTAGTTGTTACCGATTGCCAATAGTTCCTCTGATAAGGTTGGGGCTATGCTGTGGTTTTGTCTGCTTACATTTGCACGGATCTTGTGCATGCTAATACCCCTGCTGTGAGTTCATATGAGCAACTTTCCAGCTGTCTGAAAAACTGTTTCTTATGGTCATCCACCATCTCTGGATGTTACAGTCTTTCTGCTCCTCTTCCACAATGGTCCCTGACCCTTGGGTGGCAGAGGTTTGATATAGGTGTTCTATATATGATACTACTCTGCAGTACCTTATTCTCTGCACATTGGCCAGTTCTGGTTTTCTGGGTTAATCGCCATCTATTGCTTGAAGAAGAATTGCAGCTAAGAATTGAGAGATGCATTAATACTCTTTCTGCCCCTGATCCACTATGTTCCCTGAGCCTTATGTGTAGAGGCTGCATTGTAAATGTGTCACTTAGGGCTGGGCGCCTCATAAGCACTTATTCTCTTCATTTGATAAGCTGTGGAACTTTGTAATAGTCTCCATCTGTTGCAAAAAGAAGCTGCTTTGGTGTGTGATGAGTACACTTCTCTGTAAATAAAAGGGAATACATTTACGATGCAGTAAGAAATTATGTTGGTCTAGGGACGTGACAAAATATGTCTTTCTCTAGGATGCATGACCTCTCCAACTACATATACTTGGCTATGTTTACAGCACCACACATGAGTTTTCTCCCATTGAGTGACCATTAAGTCCAATTAGACAGCTGTTGATTACTCCCAAGAAAAAATTGCCACTACTTGTACCAATAGAGATAGTTTGTTGGGACAGTATTGTGATTCTCAGGCTTTGCAGCTGGATACAACCATGGATTGATTTTCTCTCTTGGCAACTTGGAGAGTATCTTCTGAAACTATGAGAGGTGGACTTTGAGGAGGAGACTTCCAAGTCAATTCAAGCTTGATTGCTCCAAATCCTGTGTCAGGAGTATGTTCTGTCTTCATCAGTAGGGTCTTACTTTCAATTTCTGGAAGGAAATCAAGGGTTATGCCAGTAGCTTTGTTATTGGGGAAGTCTCTCAGATTACCCTGACCAACAACTCAAAGGGAGGTATCCCCTGCCTGGTACTCTGTTGTTTTTTATTTTGTTTTGTTTTGTTTGTCTTTTTGTTTTTATAAGAACTCTAGCTGTGTTCTGAAAGACCTTCATTAGAACATGCCAACAGACCATCGCCCAAAGACAGCTTTGTGGCTTATGTCCCCTAAAATGAAGAAGTGCGGATGACATGGGCACTGCCTGCTGGGTGGAATTCTGCAGCCACCCGGACCTTCCGTCTAGATTCTGCTGGTATTTCTATGCCTCTCCAATGACAGGGACAGTAGCTAGATCCTGTGTTTCCTCAGGCAGAAAGTCCAGGATAAGGTGAGATCAGATCCCTGGTTTTGAATCTTGGTTCTCTTATTGGTTCCATAGGACCAGAGCTATCCTATAATATCCTGGGGCCTCATTTCTCTTAATTGAAAAACTGACAGCAACAGCTAAGATGGTCTATTCTGACCCTAACATCCTCTAATCCCATAGGATGGATTGAAATCAACAGTCCAAACCAAGTGCTGATTCTTACAATACCAGATACAACAACAATAACAACAAAATAGCTTGAGGTTAAGAAAAGGAAGAAAATAAAGGGTTGACAGTGTTAAAATAGAAAACCAGCATTTATTTCTTACAACTTTCAAGTGCAGAATGCCTTGATCACAGCTGACAAATCATCGATCTAGTTCTGTCTTCCCAGACAGAATCAATTTTCTTCATTCCATGGGACCTGTAAAAGCAAACTGTCAGTCCCACAAGTACACAGACAGGCGCTGCAGTCAATCCCCTCAGGTCACCAGCCTAGTCTGTTGGTCATGGCCTTTTCCTTATTAAACTTTAGATAAGCTCTCCCAATAAGTCAATGCTAAACAAAAAGCCAAAACAGTCTAGAAAAAATATTATTCAATTGTACTTCAGGTATAAAACTAGAGTTCTTACCAAAAAGACAAAAGACACAGCTTTTCAACCTTCCAATATGGACTGAAGAATCATGTCTCTCCAAGAATCCTCCAAACCTTCAGTGCCAGATGGAGACTGCTGAGACATCCAGCTTGTGGGCCGAGTGGCTACTGGGGTTTCAGCCTCTTCAGAGTATAGACTGCCATTGTTGGACTACCCAGGATGTATCATGGACACTAGTACAGGAAGATCAAGACAGGACACAGTGCTTACTGGATCTCATTTGGTGACCATGGGAAGGGAAAACCCCAGTGTGGAGCACAAGGGCAGAACTGATGGTGGTTTGGGTTTGCCAAGGAGGAGCCTTCAATCATGACATCCTTCAGCCTAATAAAAAAAATAATAAGCTGAAGATGCTAAAACCTATGATATATGTGGCATACATATATGCATATTTTGGAGTGATGCATATTGGAGGGAATAACAACAACAACAACAACAACAACAAGATTGGGTCAAAGAACTGACTGAAACGGTGAACTTTGCCTGAAAGAGTAAACTTCTGCATTGAGAATGTTGAGAGAGACTGAGAAAAAGATGAAAAACATGTTTGGCAGAATCCATGAGCTCTGGTGGGATAGGGGGCAGGGAGGGGGACACGGATCTAGATTTGATTTGAAATTTTGTAAGAAATACACAAAGCTTCAATAAAAATTGGCTTTTAAAAAAAGAAAAAAGTATTATTAGATTTATGTCTATTTCCACATCATCTTAATAACTTGTGAATCCTGAAGTATCTTAATTAATTTTACAGCCAACAATTCCTTTTATAAAATGTTATATTCCTATCACTCTCCATTCTAATGGACTATACCCAAATTCTAGCTAATCAGTAGCACTCAAGCACCAAAGAAAGAAAAATCCACTCTCTCATGAAGAAACACTTTTTCCTATGTTGAAATATACTGAGCAATTTTAAAGCATCAACCCCACCATTATGTTATCCATTACTGTCCTGCTTGGAGATGTCAGTGGAGAAATTTATTAAAAAAACCCTACAGAGACAACAGACAGGTTCAATCAATTCTGCCTACTCTACATTAGGGTACCACAGCAGCAGTTGCCTGTGAGAAAGACATTTTGAAGGGAGCAAAATTTTGCTAAGTGCTCACAATATGCCCAGTGTACTACTAATGTTTATGATGGAACCCCACTTCATTTGACTCAGAAACATTCAATTACTGGACTGCCACAAAGACAAGGTAAATTCTGCCACTCTGTGCCCACTGATAAGTGTATGCCCCTAAGGACAGGGCAGACTCTGACCTGCTCTTCTTTCTTTTCTTTTTCTTTTTTTGTTTTTTGGTGGTTTTGAGACAGGGTCTCCCTGTAGCCCCAGATGGCCTGAAACTAGCCCTGTAGACCAGGCTGGCCTTGAATTAGAGAGATCCACCTGCCTCTGCCTGTTTTAATGGCATGTGCCACCACACCTGGCTTAAAGACAGTTCTTAGTTCTTAGCTGCCACATGGGTGCTAGGAATCAAACCCAGTTCCTCTGCAAGAGCAATTGGTGCTCTTAACCACTGAGCAATCTCTCCAGCCCCTTGCTCTTCTTTCAGTGTGCCTCAAGTCCACCACCTTTTACTCATCTGAGCTTCTGGTCCAAGTACATCTAGATTTGCAATCTTTACAATAGGTATTTGTGTACAATGTGGTCTCAGAAGAGTTTACCTGAGGATACACACACCAAAAAAAAAAAAAAAAAAAAAAGTTCAGGGGCTGGAGAGATGGCCTAGCAGTTAAGAGCGCTGACTGCTCTTGCAGAGGACCCGGGTTCGATCCCCAGAACCCACATGGCAGCTGAGAACCGTCTGTAACTCCAATTCCAGGAGAATTCCAGTTCCAGGGGAATCCGAGACCCTCTTCTGACCTCCGCAGCATTGCATGACACCAGTGCCCAAACCTACATGCAGACAGTACACTCATACACATAAATAAATAAATAAATAAATAAATAAATAAATAAATAAATAAATAAATAAAATAAAAAGTTCAAAAACTGTAGGGAAAAAATTCAGTTGTTCTCAACTTCCTGAGATGGTATTGGGATGTTTTTCTCAATCTTTAGCCACAAATGTAGGTCCTTCCTTCTCCCAGACTATAATTTTGTCATATGTAAGAGACACTTCTGGGGCTGGAGAGATGGCTCAGTGGTTAACAGCACTGGCTGCTCTTGCAGAGGACCCAGGTTTGGGTCCCACAACCACAGCAACCTTCCATAACTCCAGTTCCAGAGGATCCAGGCCCTTTTCAAGCCTCTGTGGGCAATGCAGGACCCAGGCATACTTAGCTACATGCACAAATGAAGGACCCAAAGAGAAAGACCCAAACAGAAGCAGATAGTACTTCCATTGGCTGCTATTGCTAACTGGTGTTTGCTTCCTGTTGGATTCCTCCACCTTTATACCTAGGAAATTGGAGCAGTTCTGTGACATAAAAGCATTTATTACTGAAACCTACTTACCCTTTTCCAATATGTAAACTACTTTATAATAAATGCCCTTTGGTTTCTTTTTTTCTTAATTAATATTTTTATTCTTTCTTCTCCAAAAATCCCAAGTTTCTTACCTACCCTGCCATGCTCCATTATTTCCCATTTTATAGATGAGGAAATGTTTTATAACTTGCACAGAGATTTGTCACACAACTAGTAGCTAACAGGATTGAGATTTGAGTCAGAACTTGGCTCTGGAATCCTGTTCCTAGGCAGTAATAAGACAAAGATGATTTCTTAGAACTTGGAACGTACAGTCTAGTAGGGTAGCAGAGCAACATAGAATTTAATAATTGTGTTTGAAATCATCACCATCCATTTAGGAAGGAAAAACACTGGCTGGTGGGAAGAAATTAATAAAACATTTTACTATTTGAGTGACGACCAGTGAAAAATCTCTCTAGGGAGATGATGTAGACTGAGATTTAAGGACAAGAAGCTAATGACAAGAGGGGACACTGGTGGCACTGGAATAAGATTACTTTGATCCAGGCACTAAAAAGATACCACAGTGCCTGGAGCTCAGTAAACAAAGGAGACCAGCCCAAGAGAGTGCTGGAAGGGACAGGCACAAGCAGCTCAGGCCTTGTGTTGAGGAATGTGCCTTTACTCAACATAATAGGAATTTGCTTCATTGATACTGGTGCCAATACCGGGCAGAGGAACACTGTGGGCAATACAGGGAGAAAGGGTTGGGGAGAAGAAACGTGGAAGCAGGAGATCAGTGAGATCCCATGGATGTGGTCTGATAGGCGTGAACACCATCCTCCCAGCGTCTGCTCCTCTACCCCAGCAATGGCCCTCTGACCTCTAATAAAGGGCTAGAGCATTCCAGAGGGAAAAGAAATTATAACCTTTTTGTTAGATATTTCCTTTAATATCAAAACTTCTTGATCTTTTCAATGCCTTGAACAGTGACTAATAGAAAAGAACAACTTTCTCCCCCAAACACCCTAAATTAAGAACTTAGCATTCCGTTTATAGTGCCCTTACCTAGAATAATTAATGCCACATTTAGAATAATGGCAAAGATTAGTAATTTCTCCCAGGAGAGCCATTTTTAGGAAGGCTACAGATTGCATCTTAGAGCATGCACCACCTCCGTGCCACCCCCTCCCAGCTGTTTCCTCAAGCTGGGTGCCCACTCACCTGACTGACAGCAGTTCTCATAGTGATCAAGCATCTCGTTGAAGTGGGATAGGGATGAAAACCAAAAGTATCCAATATGCAGCCTTGGAACTGAGCTAAACATAGTAACAATAGCACAGTGGACATTGGGTGTTGAGAGCTTGCTGTAGGTCAAGTACTTAGAACATTTTCCCAAAGCACCAGCGAGTCTCACCAATTCCTTGATAGATTATTACCCAGGATCACACTAGAACCTTAGCAGGTGGCTCCAGCTCGGAAAAATGCCACAAGCCATGTATAAGAAAAAAACAATGTGGCAATTACTTGGTGTTTATAAAAATCTAGCCCTTAACCTATTCAAATGTTATCTTACATAATCATCTATTTCCAACATAGTTTGAATCTCTGGATCTTCTCCTGTTCTTCCATCTCAACTTATTTTCTCCTTACAGACTTTTTCAGCTCTGCACCAACAAGTGCTACTCCTGAGTTTTGATGACCATCTATATCATGAAGACTAATTCTTTCATGGGAGAACTTCTATGAAGATTTCCATGCCAGAGTAACTTTATAAAGAAAATAGGGCAAGGTAGGCAGATAGCTCAGCCACTAAAGTGCTTGCCTTGTAAGCATAAGGACCTGGGCTTCATCTGCAGAATCCATGTTTTAAAAGCCAGGCAGAGTGACAGGCACTTGTAATCCTAGTGATAGGTAAGGCAGAGATAGGTGGATCCCTGCAGTTTTCTGAGTAACCAGCCTAGCCTATTTGGCAAGTTCCAGGCCAGTGAGAGACCCTGCCTCAAAAATAAAAATGGTGGATGGCACCTAAGGAACAGTTCTCAAAGTTCCCCCATTTTTCATACACTCATCCCTGAAGATGAACACACACACACACACACACACACACACACACACACACACAGATATAGAGAGAGGGTTATTTAGTTCAGTTTTGTAGACTAAAGGGCATGGTAAATACACCAGCTCAACTCTAGTGAGAGGCCCCTTGGCTGCATGATATCATGGCAGATGAGCTTTAAGAGTACAGGCAACAGACAAATATCATTTCCCCATGCAAAACGAGAGAGAGGCTGGGTAGCAATAATCTCAGAGAGAGTTAACCTGGAGCCTACAAAATGCCTCGACCTCTTCTGAGGCACCCCTTCCTCCCAAAAGATCCAAGGCCCTTGCAGGAGGCCCCACATCTTAAAGGCTCTCCATGCTCTGAATTCTACCATTCTGGCAACCAAGCTCCGAACACATGAACCTCTGGGATAAAAACCACAACAGAACCACAACATGCCCTTCTCAGACAACCTGGGAGCCAGAGGTGGATGTGGAGAGCATAGTGATGCTTTCCGAACATTAACTGTACTTAAGAAAATGCCATATCTCCTTGAGGGGTTTGTTTTCCAATTAACCTATCTTAGCTATGAGTCCAGTTTCCTTTGTTAAAAAAAGTAAAGAGAAATTAAATTTAACAGAGCTTAACTTAACTGAACAGCTCTAACAAAACAAAAGAGGTTCTGAGAGCGCTACTCCAATCTGGGGAAGCCAGAATTTTATAGACAGAAAATGAAAAGGAGGCATAGGAAACAGCCTGAATGCTTGCGGTGTACAGGATCCTATTGGAACATGGTCTGATTTGTTGTCTAACTGTGCTTGAGTGAAGTTCAGCTGCTGGGACTGGCTGGGACTGGCTAGGACTGGCTGGGACTCAGCTACAGGATGAAAAATGTGCTCCTGAGTTAGGTTGCAGTTTTCTGGGAAGACTCAAAGCATGGAATAGTTTGGTTGAACCCCTGTAGTTAGTTAACCTCTACTTTGCACACACATCTCGGTCTTTGAGGTTGGATTCTCAGCTCCCCCTCCTCTCATTTGCCATGCTGAGTCACCCAGAAAACCCTACAGACTCCACCTTTGAAACACTAAATCAATGGCCAGGCGTGGTGGCACACAGCTTAAGTCACAGCACTTGGGAGGGATCCCTGTGAGTTCAAGGCCAGCCTGGTCTACATAGTGAGCTCCAGGCCAGCTGGGACTAAAGGGAGACCCTGCCTTGAGAAGATCAAAAAACAAACAAACAAACAAACAAAACAAAGTAAAAAAACACTAAATCATATTGGCCACTTTTCCCATCTCCACCATGGCTGCTTTTTTGTCCCAGACACTGACACCCCCTGCCTGATGACTTTCTGACACTTACTCTGTCCTACAATTTGTAAAGAAATTTACAAAGATCCTATGAAAAAATAAGTCAAATATACCTCTTTCCCCAAACTCAGAGTAACCTTGAAATCCTCACGATCATCTATAGGAGGTGCATCACTTTCCGTTCTGAGCTGTCCTGAACCTCACAGAGATGCACCTGCCTCTGCCTCTTGAGGGTTGAGATTAAAGGCATTCATCACCATACAGGCCCTTGCTGTTTCCTGAGTACCCAAGTGTCTCTGTCCCTCAGGATCTCTGCGTACCTCTACTCCTCTGACTGGAAGGTCTTTTCCCTTAAACTATCCATGACATTTTTTTTTCTCCAAATCTTCACTCAAATCTCACCCTTTCAAAAAGGTCTAGCCTGAAGCCTCTTTTCATTGCATACCTCCATCTTCTTATACACATCACATCCCAGTATGTACTATGAGTTTATCGCCTGTTCATTCTGCTAGAATATAAGGCATTTAAGCATACATTTTTCTTGTATTTTTCTCACTGATGTATTCAAGCTTCTCAGAACAGTGTCTGGTACCGAGAATGGGGCCCAGTCCCAGACTGAGTGCTGGTCTATGAGTCAGAGATGAAAACAAAGAAATTATTTTATATCATTAGCACAGCACCATAACTGTTGAGCCCTCAGGGAGCTCACTATCTCCGGAGCAATCCATGCAGCAGAGAATGCTCTGTACCTTCCTTTGTGGCCAGAATAAACGACATCTGGTCTAATTCCATTCTGCTGCTGTGACAAACACAATGGGAAAAAGTGACATAGGGTAGGAAGGGGCTTATTGGGCTGACAATTCCCAGTCACAGTCTTTCATTTGGGGAAGTCGAGCCAGGAACTGAAGCAGCTGGTCATGGCACAGCCACAGTAAAGAACAGAGAACTGAATGCCATGTGGCTGCCTGCTTGGATTTCACCTAGCTTCCTCCTGTCCTGTCCAGTTCAAGAACCTCTGCCTGGAGGTGCACAAGGGGCTATGTCCTCCTACACTGATTAACAGTCAAGACGATCCCCCACAGACCTGCCCCAGGCCAATCGGATCTACATAGGTCCTTGTGAAGACTCTCCTCCCAGGTAATTCTAAGTTGTGGCAAGTTAACATTTAAGCTAACCATCACAGCATCTAAGGTTCCTTCCACCTGTAGAAGCAAGCTATCTTTAATTCCCACCTTTCATAGAAAGCACGGGTACTATGTTCCTGTGCCCATCACTCAAAGAAGCTGCTTCCTGGGCCATTGTCTTCCCTGGCCTAGACCCCAGCATTGAATCCATGGAGACGATCTCACTCTCCTATCTGGGTAGTCAACATGGCAGTGCCAAGAACAAGACATCAATGGAGTGTTTTTAATATGACAGTATTGGAGCAGAATCCAAATCCTGCCTCCAAGTTTCAAGTAACTCCCAGCAAAGAAGAGAATTCAACTTAGAGAAAGTAGGATGTGAATACAGGGCCTGGGGAGTTCACAGAGGAGGCGTTCATCGTGCTGAGACAGACAGGGTGTGAGGTGTTTTTCTCACATGCCCTTAAAACAGGTCTCTAGACAGTGAAAGTTCCAACCTGGTGTCAAAGCAGAGAGAGAGAGCAAGAGTGAGAGCGAGAGTGAGAGTGCAAGAGAAAGAGAGAGCGTGAGAGTAAGAGAAAGCGAGAGCCAGCAAGAGCAAGTGTGCACACGCACGAGAGAGAGAGAGAGAGAGAGAGAGAGAGAGAGAGAGAGAAAGAGAACCTTGGTGCGATGCTCTGACCTGCAGCAGGATCATCTGACCTCCTCAGTTATGCTCAATCATGTTGCTAATGTCAGGTTATGCACATTAGGAAAGGGCCATAGAGATGAAGTATTTGTTGCATTTCCCGGTACCATCCTGGGAAACAGTTACAAGCTAATGTAGAGACAGCAGAAGCACAGATGTGAGCAGCCCCTGTCTTAGTTCATCTGAGCATAACAAAAACTCTTGGACCAAGCAACTATAAACAAGAGAAATTCATTGCTGATAAAGAAGTCCACATAAAAGTTGCTAGCAAATTTGCTATCTAGTGAAGTTTCATTCCTCATAGATTGCTCCTTTCACGAGTTCTCATACAGCAGCAGAAAAAAACACGGTCCCTTAATCTCCTTAGGTCACTAATTCTGATTATGAAGGACAAGTTTTCCTTTGTAACCCAAACACCTACCTAAAGGCTCTTAACAGTATTGCATTGAATGTTAGGTCGTAACATATGAATTTAGGAGGATGTAGACACTCAGGCCAATCATTCTATGGCACAATCTTGATAGTTAATGAGACCCCCTTCCTAAAGGTAGAATGCCCTCCATACTCTCTCCTTTCATCCCGGAGCTTATTATCCTACCTGAACACATCAACTGTCATCACAGGGCTATGCTTCCTCAATTTCAAGAGTCTCCATTCTTCTACATTCAAACATTTCTGAAATGGAGATGCCTCTTAACAGCTCTGTGTATACTTAACAGCATCTTTCTTGTACCCTCATAAACTGTCTGAAAGTTAACAGCACATCTTAAACTCAGGAACATCTTAAAATGAAGGATATTTAAGTGTGCTATTTTTGCCAATTTCCTCCACTTCACTGGGACCTTGTTAAGAACAGAAATTGAAATATATTCATTCTGACATTTATAGTTCCTAGCACAGGGTAGGCTTGAAAGATGTGAACTGACTAAGTAAATAGACAAATGAACAAAAACGTTTACAAAGCAGAAAGGAAAATACATTTTACAATGCCCCAATGGACATATCCCTGATCTATCTCTCTGAGTTCAATTTTCTACCCTTCATGCATCCCTGTGGTTAGGGACTTGGTCTCTGAAGGTGACATATCTCCCTGGAGGAAGTGTTTTCTGAATACTCTCTGTCCTATTTTTCAAGTCCTGTAAATGTCACAGAGGAAATTATTAATTTGGCATGCTGCTTCATCCCTCGGGCTCTTGGCCATTTGGAGAGTGTTGGCAGCCCTTTTAGCTGGTTCCAAGCAGATGAACTGGGAGGACTCAGTCCTGAGCCTGCAAAGGTGCTTTCTGACCCCAAATGCCCAACTACAACAGCCTCTGCCATGTCTCCCCCATCCCTACACAAGGTGTCTGTGACTAAAGAACAAAGGGTCTCTGGTGGTGTCAGCATGCAAGACTCACTCAAACTTAAGCAGACAAAGCCCAGGATAGAACTGTGGAAAAGGGCAGCAGGTCCCAGTATTAGCAACTGATTACTGCTGGATGAGGAAGAGCTGATCTCCTTGAATAGATCTGAGTGGACTAGACCTCAATGGATTAACTTGCACTGAGGAATGTCTAGGGATGCTAACTGAACAGAGTGGACAACACAAATGAGAGTGTATGAATGGGGGGCAGGTACTGTGGAGGCTGCTGTCGGGGAAGGGGGTATTAAGATTGACTGGAGATGTCCTGTATGAAATACACAAAATTTCAATTTAAAAAGTATGGGAAAAGTAAAAATAAAGATCAAAGGGTCTCATCCAGACCCCCTAGTAAAGGTCCCTGGCTTTACTCCAACCTGTAACCTTAACGTGTCAGCAGAGTGCATTCTGATTAGTCTATAAAATAGTCCCAGCACTACTGTGTGCAGGTGTTAAAACAGAAAAGATAAATTCCAAAGGACCAGGCTCACAAGGAGATAACCGCACAAGGATCTCAAAGGAATCAAGATATAAGTAATTGTGTTGATGTGAGGGCTGAGGATGTATCTCAGTCAGTAGAGTGTTTACTTAGCGTGCACAAAGCCCCAGTTCTGATCCTCAGCTAGATGACATTGTCTCAAAAAAAAAAAAAACATGTTTATTACATTTCTGTATTTACCACCCAATAATAGAAATTAGTAGAGAGAGCTTTTTTTTTTTTCAAGTTCAAACATCAAAGCAATTCACATTGCTGTTCTCTAGAGGAACAGAACCAATAGAATGAATATATATTACAAAGCAGATCTATTAGATTGGTTTACACAGTTTGGGCTGGTCATTCCAAAAAGGGCTGTCTGCAAACTGGAGAAACTGAGAATCCAAGCCAGGGTGTGATGGCACATGCCTTTAGTCCCAGCACTTGGGAGGCAAAAGCAAGTGGATCTCTGGGATTTCAAGGCCAGCCTGGTCTACGTAGTGAGTTCCAGGACAGCTGGGGCTACAGGGAGACCCTGTATCAAAAAGACCAGAAAATAAAGGAGAGAGAAACCAGTAGCTGCTCAGTCCACAAGGCTGTATTCTTAGTAGGGCAAACAACACAAAGATTAATTCAAGAAGCCTAATTCTACAAAGATCTTGCTCTCCTTGAAAGACACTAACATAAATGGCCACAGAAGGAAAACTGAGATGGCACCGAGAGAGGAGCAGTGCCTGCACTCAGCCAGGGATGGCGCAGAGGCAGGAGCAGTGCTAAAAAGAGCCCAGGCCCAGATTAATTCACTGATTAATTCTATTGATCTTTCAAAAAAGAAGCTTCTTGCAGTAGATGATGATTAATACAGAGACACACAACTGGTCAACCTTCAGAGAGTAAGAGACTATAGAGTGCTCAACCCTAAATAGGATATTAATATCACACCCCACTCCCAAAGGCTCAGGAATCTTTGCAGAAGAGAAGGGAAAGAGTGTAAGAGCCAGAGATCATAGACAACTACAAGGAAGCAGTGTTCTCCAAGCAACAGGGCAGTTGCACATGTGAATTCACAGCTATTGTGACAACATGCACAAGACCTGTGCAAGCTCAAGTCAGAAAAAAAAATAGTATGAATGGGGAGGTAGACAAAAAGACACAACACTAGTGAAGCAACTATTAGCAATTGATAGCTGCTGGAAGAGAAAGACTCAGTTTTCTTTAAGGGTATGATCTTGGTATGTTGACAAGGCTCCAAGAGATGGACACATATCTCAGGGCATTTGGGCAACACAGATTTGACAAGACTTTAACAATTAATAATAAAGGTCCTGAAGATTGGGGGAGCATTGGATGGGGATGGAGATGGGGGAGGTGGCCTGAATATGATCAGAATTCATTGTATGAGTGGCGACTGGGATCCTTAACTGTAAGGATACATATTTGCATTTAGTAAGAAATTACATTAGTCTAGGGATGTGACATCCTTGGGTTTTCTCAAAAGTCTATGATCTCTCCATCCATGTGTATTTGGCTATGTTTACAGTACCCCACATGAGTTTCCTCCCACTGGGCGGGCTTTAAGTCCACTCATCAAAGAAGCTTCTTTTGCACCAGATAAAGACTATTGCAGTATAGCACATCTGGTCACACACACAGACATTGTCTGTGAATTGCCAAGCATAAATGGCACATCAACAATGCAACCCTTACACCTGAGGCTCACAGAACATAGAACAAGAGCTGAAGAAGACACTAATGAATCTCTCAACTCTCACTAATGAAGCTCCCTCATGCAACAGAAGGTCAGGAACACAAAAGGGCACAAATGGCCAAAGGGTAGAGAACAGGAAGAAATCAAGGAAGACATGGATTAGTAGAATTAATATTGTAAAAGTGGCCACCCTACCAAAAGCAATCTACAGATTCAGTGCAATCCCTATAAAGTTTATAACAGAAAATTTTTAAATCTTAAAATTAATATTGTAACACAAAATATTCCATCCCAGTTACTTTCTACTGCTGTGCTAAAACATTCTGATCAAAAACAATTTGGGGAGGAGAGGGCTTATTTCATCTTGCACTTCCAAAGGAGAATACATCTTTGAGGGAAGGCGGGCAGGAACCTGGAGCTGGGAACTGATGCACAGACCATGGAGAAAGTCTGCGTGCTCACTTGCTCCGCGTCCTGTGCTTGGCCTGTTTCTTACACAACCCAAGACTGCATGCACAGGGCTGCCGCCATCCACAGTGGGCTGGGGCCCTCCCACATTGCTAACAATCAAGAAAATGCCCCACGGACATGTCCACAGGGCAGTCCGATAGAGGAAGTCCCCACTGTGAGTTCCCTTCTTCTCAAGTATGTAAAGTCGATGACTGAAGCCACCCAGCACAACTGACCCTTTGTCAGCTTGACACATAAACACATCAGTGTCAAACCATAGCCTTTCCCTTTATTGTGCCCCAATCACATGTTAATGCGAATATTACAATATAAAACACAGCACAACATTAGGGGTCCCACAGTCCTCAAGTACTTCAAAACTTTAAGAGTCCCACTTCTCTTTAAAAATCCAAAGTTTCTTAACTATGGACTCATGTAAAATCAAACATATGTCACAGACTGTCCTATTTCAAGAGGGAAGAGCCAAGGCACAGTTAAGAAAAACCAAAGTCTGCTCAGCTCAATGACTGCCATTGGGTTTCACTCAGTCTCTTGGGCACGAAAGGGCTTGGGCAGCTTTATTCTCAAGCTTGACCACACACAGCTTGTTTCATAGGTTCAGGCTGGCTCTATTCCACGCTCACTGCTGCTCTCAGTGGTCACCCCATGATCCTGACATCTCCAGTATGCTAGACTCGGAAACTCAAGCTGTACCTTCACCAATAGCCTCTCCTGCCCTCTTATGATGCAAAGCCTCGGATTCTCTCTACGATTCCTTCAATTCTGCAGTTTTTCTTGCCATCAGAACCAGTAAGAATACCATGTAGTAGATTCTTAATAATTATCAAGTCCAGCTTCTAGCTTGAGATGCAGCCTTGACCCCCTCTGGACCATAGCTTCTGTGTGCTGACCTGAGGAAAAATAATTCCCAAAAGATTTAACCTTGATGATGCTGGTCTCTTTTTACTCACATTATGATTGTTTTAGAGTTCCATGGTTACATCATTAATTGTTACAATAAAGCACAAAAGGTTTGGGGGCTGGAGAGCTGGGTCAGGAATTGAGAGCACTGACTGCTCTTGCAGAGGACATGAGTTCAATTGCCAGCACCCACTTGGTAGCTAACAACCATCTCCAGTTAGAACAACCAGTTCCAGGGAATCTGATGCTCTCTTCTGACCTCCATGGGCATTGCACAACACAGGTGCACTTACATACATGCAGGCAATACACTCATACACATAAAATAAAAATAATAAATAAAATATTTAAAAATAAATAAGCTGAAGCAAACAACTGGCAATTGTCTTACAAAGTTAAGCATTTATCTACCAGTGATTGTGTATGTGTTTATACATGACAAGTGAAAGCACACACACAACAGTGTTCTGATCAGCCTTATTTGTAAGAACCAAAACAAAGGATAGCCCAAAAGCCCATCAATGGATGAGTGCTGCTTCAAGACATCAGACGAGGCACTGATTTCTTAGACATTAGACAACTGTCCTTAGCTCCAGTTCTGGGGTATCTGACACCCTCTGCCTCCACAGGCATTTCATGACACGGGTGCACTTACATACATGCAGGCAAAACACTTGTACATATAAAGTATAAAAATAAATCAAAGAAAGTTTAAATTGACAAGACAAACAGCATTAAACTAGAAACCTCTCCCCAGCAAAGGAAAAACCAACAGGAAGAAAAGACAACCCAAGAAATAGAAAATACCCAACTACATGTTAACACAAATACCCACCAACTACATGTTAACACAAACGCCCACCAACTACATGTTAACACAAATGCCCAACAACTACATGTTAACACAAACGCCCACCAACTACATGTTAACACAAATGCCCACCAACTACATGTTAACACAAACGCCCACCAACTACATGTTAACACAAACGCCCACCAACTACATGTTAACACAAACAACACCCAACTACATGTTAACACAAACACCCACCAACTACATGTTAATATAAAAACAGTGAATAAGGAATGCTCATAAATCAAGAGTAAAAAATACCAAATTTCTAAAATGGGCAGATGATTTGAAAAGAAAATATGCAAATGGCTAAAGAGTATATGAAAGGATTCTCAGCAATTGCAATCAGACCTCATGAATCAAAATTACACTGCGGGTCTGGAGACATGGCTCAGCGGTTAAGAGCACTAGGTGCTCTTAAGAGGACCCAGGTTGGATTCCCAGGATCCACATGATGGCTAGCAACCATTTGTATCACCAGTTCCATAGGATCTGACACCCCTTTATGGCCTCTGTGAACATTGCATAACATGAGTGCACTTACACACATGAAGGCAAACAGTCATATACATAAAATAAAAATAAATAGATCAAAAAATTAAAAACCACAATGAGATACACCTCATGCCTCTTAGAATAGTTTTTATTTTAAAAAAGATAAGCATTGAAAATGCTATGGAGAACCTGGAACCCTTATACACTGGTGGTAAAAAGATTATAAAATGGTGCAGCCACCACGGAATGTAATTCCATAAAAAATTAAGCATAAATTGCTGTGTGACCCAGCAATCATAATTCTAGGTGTATATCTAGAAAAACTGAACTTAGGTTCTCAAATAGATCTCTGTACTCTTGTGATCACACCAGCATATTGTTTATAATAACCAGGATACAAAATCCATTAAATGTCCATTGAAAGATGAATGGACAAAGAAAATATGGTATCTTTATGTACATTTAATACATTTACTGACTTACAATGGAGTTCTATGCAGCAGTAAAGAAAGATGGCATCATGAAATTTGCAGGTAAATGGATGAACTAGAAGCTGTTAAGCTAAGTGAAGTAACACAGTCTTGGAAAAACATTTCATTTGTGGATCCTAACACCAAATCCTTATATGTAAATCAAAGTGGATAATTGGTCAGTAAAGATAATACCACATTGACTGAGATCACTATAGATGTAGCTTGAAATGTAAGTCTCTATTTTCCTCAGTTGTAAGATTTAGAAGAATAAATCTCTTTTTTAAATGTACATTAAGACATACATCAACTTGCTATGTAATTTAAGAAGGTAAAGTTATATTTCTTTTTACCTGCATGCAAGTTTACAGTTAAGCTGTGAATCCCCAAATGCATTTTGGAATTAACCTATAGTTCATTTTCAGACTTTGTAAATTTGGTATATTTATGGAGTATAATAAAAATA
The DNA here is from genome assembly GCA_009823505.1 of Rhizomys pruinosus. Classification (NCBI taxonomy): domain Eukaryota; kingdom Metazoa; phylum Chordata; class Mammalia; order Rodentia; family Spalacidae; genus Rhizomys; species Rhizomys pruinosus. The sequence goes on from VZQC01004414.1 coordinate 5,242,774, forward strand.
AATAAATAAATAAATAAATAAATAAATAAATAAATATGCAGGAAGAGTCCATATCATCTATTCTTACTCTCTCTACTTTGAACTTGTCCTTCTTTCCCTAACTATAATTTCTCCATGTATTTTCAAATATATGGCAAAATTTTCAAAAAAAAAAAAAAAAGAAACCAGTATTACCATTTGTAACATGAATGAACTTGAAGTACATTGAGATAAATGAAGTGAGCCAATCACAAAAGAACAAATACATACCAGATACCTAAAATAGTCCAACTCATAGAGAATAAAATGATGGCTGCCAGAGGCTTGGGGGAGGAGAAATGGTAATAAAGTTTCATATGCACAAGACAAAAACATTATATAAGTTTAATATCATGCCTAGAGTTAACAATATGGTATGGTACAGTTAAAATTTGTATTAACAAGGCAAAAGTCATTTTTGAGTTCTGCCATCAAAAAAGCAAGAGGATACAAGGAAAAAATTGAAGGTAATAGAAATGTTGGCTTTTATTACCTTGGTTATTCTAATGACATCACAATTTCACCTATGTCCAAGCTCATCAAGTTGTATATCTTAAACATCTGCAACTTTTACATATCAATTATACCTCAATAAAGCTGTTGTTAAGCAAAAATTAAAGAAGCTATGAAATCTGACACCTTCATATAAAGTAATACTAGTCAGCAAGGAAAAGGGATAAATTATTGATACAGCAACAATATGAATCTCAAAATCATTTATGCTGAAAGAACAAATCAAGAAATAAGTAAATATCATCTTATTCTATCCATAGAAAATTCTAGAAAACAAAAACTAATATATAGTAACAAAAACTAATATCAGTGATTACCTGTTGGTAGTCATCAGAGGGAAGGCCTGCTGCCTCTTCAATACCTCCCACCCCAGGTCCCAAGCAGTCACCTTCCTAGTAGTCTACACATAAGACTGTGCTGTGGACAGAGCACTTCCTGTGTGCTAAGCCCTCTGTATTTAATTGTCAGATACTCACAATCACCTTGCAAGGGTGAATGACATCATTTTACAGCAGAAGCAACTGAAGCATACCAACCTTAGTCTATACAATGAGTAGTTAAAAATGAAAATCCTGAACCTGAACACAGGTCTGAAAACCCAAGTGTGGGCCTTCTGTGCCGTGTAGGTCCACACTCTACCGAGGGTAAATGGAGCAAAACCACTCCAGGAGCATGTCAGAGGGTGAAACTCAAAACTATTTTCCAGTACAGGGTATATAGGAAGCTTCTACCAATCAGCACAGAGAGCATCAGAACGTATCCAGTCATTGAAAAGGTCAACCTAATCATGCAGCTACATAGTCCTCAGCCTACACACGCTTCTATAGATGATCATGAGTTGTTTACAAGCCCAACATGGGGGCAAGTAGTCACGGCAAGGGGGCTGCTGTTGCCAGGAAGGGTGCCATGTTGATGGTGCAGCAAGAAATTCAGCAACATGGCCCAGTAATCAGGCCTGAGAGTGGCCTACACCCAAGGCCTAGAGCTCCATGGGGATCCTTGAGAGCATGCACTCTGGTGTGAGCAGGCTGAATTACAGGCTGACACTTGCCAGCTATAGGACCCTGGGCAGATGGTTTACCTTTCCCCACACTGTTGTCCTTGCCTATGAAATAGTGCTCACCATATAGGCTAATTCCAGTGATTAGAAGATGAAAAATACCTCAGACATATTCTAGAACATCACACAGTTCAGATAATGCCAGGCATTACAATAGTATCCCCATTCTAACAGGTAAGGAGATCTGAACTTATTCCCGCATCCACTAAGCTACAACCAAAATGCCCCTCAGAGAGCTGCCTGCACAATTGACCTTCCTGTTTCAAAGGGCATGGGTTTTGCTTTTTCTCCCTTTGAATCCAATTCCTTTCCTCCCCTGGCTTCCCATAGGCAAGATCATGTCTCCTTCTTTCCTGGTATTTTCTTACTTCATGCAGCATATTGCTGTTCAGTTTTCCAAGCCAATCAAAGTGGAAAATCATCAGGCTGCACTTTCTTCTCCAATCTGCTCTGCAGCCACCTGCTGAGTTCTCTAATGCCTGTCCTAGCCCAGCACTGGAAACAGCAGCCCTTAGTTAACAGGGGAGCCAAAAATATCACATTCCCTCCGTGGAGTAATTTATGCACTTTAGACCAGACTCTTCTTTTGCTGTTCCTGTTTTCAAAAGCAGTGCTGAATATAGGTTGCTCTGTTCCTTGGACACCATTGAGACAGCCACATACTGATAAAGAAAACATAACCTCAGGTGCCCATACTTTCCATTCATGAATTCAAACAAGAGGCACCGAGTGTCCATGCATCAATGTCAAGGAGACTCCAGGGGCCAGGAGCAGTGGCAAGCAAGCCAGGAGCTGATTCCTGCTCCCACAGGCCTCTGGTCTGACAGAGACACAGCACACACCAACAGGTGTTAATATAACATATAATTGTCGCCATGTTAAGAGCTGAAAGAACAAATCAAAGGACTCTCAGGGTGCTGGAGAGGCTGCTGATGGCCCCAGAGGAGATGTTTCTCTCTCTCTCTCTCTCTCTCTCTCTCTCTCTCTCTCTCTCTCAATCTCTCTCTCAACATATGGTGTGTGTGTGTGTGTGTGTGTTAAAGAAAAGGAGGTAGGATGGGGAAGAGGGAGGGAGGAATGGAGAGAGGGAGGGAGGGAAGGAGGAGGACAGAGAAACAGAGAGGCAAATTTGGAGTGGGTGTGCAATCTTTGTCTATGCTCGCAGGCCAGAGAAGAATGACAGGCACCCTGTTCCATCACTCTCTTTGAGAATCTGAACCAGAAACTAGTCAGATTGCCAGTAATTTCCAACAATCCTCCTGTCTCCACCCCCACCTCTGCCTGCATGCATTCAAAGAGAGAGAGAGAGAGAGAGAGAGAGAGAGAGAGAGAGAGAGAGAGAAAGCTGGAATTCCATGCNTATATATATATATATGATAAAGAAGGCTGGCTCTGACTTCATCTCCCTGTTGTCTTGTGACGATTAATACTGAATTTTGACCTGACAGGATCTAGAATTGCCTAGGAAATGGAACTCTAGGCTGGTCTGTGAGGAGGTTTCTAAACTGGGTTGTTGAAATGGGAAGACCAACCTTTGATGAAAAAAAAAAAGAAAGAAAGAAAGAAAAAGAAACGATCGAACACAGCATTTATCCTTCACTGTTTCCGGCTGCAGATGCCATGTGACCAGCTACCTCACATCCCTGTTGCCATGACCCCCCACCATGATGTACTAGACCTTCACGCTGTGAGCCAAGCTAAAACTTTCCTTCTTAAACTTTCTTTTTATCACAGCAATGAAAAAAGTAATCAAAACAGGGCCTGATATGGATGGGGAGTTGGGGAAGGGGAGTCCCAATATCAAACATCTGTCTTGTGTACCTTGGCCAAGATAAATATTTGAACAAAATTTAGCAAAAGTGTTTAAAATATCATTATATAGAGTTGTATTAATTTCATGGCCATACTCAGTTTAGTCTTTTCTCTAAGAGATCAAATGATTTCAGTTCTAGCATGAAACAATACCAGAAGGGAAGCCATGTGGTAAAGAGAGTGAGGTCAAGATTTCTTTTTGCAAGGTAAAATGTTGAAAGTACATAAAAATACAATAGGACATCCAGAATTCTAAAGCTATATCATACTTGATCCCAGCTTGAGTTCTCTTTATAAACAGCAACTGAAGATATAAAAATACACAAGGTTGACACTCCATGGGTCTCCACCCCCTTTCTAACTCCCCATTCCTTTTCCCGGATACATTCTGTCATGGGTCCTCTAGCCCATACATACATAGTCTTGCTAAACATATGAATCGGTAAATACGTGCAGATTGTTTATCTTTCTAATGTATTTAAATGATAGAGTCCATGAGACCCTGTGTAATGTTCTTATTCTACCCCATATTAAATTATCAATCATTAATATTGGTGTCTATGTGTGTTTTATTCATTTAACTGCTATGAATAAATACATTCATGTTCCATTCACTCAGCATTGAATATGCAGCATGCATCTATATTTGTGCTATTAAAATTTTTACTTCAATGGATATCCTTATATTCTTCCTGTCAGTGCATGTGAAAATTTCATCAAGCACTATAGTTAGAAGCTCAAATGCCAAGTGCATTCTCATGAGAGCACACGTGTTCAGTGTCTCTAGAGGGTGCCAAACTGGTTTTTCCCTCAAGGTGGGTGCAGCCATTTCTAATTCCACAAGCAATGTATAAAAGTTTTTAATTCCTCACATCTCAGCCATCTACTCGTACTTTCAGAATTTTTTTTCATTTTACCAAATAATGGGTTTGAAATGGCATCTTATTTTGTTGTTCCATTTGCATCTCCATGATTACTGGTAAAGTTGAACAGTTTGTCTTATATTTAAATGACACTCAATTTTCATCTTTTTTGAATGCCTGTGCATAAGTTATGTGCATGTGTCTGTTATGTTTCCGTTTCACACTGACTCACAGAGCGTATGTCTGTGAATATCCTACACATTAGGCACTTACACATGTTGCTGTATCTTCTTCAAGGCTTACAAATATATTTTTATTTTGCTTACATCATCTTTTAAAAAATATTTTATTTAGAATTTTTGTTTTATGTGTATGAGTTTATTGCTGAATGTATGTAAGTAAACCCATGTTGTGCGATGTTTGCAGAGATCAGAAGAAGGCATCAGATCCCCCTAGAATTGGAGTTACAGACAATTATTAACTATCACGTGGGTGTTGGGAACCACCTGGGTCCTCTGCAAGAACAGCAACTGTTCTTAACCACTGAGCTATCTCTCCAGCACTGAAAATGAAAATTCTTATTGATAAAGCTAATGCAAACAGGGGGGTCCAACACCCCCTTCTAACCTTTATGGATATTGCATGACACAGTTACACTTACATACATGCAGGCAATTTATTCATACATATAAAAATTTTAAACTAAAAATATAGGTTTTCTTTCATTCATTTTAGTGCTGGGTTTCATTCAGTAGTCATGGATTTACCATTGAGCTTCATCCCAGCTCAACATTTCCTTTTTTGTGTTGTTTTGTTTTGTTAATATTCTTTTAATTTCGTTAAACTTTTTCATACATCATTTCTCAAAGATACATGCACATCTATGTTTATTGCAGCTCTCTTCATAATAGTGAAGAGCTGGAACCAACCAAAATGCCCCTCAACCAATGAGTGGCTAGAGAAAATGTGGTACTACACAATGGAGTTCTATGCAGCAGTAAAGAAAGATGACATCATGAACTTTGCAGGTAAATGGATGGAACTAGAAGACATTATGCTAAGTGAAGTAACAAAGTCCCAGAAAAACAATGAATGGTATCCCTCATCTGTGGATGCTAGCACCAAATACCTAGTAGTAAGGCAAACTGAGCAATATTTCCTTTTACCTGAAAGCAACTGTACCATTATAATGTGAATACCTTAATAGGGTCTAGGATTAACCTACCACTTATTTTCAGACTTTGTAATTTTGATATATGGGGGAGGATATGTATGCATACTTTAGAGTAATATAAAAATAAAGGGGAAAATGTGAATTACCCCATACTTTAGAGTAATATAAAATTAAAGGGGAAAAATGTTTTCCCTCAGGGCTGGAGGGATGGCCTAGCGGTTAAGAGCGCTGAACGCTCTTGCAGAGGACCCGGGTTCGATCCCCAGCACCCACATGGTGGCTGAGAACCGTCTGTGACTCCAGTTCCAGGAGAACTCCAGTTCCAGGGGAATCTGAGACCCTCTTCTGACCTCCGCGGCATCGCACGACACGGGTGCGCAGACCTGCATGCAGACAATACATTCATACACATAAAAATAAATAAACATTAATAAAAAAATAATTAAAAAAAAAAAAAAAAAAAAAAAAAAAAAAGGTCTTGAGTCATGTCTTGTAAGGCTTCCCAGTGAACACCCAAAACTTCAACTTCTGCTGTTGTATTAGGTCAATATCACCTGATGATATAAACACAGAGAGGCCCACCCTTGCACCCAGTACAGCCACTAAATCCAGAACTTGTTTTCCTATATTTTTTGAATTTTTGCAAATTTCATACAATATATTTTGTCATATTTAGACCCTTCCCCTATCTGCAACCCTCTCACGGTTCCCCAGCTCATGTACGTCGTGGCTTTCATGCATTGTGTCTTAGATGCTAAGGCCCTAGCAAGCCAAGTGTGTGTCCCCAAATGTCTTTCTGTGAGTCTATCCAGCTTCTTCTCTTCTACATTTTTATTAGTTCTTTGAGAAGTTCACACAACATACTTTGATGATGTTCACACCTCCCCTCAACTCTTCCCAGATCTACCCTCGCTCTCACTTCCCTACTCCCCCCAACTTTGTGTCCTGTTTTTTTTTTTAATCCATGTAGTGCAATTTGTGCTGCCTAGATACTCTCGGGTGTGTGGCAAGTCACTGGAGCAAGGTCAGCCTACCAGGGGCCACACCCTTAAAGATAACTGACCCCTTTTCTCCCAGCAGCTATCAATTGTCAATAGTTCCACTAGGGAAGTCACACATATGAAGTTCTATATTTTCTTTTATCTAATTTTTTGAGACTTTCATACATGTGTACTATATTTGGACCATTTCCATCCTTCCCACTCCCACAGTTAAGATGGTTCTCAGCCACCATGTGGGTGTTGGGGATCAAACCCAGGTCCTCTGCAAGTGCAGTTGGCGCTCTTAACCACTAGGCCATCTCTCCAGCCCCATGATAGGATCTTTTAAAGTGACAGAGTTCTGCTTTTTACTTTTAGAACTCAGGCACTGGGAGCTTATTTTCTATAAATTTTATTAAAAAAAGAATCCAGGGATGGAGAGATGGCTCAGCAGTTAAGAGCACCAAGTGCTCTTGCAGAGGACCCGAGTTCGATTACCAGCACCCACATGGCAGCTGAGAACTGTCTTTAACTCCAGTTCCAGGGGAATCCGACACCCTCTTCTGACCTCCGCGGCATTGCACTACATGGGTGCACCAACCTACATGCAGACAGTACACTCATACACATAAAAAATAATAAATTTTTTAAAAATCCATTTTCCCTTCTGACAAGTTAATTGTGTGAACCTCGTGTGTTAAAATTTAGTAATTAAAAACAGTCAACTTCCTCATGGAGAATATTGAGAAAGACTGAGAAAGAGATGAAAGGCATGTTTGGCAGAATGCATGAGCTCTGGTGGGGTGGGGGAATGGGGGGGACACGGGTCTAGAGTTGTTAAAAAAATAAAAATAAATTTATGTAAATAAAAAATAAAAAAATAAAAATAAAATTTAGTAATTAGTTTTAAGCCCTACCTTCACCTGCATCCTACATTGAGTTCCCAGTTTTATAGACAAGCCTGTCTCCACATTATTCACCCTTTTATATTCTTTATACAATGTTCAAATTTTTAGCTACTTGGGTAAATTTACTTCTAAATAATACATTCATTGCAGTCTTCAACTCATTCATATGCCCAATTTATTCTTTAATCAGGTTTCAGACATTTTTTTCACATATCAAAATATGAAGCAATGAATCCAGTTACCAATCTGAGAATTGTACAAAATGTTCTATATTCCCTATATTTTTAGACTTCTTACAGTCTATACCGTCTCTATATTTTTTCAGAGAAATCTATAACATGGTATAATTTAGTCAAACTGAAGTTTTTAGGACTTTATCATTTAAATTTATTTAGTTTTTCATTTTATGAAAGTGTTTTGTCTGCATGTTTGTAAGTGCAACTGTGCTGTCCAAAGGCCACAGAGACCAGAAGAGGGCGTTGGATCTCCTGGAACTTGAGTTGTGGACAGTGTTAGCTACCCTATGGGTGCTAGGAATCAAACCCTGGTCCTCTGGAAGAGCAATCAATGTTCTTTACTACTGAACTATCTCTCCAGTCCTGTCTTTATAGTTCTTTACATTTACAGTTATTTGTGTATACACACACACACACACACACACACACACACACACAAACATACAAACACACAAACACACCAGATACAGGTGGCAGTCAGAGGACAAGTTGCAGGAATCCCTTCTCTCTTTCCACCATGTAGGTCTAGGGATCAAAGGCAAGCAATTAGGCTTAGCAGCAATACCTTTATCCACTGAGCTCTCTTGCCAGCCCCTTATTTGAGATCTTTACCTCAATCTTACAAGATATCTTTAACAAAAAATAGTCTTGTTTATTTAATAGTTAAGTAACAAACAGAAACTAGAACTGTCAACCCAAAATGTAATAAAACAAATACAGTCTTGACAATTTTCTCTTAAAGTATTCCTACAATTAAATCTTAAAGATTCAGATTTCTAATTGCAAATTTTTCTACCTTAAGAGCTATATCATATTCATTCCTTGTTAAAAATCTTTGGAGGATAGATTTTTATTAAATTTCTTTGGGAGAATTGAGTATTAATATTCCTTTCATGGGGCTAGATAAAAGGTTCAGTGGTTAGTAGCACCAATTGCTCTTGCAAAGGACCTGGTTCGATTCCCAGCACCCACATGGCATCTAGCAGCCATCTATAACTCCAGTTCCAGGGGATTTGATACCCTCTTCTGACCCCAACAGGCATTGCATGACACGAGTGTACTTACATGCATGCAGGCAATACACTCATACACATAAAATAAAAATCATAAATAAAAGTATTTTTAAATATTCTTTTCATGTTTTTGAACAATACTTTGTGCCTTTACACTCTTTTGCCTTTAAACTTTTAATTTTGACTTCCATTAACATTATTCTAATACTTTCATGTTTTAACTGTAAATCAGATTTTTTCCCTATACTTGAATACATATTTTGGTTTACAGTGTTTCAAACTGTCTTTTGCTGGAATATAGGACATCATTAGGATTTACATGCTAATCTTACATATGTGGCTTCAAAAAAGAACCACCGAATTCATTTTATAATTTAGAAATTTTGTTACTTCTTGGAGGTAAATAATTATATCTTTCAAGTAATAATAACTATTTCACTTTTATCTCCAAAAGCCAGAGACTATTCCTGGTTCTTTTTCTTTGCCTTCTGATTTTGTCTTGACTTCAGGAAAAGTATTGAGTGATGGTGTATATGTTTATGACCTCTAACATTTTTTTCAGGTTCTTTTTATATTGTTTGAATCCATGTTGGTACATGAAAGTAGTGTGGTATATTTCCTAGGTTTTAATCCTTGTGTTATTGCTCTATCACTCTCTCTATTGATGGTTTCCATATCTGTACACTTCTTATGTGTGATTCTATTTTTTTTTTTTTTTGGTCTTTTTTTGAGACAGGGTCTCCTTGTAGCTCTGGCTGTCCTGGAACTCACTCTGTAGAGCAGGCTGGCCTTGAACTAACAAAGATACACCTGCTTCAGCCTCCCAAGTGCTAGGATTAAAGGTGTATGCTGCCATCCCTGGGTGTGATTCTATTTTTAATCTATTGGGGATTTGGGGGTTTTATTGTTGTTGTTTTTTGGTTTGGGTTTTGGGTTTTGGTGTCTTTTCGAGACAGGGTCTCCCTGTAGCCCTAGTTGGCTTGGAACTCACTATGTAGACCAGGCTGGCCTTGAACTCACAAAGATACACCTGCTTCTGCCTCCCAAGTGCTAGGATTAAAGGTGTATGCTGCCATCCCTGGGTGTGATTCTATTTTTAATCTATTGGGGATTTGGGGGTTTTATTGTTGTTGTTTTTTGGTTTGGGTTTTGGGTTTTGGTGTCTTTTCGAGACAGGGTTTCCCTGTAGCCCCAGCTGTCCTGGAACTCACTCTGTAGACCAGGCTGGCCTTGAACTCACAAAGATTCACCTGCTTCTGCCTCCCAAGTGCTAGGATTAAAGGTGTGCACCACCATGCCTGGCTGTGATTCTATTTTTAATCTATTGGGTTTTTTTTTTGGTTTTGTTTTTGTTTTTTTTGGGGGGGAGGTGTGCTGGATCACTTTAGTGTCAACTTGACACACCTGGGTTGAGGGAGCCTCAGTTGGGGAATTGGCTCCATTGGATTGGCCTGTGTCCACGTCTGTGGAGTATTGTCTTGATTGTCAGGCAATGTGGGAGGGCCCAGCCCACAATGAGTAGTGACACCCTGAGCAGGTTGTTGTGTACTGTATAAGAAGGCAGGCTGGGCATAAGCCAGGGGAACAAGCCAGTGAACAGCATTCCTCCATGGCCTGTGCTTCAGCTCCTGCCTCCAGGCTCTTGCCCTGAGTTCCTGCCTTGGGTTCCCTGAGTGATGAACTGTGACCCAGGAGATGTAAGCTGAATCAACCCTTTCCTCCCCAAGTTGGTGTCGGTCAGAGTGTTTTGTCACAGCAATGGAAGAGAAACTAGAACATGGTGCTTTTTAAATTGAGATTTAATTATATATTTCTAAGTTATTTGAATAAATATGATTCAAATTAAGCTCACTCTTAAGTAATATTTTACTGCATCTTGCATTTTAATATGTAGTAATATCTTAACATTTTATATAAATTATTTTTATACTAGTTTACTGTTTTTAAAAAAGGAGTTCAAGCCAGGCATGGTGGCCCAGGCCTTTCATCCCAGCACTTGGGAGGCAGAGGCAGGTGGATCACTATGAATTCAAGGCCAGCCTAGTCTACAAGGTGAGTTCCAGGACAGCTGAGGATACAGGGAGACCCTGTCTCAAAAACATGCCCCCCCCCAAAAAAAAAGAGCTCTAAAGGAACTTCTCTGCGTGGATGAACGGTGTTGCTCCCAGAAGACATTTAATAATATTCATTATTAAATGAATATTACAGTACAAGACATGGGGCATCCTCCTACGAGTTAGCAATCAGGGACTCCGAAACAACACGGGCCACTACCACTGTCCTTGGTTACCAACCGTAACTACACAGTAAGACCCTACTGCTGAAGATACCGCACTTCTACTGAAGGACACAGAGGAATCACTCTCAGATGGACCAGCCAATGGCCTCCTGGCTGTGCCAGAAGGTGCCGTGCAGTCTGCGGGATGGAAACGACATCAGTGTTACCCAGCACTAGACCCTTAGTGCTACGGTCCTGACCTGCCAGATGAGATGTGCCCACTGGGGGAATAGCGGCAGGACAGTTACAGAGTAACTCACCACTTTTTTATTAGACTTGACACCTGCTCCTCAGGAGGAAACTTCATACCTTGTTCTATAATTTAAGTAGAGCAGCTGAGCTTGAGACAAATCGGCAGCAATGACAGAGCCACAGTGTTGGCAACAGGAAGGACACAGCAACCACAGAGGAGGAGGAGACAAGCAGCTGGCAAGGAGAGCTGTAAATGCAGCAGAGCAGCTTCGACAACTACACGAGAGACTCAGAGTCACACAGCAGCAGACCCAGCTGCAGAAACTACATAGTGGCCAGCTGTGTGGACAGCCAAGGAAGAACTGGAGCCACGAGACCAGTGGCCAACAGTGGCTGGAACAACCACAGCCAAATCCTTATGCCTAGGCCCCGAAGCTGCAGCACTAGCTGATCTCAAGGGCTGAGGAATCTCAACTCCTAGCTATAGCACTGCAGAGCTAAGGATAAGGTACCCAGGGCCTGGCGGGAACTGTAACACTAGCGGCGCCACTGCTGCTGCCCCCTGCTCTATGGGCAGCTGTTTCTTGCTGCTGCCAAACCCTGAGGGATGCAAGGAAAACCAGGATCTTGATGACAGCACCTACAAAGTCACTTGCAGACGGAGGGCCAAAGGAGGCAGCACAGCTTTAAAATCGGTCTGCGGCACACGCCTTTAATCCTAGCACTTGGGAGGCAGAGGCAGGCGGATCTTTGTGAGTTCAAGGCCAGCCTGGTCTACAGAGTAAGTTCCAGGACAGCTGGGGCTACAGGGAGACCCTGTCTCAAAAAGGCAAAAAAAAAAAAAAAAATAATAATAATAATAATAATAAAATAAAATAAAATAAAATCGGTCTGCGTATGAAGTGTCCCTTCTTATCTCTAATGCAAGGTATTTAGCACACATATTAAAATTGGCCTTCTAATGTAACACTATGTATATTTTCCCATAAAGTTAAAATTCATTGACTATCCCCACATTGCATCCAAATATAAGAAATTTTAAAATAACTTAAACTACACTATTCCCACATTTTGTGTTGTTTTCCAACACTGCATCATCTTAATTAAATACAAGTGTGTGTGTTTGCAGTTACCCTCGATAGTTACTTACAGGGTTTTTTGGGTTTTTTTTTTAATTTCTGTGTGTGTATGAATGTACTGTCTGCATGCAAGTCTGTGCACCCATGTTGTGCAATGCCACGGAGGTCAGAAGAGGGTGTCAGATTCCCCTGGAACTGGAGTTCTCCTGGAATTAGAGTTTCAGACGGTTCTTGGCCGCCATGTGGGTGCTGGGGATCGAACCCGGATCCTCTGCAAGAGCGGTCGGCGCTCTTAACTGCTAGGCCAGCCCTTACTTACAGGTTTTACCAGTTTCTTGAATCAGTTTTTTCTTGTACCTTCTTTGATCCTTCCATTCTCTTATTTCTTCTTGGTGAACTTTATGATTTTTAAAGTTATTTCACCTTTAACTGCCTTTGCTTCTTGTATGCCAAAATGTCTTTATCTGGATTTTATTCTTAAAAAATTGTTTGGTTTTCTTTTTAAATAAAACTCTAGGCTGCAGTTTGGGTAGGTGGGATATGAATATGTATATCCAGAACTTCAAAGCCAGAGTTTCAAGTAGATTATTCTTCTGTAAAGGTTAAACTTAACAGTGCATTGATATAAAAGGGAAACAATAAACACAGACCAGGCCAGACACGTGGAGGCTCAACAAAGATTACACAGACATTTTAGAGATAAGTTCACCATATTCCTTTTGTGTATTTTTTAAATTAGCATACAAAGTCCTGGGTTTCATAATAGCATCTTTCTACACGTGTGACATTATACTTTGGAGAAATGTCTTCTAAGGCACCCCAGGTTCCCTTCCCCTTACTGTGGCAGCCAGTTGTACCCACAAGGTATAGATAAGCCAACTGAACTGTAAATTACAAAAGCAGAGAAGCCACAGTTCCCCCAGCCTTCCCCAGATCATCTGACATAGTGCAGGGGCTGCCTGCACCACTGGAAAGTGAGGGGTGATTAACGTAGGACCCAAGTAAAAGGAGAATGCTAGAAAGGTCTGGTCTTCGAAGAAACATCTGAGAGGTCTTCAAACTCCCCATGAGAGGAGTTACCAGGCACAGCCACGGTTTAGCCTTTGTTCCAACGATTGAGACTTTCCCAACTCCCGTCCCTCTCCCCGTCTCTGTCCTTCCAGTGAGTCTACGGTTTGGATGCTACACACAATTTCCTGTTCTCAGTGCTATGTGGAGCAGTCAATGTGGGTTTCACATCACACCCCCCACCCCCAGCACAGCATCACACTTGACTTGATCCTGTCTAATGTTCATAAGCTTACCAGACTGTGCTTGCTCAGGACATGAGCTACTGGCTTGTGGCTGGCCTGTGCTATGGGGTAGACTGGTGTTGTCTCTCTCTCTCTCTCTCTCTCTCTCTCTCTCTCTCTCTCTCTCTCTCGTTTTCCTTCTACAGTCAGAACAAATTTGTCCTCAAGTTCCCAGGACTCAGGGCTCCTGGTGGCAAATTCCCTGTGAGCACCCACAAATAAATAACAGGATATTGAGAAACATTTTTAGAAATGAGAACATCCGTTCTTAGCTAGAATAGAGGAAAATGGACACATCCACACAGTGCTGAAGGAAGTGTAAACTCCCCTCCCAGAAACCAGTCTGGTGACATCTATTTTAAAATACATTTGTGCTCTCTCCCAGATTTTGCATTATTCTGAGAGAACCCAGTGTATAAAGATGGATTTATGCGGCTATTTACTGCATGATTTTTTTATAAAGGAAATGTACTAGAAATAACTTTGGTATTCATCAATGGGGAATTGGCTATAGAATTATGACACCCATGTTATGAAATACCGGCATTGCTACCTGTCTTAGTTACTTTTCCCATTGATGGTATAAAAATCCCTGAGGAAACCACTTGAAAGAAGGAAGGGTTTTCTTTGGCTCACGGTTCAAGAGTACAGTCCCTCATGGTGAAGAAGCCACCGTGGCAAGAGCTTGAGGCAGCTGGTCAAGTTGCATCCACAATCCAGAAGCAGCAAAGATAATGCTGGAACACTCCCATCTGCTAGCGACCTGTCCATGCAGTGCAGGACCCAAGTCCAAGGAAGCGCACCTCCTCTCCAGGGTAGGCCTCTGCATGCTTTTCTTTCACAGTCCTATTACAATTCATTGGTATGTTTTCAATGAACATAGCCAGTCCTTCACAGGCATCCCCAGAGGCTAATCTATTCTAAATAATCCCTCACAGGTATTCCTGGAGGTTTGCCTCCCAGGTGAATCCAAATCATTTCAAGCTGGCAATCAATCCTAGCCATTACATTATTATAAACAAAGAAATGTGCATTTCCTACAGGAATGTCCACCTGTCATTAACTGTATTAAGGAAGTTAACATTGTAATGGATACAATATTATTCCTTTTTTCATTTAAAAAAGAAAAACTTCATACTCTATATAAATAGGCATGAAGGACAAAACATACTTATATGTACAGGATCTATTTGCATGAGTTTCTATAAAGGAGGATTGTAGAAGGCCAGGAAAAATTATTAACTTCTTGTATGTTTCTTAGTTTGACTTACAGGAATCATATATTATTTGAGGGGTTTTGAGGTGGGAGATTTTTTTTGACAGGGTCTCCCTAGTCACAGCCCTCCTGGAAGTCACATTATAAAAGAGTGTGGCCTTGAGCCAGCAAAGATCCACCTGCTTCTGCCTCTGGAAGACTGGGATTAAAGGCACATGCCACCATGCCCAGTGCCATATATTATTTTTATAATGAAGAAATGTTTAAAATTTTAACTTAGTGCAAAGTAGGGATCCTGGATCAACTGAGTAAATAATTCTATCAGTGGAATCTTTAAATTGAGATCCCTCATTAGTTTGATCATTCACTAATTACTTTAATGGATATTACATCCAGGCAAGCTTTGTATCATAATGCCTGACCTGTGCCAGGCATTACCCTGTATTCTACTGTGCTACCCAGCAGGGCAACCAAACAGACAGGGTACCTTCATGGTATTTATAATCCACAAAGTGGAACAGATATTAAACAAAGAAAACCTACAAATGAATTGCAATAGGACTTTGAAAGAGAAACAGGACACTATGAAAGAATGGGCTGTTGGGTATGAGCTGCTTGGCCTGTGTGATCAAAGAAGCTGCTCTGTGGAGAACCCAAGCAAACTGAGACCCAGAAGTGGGAGGTGTACATATTTCTAAGAGCTGAGGTAAGTGTCCCGCCTAACTCTATAAGAAGGAGCTTGATAGACAAGGCATCAGATCCTGGGGGAGTTTGATGAGTACAAGGGAGGTTTGATGGATAGCTAGAGGCAAGGTACTATGTAGGAAGACTCCCTAGTAAGGAAAGACAGAATAAGATGAGATCAGAGAAGTGCTAGTTCCCAAAGAGTTAGACACCCCCAACCAGGAGTTTGGATTTTGGTATGCAGTGCACAGAAAAGAATTCACACAAAGGCCTTTCATGAAGGGAGATATCTTACTTGGCAAACACTGTGAAGATTCTAGTAGTGAAGGTCTGAAATAAGCAACTGCTGTGCTTGGTCTGCAGAAGCAAAGATGAAGCAGTAACTTCCTGCCCTGGAGAAACTGGAAAAGTGCCTCAGAAAATGGGACCTTTGGCATGGGTTTGAAAGAATGATTGGGGCCAAGAGAGGTAGAGATATCAGGTAGGGAAATTGCAAAAAAAAAAAAAATAGTGAGCTGAGACATAGATGTTTAAAGGCTTAAAGAAGAGCTTGGGAAGAGGACTATCTGCACTTTCCTACAATCTGAGACCAGGGCAGATAGCAAGAAGGACAGAGGGATGGGAGAAGAGCAGGAAGCAGATTCTGAGCCAATTGTATACTTTGGGGAATTTGTCCTATGGAATCCATTATTTTAGTCAACGAATGGGTCAACTCATCACTCTATGACCCTTCAACTAGATCACAAAAGAAGCTGATAGATGTGATCAAACTGCTAGAACTGGATTGATGTCGTTTGTCAAGCAAATATTTTCCTCTATGAAAAACCACCAGTGTTTCAAAGTATTTGCAGATTATTAGCCCCCTCCAGTGAAGTCTGTATTCCACTTGCTATCGCCACTTTTCATAATGGTAGCTATTTTGACAGCGTATAGAGGCAGTTATCAATCTGAGCCTCTCTCCACACTTACTCAACTGTCTTCCTTTGTTCAGTGCCTGTTCAAGATTTTTGCCTATGTTTAATTAGAATTTCACCTCTTTACTGGTGATGTGTAGGCATTATTGAGACACCTAGGATGCCTTTGTTTCTCCCCTAGCCTATTGCTAGGCAGAAAAATGGAAAGAAAAGAAAATGAACTTTGATAGAACATGGAAATGGAACACTTGGTATTTCTAGGTAGATTTCACTTGTTCTTTGACTTTGTCCTCCTAGCAACGGCAGTTATAAACTTGGTTTTAATAATTCCATTGAAATGAAAGGGGTGCAACTGGATCTCAAGAGTCTAGAGCAACTAAGATGAGTTCTACTGCTAACATGCAACAAAGCCTGAGCCAACTGTAATTGACACCCTGATCTGTCCAGAGTTAAAATATGCCTGTCCAGATGGCCTCAGCTCCTCTAAGTCATAGGCCAATGAGGGTAACAGGATTCTTGGAGCCCCTCTGAAAAGAAAACCATTTATTGCCTAGTCTTGGCATTCACTAAAGGACACTAATCTGCTAATGGCCCCATCAACAAAGGCACATGTCCAGCATCTTTCACCCAGGGACCATATCTCCATGAACACTGGCTTTCAAGGATCAGCAGATCAATCCTGTTACTCCATCTGCAGATTGTCCTCTGAAGGCTTCCTTCTGCAGATGAGCCAACCCTGCCTTGCCATTAGCAGTAATAGGTGCCTGACTATTGCATCCTGATAAAGAGCCAGTAGATGTTGTCAAAGGATTGAACTTCTGAGTGCCATATGGGAGTTGGAAGGAAAAGGTTCCAATGAGAAGTACTTACCATTAATTAGGATGTCATCGAGACAGAGACTCTTAGAGGGCTCAGGGGATCTAACCCTATCCTGTCCTAGGAGAGGAACTGGTTGAGAAGTCATTTTTTTAACATACAAATTTTACACTGCCGTCCACATGATCAATGGTCACCCATATTCACTGAAGTAATAAAAGCAGTGAACCATATTTCATGCAGTATAACCCGCCATCAGTTATAAGCTTTACCACTATTTTTTTTTACAGCTAAGAAAGAAAAAGTATCTGTCACTGCCTAAACTGTGACACACAGCCATGGGAAGCATATGAATTAGTCACACCGGCTTCTTATTGCTTTGATTTTTTTTTCCATCTACTTTGAGGAATCTGGCAATTCCTGTTGCCATCCATTGAAGGGTTTGGTGTTTGGCAGGAAATCCACTTGCATAGAACATATTAATGAAATTAAATACGGCATCATCTCTTGTAGGCGACACTCTTTGTAAAGCCAATAAGCACTTTGTTTCTGCTTTTCAAGAAAGTATGGAATTGTTCCCTTACCAATGACTGTTTGTTGCACTAATTACGATCTACCTTCCACTTCTCTGTTTCCATAGATTTCTGATCCAGTATTAAATCACAGAGTAATGCATTTAATACATTTTAATTGGGAACTAAATTGAACACACATAGTACCAACCATGTAATTGAAGCCAGAACAGCACAGACATGCATGCCAGTGTTCCCATGGGCACAGGCCCTGGCGTGTCTGCTGCTTACTGAACTACCATCTCATACACAATCAAGTTTAGAGATACTCTGCTGTAAAAGGGAAAACGTGCATCAGAGTGTTGTATTGCTTCCTCTCTGTTCCTGCGATCGGACAGTCCGTTCCTCAGCATGGCTGACACTGAGGCTCTGAGGCTCAGGCAGGAGCCAGGAGGGGAAGGGATGAGCGAGGGAGGGATGGAGGGAGAGAGGGAGGGAGAGAGAGAGAGAGAGAGAGAGAGAGAGAGAGAGAGAGAGAAACAGGGAAAGGGAGATAGAGACAGAGAGATGGACCCAAGAGGAGAAATTCCAAGGGAATAACTCATTTTATTGGCAAAAGTCAGGGCCTTGTGAGGCAGGAATGGGGGCTGGAGAGTGTACAGGAAGTTACAGTATATACAGGGTGCTAGACCGTTGGGTCACCGAAACTGAGGTGTGTTGATAGTGCGGAGGTGTGACACAGTCTCTGCCCAGCACTTCAAAGCAGGGCCTTAGGGTATGATTCCCCACATTGGCGAACAGGAGGTTGGCCTGTCCCAGCCTTATCAAAGATGCCTTATCAAATGTTAGTGGGATGGTGGGGGCCTGACCCCCTATGATGCTCAAGCCAAGTGGAGCCTCACCCCATCATCAGAGAATCACTTAAACATGAGAATAACAGTCAGCTCGGCACTGTTGACTACTTGCTATATGCCAATGTTCCCCACTCCCCTTTTCCAAGTTGAATAAATGTGATTTCACACAACTCTAGAAGGTGCTACACACCCATTTTCTAAAGAACGCACTTCAGCTGTTAAGAGCACCGGCCACTCTTGCATTGGACTTGGACCCAGTTACCATCATCCACATGGCTGCTCATGACCAGCCACCTGTAAATTACATTTCAGGTGATCCAGTGCCTTCTTCTGGCTTTTGTGGACACTATCTTCACATGTGGTACCCATACATACATGCAGGAAAACATTCATACGCAAAAAGTAAAAACAGAAAGCAACAGAACAACAAACTTCTGCAAAGTTATATTACTAGTAAATGTTAGGTCTGGGCTCTCCAGAATCCCAAGGGGCACACAGATGCCCACTTCCTCCAGAGGCTGTCAATCTTCTGACCCCTTCCTCTGTACCTGAGGCCCCACCCCATGGCTATAAATGGGTGGCCCCAGTTGCCATCTTGCCCCTGCTCTGCTCCGGCTCCTGTTCCACCACGTGTCTGCAGGCGGCCTGCTCTGGCAATCCCACATGAAAGTAAATCATGTTCCTGGAGTGACATAAGCCTCATGTGCCTTTTTATTTGGGGTTTGCACCTTTTTATAACCTAACAGTAAATAGCAGAGTTAGGGTTGCTTGGCTCCTGAGTTCTCTTAATCCCATCTTTATACTGACTCTCTAATTAAGGTTTATATTATTCTAATTTGAAGACCTGTGCCTTTGGGCCCTATCTATTCTCTGCAATGCCATCTTACACATCTTGTGTCTTTAAACTGGGCTTCAGTGATACCATGAGACACTCTATGCTGCCTTGGCCTGTCTGGCCTAGCAAATGGCCCTTTCCTCTCTCTGGATTCCTTCTCTCCTATTCATTCCCCTGACCAACCCTCCCTCATCTTCCAAAATTCAGTTCACTTGTCACCTAACCAAAGAAGCTTGTCACAGCAGCTCCTCTCAAAACCAGGGCTAGTGCTATCTAACCTGCTGTGCACATCTGTGGTACTGGAACTTCCCTATACAAGGGGATGCCTCACACTGTATTGGCTTTGTCCCTTCACAGGGCTTGTCATCAGTAACTATGCCTTGGCTCAGAATCCTGGCCAGCAACTGCTCCAGTTGGACAGATTTTCATCCTGGGTGTCAACCCTGTGGCTACTAATCATTCAATGGTATTGATTAGCATCTCATCTAATCAAAGATCACCAACCACATCCTAGTCACCCAGCCCATCAGATATGTAATAAAGTACAGTAATGGACTCATCTGAAATGTGCTCATGGCCTCACAGCAAACAACTGAGAGTCTCCTCATGATGACTTGGTGTCAGACAACAATCTCTGGAGGATCCATTACATCCATGTTAGAGGAATAGACATAAGGCCTAGAAGGAAAGTATGAAAAGCAATGTCTGTGAGAACCAGTAGGCTTAACTGATACTGTGTTAGCCACAAAGGAGAGCCAAGGAGAGGTGATAGACCCCACTCATTCCATAAATATTAGCGTTGGGAAGGCCTCTTAGAGATCTGATTCTACAGGTTCTAGAATTTGGAAATGAAGGACCACGAGAGGCAATTCTTGACTAAAGGCCTCTTGTCAGAGCTGAAACCAAAACAGAAGTTTTCAGGTCCCACCAATCATTACATCCCCTACATTCAATAGGCCAAGAGATATGACCACTGAGCTCTCTTAGATTCAAAAGCAAGTATGGTAGCAGGTGGGTTCCTATAAGTAGACTAGGAATTATAAAAAGACCACTTTCCTCTTAGAACACTTTTTCTTGGGCCAGGAATTTACTTGCTACATTTAGGAACAAGACAAATGAATCAGAGTTTTAAAAAGACTTTGAATGGTGCACAAAGTAAGTGCTGGACCAGTCTTTCAGGATGGCTCCACCAGATGATGTCTATAAACACCGTGACAGATATCAGTCGCCTGTGCAAGAAAAGATGCAAAACTACAAACCACAAGGTAGAAGACTGGGTGATCCTGGCGCCAGCACCAAATGTAGCCCAAAACAGCCAGTAGACAGTGTGCCCCAAAGTGTTAATAGACTTTCCAGCATATAGGGTTCCAGCCAACTCCAAGGGGATGGGGGAGGGGAAGAGTCCTGGACCTAAATAGGACTCACTCAGTGTCATGAAGGGCAGGAGGGGCGGTCAGAATGAAAACAAAATATTGACCTCACTGTGCTACTTGTGTGGGGTACTTGATGCTCATTATGTGTTAAATCTTGCACAAGTTCTATGACTCATTATGTCCATTTCACAGATTAGGAAATGGAGGCCCAACAAGAGAAAATTTTCTTGACCAGAATTTCAGAGCAAATCATCATAGATTAGTGAAGTAAGCAAAAAACAGTATAATTTTAGTAGAAAAAAACTAATTGTCCTAACCAGGCACTAAGAATTTAAAACTCTTGTAAGAATCCAAGAAGTAAATGTTGGAATAAGGGACAGTTCTGCCCATCAACAATTTTCAGGTTTACCATAGCTGTAATGTAAGGATAAATCAGGAAGATACTTTGGGTATTGCCTCTTTGGCTGGCAAAAGGTAACAGGGGCTTCTAATGCCACTTTTCTTCTTTCTCATGCAAATGTATTGCTTTGGTAACAGAGGAGAAAAATAAACATCAATCTTACCCAACTGTGAACCCTGGAAGCTACAGTAACAACTGGCATGGAAAGATATGTCAATTAATACAATAGAAACACGAATGTTTTAGGAGTAACCAAACACCTTCTGGTTGAATTTAAGGCCAAGTCCACAACATGGAACCCTTACCTGGCACCATTACTAAGCCAAGAACCAATGGCTTAACAAGTCATAGGCCCCAGGAAAGAATGTACTATTACCATATGCTAAATGGATGTTGTATTAAACTAATACCTAATGACATATCATTAGACTCAGATTAGGGCATCTCCCAGTCCCCATCAGAAAAGCTTCTTCTTTCAGCATATGGTGATTAACATAGAGACCTACAAATGAACCCACAGAAAATAAGGGATTGTGGGGTGTTCAACCATGAATGAGATATCTATATCACACCCCTTCCCAAAAGGCGCAGGGATCTTAATGGGAGAGGAGGTGGAAAGATTCTAAGAACCGCAGGTGGTTGAGGACTAAGAGGAAACAGTGTTTTCCAGCTAGCAGGGCAGTTACACATAGGAACTCACAGCAATTATGATAGCATGCACAACTCCTGCTCAAGCTCAAGACAGCAAAATATCCCAGCATTGACAGGGGGTGGGGCCCTAGCTGAGGAGGTACTAGCATTTGGTAACACAACGATTTACTGGTGCATAGAACACATATATCTGTGCAAATCACTGATTTCTAGATTCATACACACAGCAAGACAATCTCCAAACTTCAATAGCCTCAAAATTCAGACCTCATTTTGCATGCATTGTCACAGCTGAGTTTGAGGATAAGGGTAAGGGTTATAACTGTGCATCAGTCTTGTTGCATGTCACATAAGAATGAAGTCCTCTAAAACACTGACTGCCACTTGTCACTCTGTGAACACCACACCAAATTCTCAGCTTAGCCCTTCCGCTACTTCACTCTGTGACCTTGGTCCAACATGTCACCCTCCCAGAGCATTAATGGTGACCTGGTTATTTACTTGATAGAATCATTAGCAGGGCCACCCCACACATCTATTCTGTCCTATGTACAGAACTAAATTCATTATGCCTGTGAGGAATAAACTTGTAGAAAATTGAAAGAGCTACATGGGTGGGAACAATGAGTATGGAATTTATCTCCAATAAAAGTCACAGGTGAGAATAAGTTGGGTTAATATTCCAATTTATTTAGGTCTCATAAACAGAAGTGAGAGAAAGAAAAACACAGGCCTCTTCCTTGAAAAACCTTAAAATACAATGAGAAGATAAAAACATGAGCAGATAGGTTCTGTATCTTTTCTCTCAAACTTCCACAGGATGAAGGTAGATTTCATGCAATGTAGAATGTGATAAATACTATGTACGTATACACATATATTCAGAATATATGCATATGGCCATGTTTACATATTATGGATATTTTATGATAGCTAGACTATCCTCTACTAATAGACTATAGGAATCTTTAGAGAATAGACTCATGGAGGTTAATTAGTTTTATCTTGACTGAGGACACTTACTGTTTAGAGGGCCTGTTAATCAAAACATGATCTATGGGCCAGCAGAATTGCCATCACCTGAAGTTTAATTAGAATTTCAGAAAATAGGTCCTAACCCCAGATCTACTTACTTGGAACCTGCATTTTAACCCAATACCCAGATAATTGGTGTGGACATTTAAATATGTTAAGTAGTGACTTTAGGAAAGAAGAACAAAATACAGATTCTCAGGTGGAAAAAATTGCATTAATACTTTCATGAACAAAACGATGAAAAAATAATAGGTTTCCCAGCCTTGGCAAAACAGTATTTCTCCCATATCATCTAACACAGTGCTGGACAGAACACCATTATTATAGAATCACGATACTCAGATAATGAACCCATTTGGATGCCTTTCTTATAAGCAAAATCATAGCTCTCATTAAACCAAATGGCAATCCTGAAGTGATATGACTTTCTTCATAGGAGGGTAAGACATGAACTTCACAGAGATGGAAAATAGATGATTGGAGATTATTAGAGGACAGGGGAGATAAGTAGTCATTCCAGAGATGGAAAATAGATTGGAGATTATCAGGACAGGGGAGATGAGTAGTTATTCCAGAGATGGAAAATAGATTGGAGATTATCAGAAGACAGGGGAGATGAGTAGTTATTCCAGAGATGGAAAATAGATTGGAGATTATCAGAAGACAGGGGAGATGAGTAGTTATTCCAGAGATGGAAAATAGATTGGAGATTATCAGAGGACATGTGAGACGAGTAGTTATTCCTCATCTGTTAGAGTTTTGGAAACAGTTGAACATCTCTAATAAATAACTAATGTCACTAAAGTGCTCACTTGAACTAGCTTACATAGAAGTTTTATAAACATTTTACCACAATTTAAAAATTAGAGAGTTGCTATGCTGTAGGGGGAGCTCGCTAGGTTTAAGATGATGTTAGGTTGGGACCTCTAGGATAGAATTGCCTAGATTCAGGTCCCAAAGGAAAAGGGGTATCAAATGATCAGGAAGGCAAGGGAGCATCCATCACCAGATAATTGGCTTAATATTCACATAAAATGTAAAATGTCATGTTTTCTAAGGGACTTAGAAACTGAAAACTTGGAAAGGAATCTATTGTCTGCAGACTGGTGAATCCTGTACCAAAATCTAAGAAAGAGTGAAAGTGATTGCTGAGTAAGGCCAAGGTTTAACAGACCATACCCAGATGTGGAGGAAGCTGGGAGAAGTTATTTCATGGAATAATTTCATATCAAGGCTTTATATTCAATGACAAGTAATTATAATGTTTGACCAGGAAACATCTCTACTCTCAATCTAAAGAAACATGTCTACCCATCGGTCTAAAGATTGCTCATTTACCCTTCACCAGATGGCAGATTTTAGTTATGCCAGGTCAGCAAGTCCATAGTATAGCTTAGATGAGATACACTGTCTCCTGAAGCTCAGTCTGTTGACCCCACCATCTCGAGCCATGTGCCATAGCAAAGATTTCCATCTATTGAAAATTATACAAAGGAATATCTCTCCAGTCCAATTCCCTCTAGGACTTTAAACACAAAGTCATGCTGGATTTTATTGGAGACTATGCCTGGATAGCTTTAGTGTCAACTTGACACACCTGGGTTGAGGGAGCCTCAATTGGGGAATTGGCTCCATTGGATTGGCCTGTAGCCACATCTGTGGAATATTGTTTTAACTGTTGAGCAATGTGGGAGGGTCCAGCCCACAATGAGTTGTGCCACCCTGGGCAGGTTGTTGTGTGCTGTATAAGAAGGCAGGCTGGGCATGAGCCAGGGGAGCAAGCCAGTGAACAGCATTCCTCCATGGCCTGTGCTTCAGCTCCTGCCTCTAGGTTCCTGCCCTGGTTCCTGCCTTGGGCTCCCTAAGTGATGAACTGTGACTCAGGAGATGTGAGCTGAATAAACCCTTTCCTCCCCAAGTTGGTGTCGGTCAGAGTGTTTTGTCACAGCAATGGAAGACAAACTACAACAGAAAATGGTACCAGAGAGTGGGCTATTGCTGTCACAGACCTGACCTTGGTGTTTTGCAAAAGGATTGTGGAAACATTTGGAACTTTGGGCTAGAAAAATCATTGAATGCCTAAAGATCATGGCTGTGGAACTTGGAACAGTTTTGCTGAAAGAGTTGTAGAAGATGGAGGCCTGGCTTGTGAAGTTTCTAGTTTCAAAGGGAAGCAGAGATCATCAGGACTGTTTAATCTGTGGGTTCTGGTCAGCTGGGGCTGAAGAATCAGATGTAAGTAACAAGAGACCAGCATCACTGTGGTGAAATCTTCTGGGAAGAATTTCTTCAGGGTCAGCACATAGAAGCTATGTTCCAGAAGGGGCCTGAGCCTCCATGTCAAGCCAGAAGCAGGACTTGGTAACATGTAAGAGTCTCCTATATGGTTCTGGTGTTGAAAGCATGAAGAGGTCACAGAGAGCAGCTGAGGCCTGGCACTATGAGAAGCCAGGAAAGGCCACTGGTCAGAGTGCGGCCTTGGTTGCAGCAAAGACCCCAGGATTCCAGGGGTCAGGAAGAGAAGCTGAGGTTTTGCATCAGGAGAGGTCAGAAGCAACCTCAGTTTCAGTGGCGACCCCAGCTTTTTGGAGATGCCAGGACCATGGGATGACCACCAAGAGCAGCGGCAGGTGTGGAATGGAGTCAGCCTGGGCCTGCAAGATGAGCTGTGTGTGCCACATACAGCAGAGTCAGAGAAGGGGAGCTGCCAAAACCCTTTGGAGCCCAGAAGATTGTGAGTGAATCCCAGGTGTCCAGCCTTGAGCTACTTTGCTGGACTTAGGTTTTGTTTGAGTGTGCCTGATTCTTCCCTTTGAAAAAAGACAATACTTGTTTTGGATTTTACAGCAGCCCACAGTTAAGAGACTTTTAGCAGACTGTGAACTTTTAAGTGTTTGGACATTTTAAGGACTGTGGGGCTTTTAAGGTTGTACTGTCTTAGGTTGTAATGAATGTTAACATCATACTTTGGGGATAAGAACTGGAAAGGTGGTGTTTTAATAGTGATGTGTTTTGTGTGTCAAGTTGACAAGGGGTCAATTGTGCTGGATAGCTTTAGTTTCAACTTGATACACCTGGGTTGAGGGAGCCTCAACTGGGGAATTGGCTCCATTGGATTGGCATGTGGCCACAACTGTGGAGCATTGTCTTGATTGTCAAGCAATGTGGGAGGGCCCAGCCCACAATGAGTGGTGCCACCCTGGGCAGGTTGTTGTGGGCCGTATAAGAAGGCAGGCTGGGCATGAGCCAGGGGAGCAAGCCAGTGAACAGCATTCCTCCATGGCCTGTGCTTCAGCTCCTGGTTCCAGGTTCCTGCCCTGAGTTCCTGCCTTGGGCTCCCTGAGTGATGAACTGTGACCCAGGAGATGTAAGCTGAATAAACCCTTTCCTCCCCAAGTTGGTGTCAGTCAGAGTGCTTTGTCACAGCAATGGAAGACAAATGACAACAGAGGCTTTTTCTATGTCAATTGAGATAACCATGTGGTTTTTGTCTTTCAGCCCATTTACGTGTTTTATGATATTTACTGATTTGCATATATTGAACCATCCCTGCATCTCTGGTATAAATCCGACTTGGTCAGGGTAAATGATCTTTTGGATGTGTGCCTGTATGCTGTTTGCAAGTATTTTGTTGAGAATTTTTACATCTATGTTCATTCATGAAATGGGCCTATTGTTTTGTAGTTTTTTTCAAATAGGACTTTATTTTTACTTATTTATTTTTAAGCCAAAGTTTTATTGAAGTTCTGTGCATTTCATACAAATTACAAGTCAAATCTAGACCCATGCCCCCCTCCTTGCCCCCCACCCCACCAGAGCTCATGATTCTGCCAAGCATGTTTTTCATCTTTTTCTCAGTCTCTCAAAATTTTCAACACAGAAGTTTACTGCTTCGAGCAGAAGTTCACCATATAGTTTTCTTTTTTGGTTGTATCTGCCTGGTTTGGGTATTAGAGTGACACTGGCTTCATTGAAAGAATTTGGGAGATTTCCCTCTGTTTCTATTCTTTTGAACAATTTGAGTAATAGTGGTTGCATGTCCTCTTTAAAGGTTTTATAGAACTCTGCCGTAAATCCATCTGGGCCTGAGCTTTTTTTAGTTGGGAGGTTTTGAATTACTATTTTGATTTCCTCATATGTTATGAGTTTGTTTAAGCTGTCAATATCTTCTTGAGTAAGCTCTGGTGAATTCCAGGATTTCAGATATTCATCCATCTCTCTTAGGCTTTCAAATTTAGTAGAGTATAGGTTTTTAAAATATTCTCATATTATTGTCTGAATCTTTTCTATGTCTGTCATGATGTTCCCCTGTTCATCTTTAATTCTATCAATTTGGAGCTGTTCTTTCTTTCTTTTGGTTAACTAGGATAGATGTCTATCTATCTTGTTTATCCTTTCAAAGAACCAGCTTTTGGATTCATTGAATCTTTTTATCGTTTTCTTTGTTTCCATTTCATTAGAACATAGATCTCTGGTCTAATTTTTGTTATTTCCTCTTGTTTGAGGGGTTAGGATTCAGTTGTTGCCTCTCAAGTGCTTTCAGCTGCAGTGTTAGATCATTTATTTGTGCTCTGTTTTCTTTAATGTAGGCACTTAGTGCTATAAATTTCCCTCTTAGGACTGCTTTTAAAGTATCTCATAGGTTTTCTTGTGTTGTATTGTCTTTTCCATTTACCTCCATTTTACTTCTTTCCCTATTTCTTCCTTGACCCATTCATTGCTTAGAAGTGTGCTGCTTAGACTCCATGTGTTCCTGTAGACAGTAAGGCTTATTCTGGTGTTGACACTGAGTTTATTGCACTGTGGTCTGATAGAATGCATGGGATTATTTTGATCCTTTTATATTTGTTGAGGTTTTTTTCTGTGTCCCAGTATGTGGTCGATTTTGGAGAATGTTCCTTGGGGTGATGAGTAGAAAGTATATTCTCTGGTGTTTGGGTGGAATATTCAGTCAATATCTGTGAGGACAATTTGGTGTATTGTATTGTTCAGTTCAGATGTCTCTCTGTTCATTCTTTGTCCAGTTGACCTGTCCAAAGGACTCAGTGGAGTACTGAAGTTCACTACTATCAGTGTGCTGGGATAATCAAAGTTATATAAGAAAACCACAGCCAACATCATCCTGAATAGAGAAAAATTAGAAGCATTCCCCTTAAAATCAGGAACCCAGCAAGGCTCCCCTCTGTCTCCACTCTTCTTCAGTAGAATACTTGAAACACTTGCTATAGCAATAAGATAAGAAAAGGAAATTAAAGGAATATTAATTGGAAAAGATGAAGTCAAATGATCCCTTTTTGCAGACAATATGATAGTGTACCTAAGGGATGCA
Organism: Rhizomys pruinosus; assembly: GCA_009823505.1. Taxonomy (NCBI): domain Eukaryota; kingdom Metazoa; phylum Chordata; class Mammalia; order Rodentia; family Spalacidae; genus Rhizomys; species Rhizomys pruinosus. The sequence continues at coordinate 5,270,811 of VZQC01004414.1, forward strand.
AAAAACCTCCACCAAGAAACTCCTAGAAATGATCAAGAGTTTCAGTAAAGTAGCTGGATACAAAATTAACCTAGAAAAATCAGAAGCCTCTCTTTACACCAACAACAAACAAACGGAGAAAGAATTCAAGAAGACCATCCATTCACCACAGCCTCAAAAAAAAAAAAAATCAACAAACCTAACCAAAGACACCAAAGATCTCTACAATGAAAATTTTAAATCCCTGAAAAAGGAGATTGAAGAAGATACCAGAAGATGGAAAGAGTTCCCCTGCTCATGGATTGGAAAAATTAATATAGTAAAAATGTCCATCCTACCCAAACTAATACACAGATTCAATGCAATCCTAATCAAACTCCCCATGTGTTTCTTCTCAGACTTAGAAAAAAAAATCCTTATATTCATATGGAGAAACAAAGGACCCCGGATAGCCAAAGCAACCCTGAGCAAAAAGAGCAATACAGGGGGGATAACCATACCTGACTTCAAACTATATTTCAGGGCTATTGTAATAAAAACATCCTGTTACTGGCACAAAAAACAGATAAGTAGATCAATGGAACAAAGTTGAAGATCCAAACCTGAGCACATACAATTTCAGCCACCTCATATTTGATAAGGGGGCCAAGAAGACACAATGGAGGAAAGACAGCATCTTCAGCAAATGGTGCTGGCAAAACTGGATTGCCACTTGTAGAAAGATGAAGCTGAACCCAAACTTTCACCATACATAAAAATCAACTTCAAATGGATCAAAGACCTCAATGTGAAACCAGAAACTTTGAAAATGATAGAAGAAACATTGTCAGTAAACTACAAGACATAGGCATAGGAAAAGACTTTCTAAATCAGACAGCCGCCACATTGGAAACAAGGTCAACGATTGACAAGTGGGACCTCATTAAACTCAAAAGCTTCTGTACAGTGAAAGAAACAATCAATGAGGTGAAGAGAAAACCCAAAGAGTGGGAGGAAACCTTCACCAGTGATACATCAGAGCATTAACATCCAGAATATATAAATTATTCAAAAACCAAAGGATCAAGGGGAAAAAAAGACACTATCAAAAGATGGAGTAAAGAACTGAATAGAGAATTTACAAATAAAGAAGTGAAGATGGCTGAGAAACATTTCAGAAAGTGTTCGACATCGTTAATAATTAAGGAGATGCAAATTAAAACTAGCTTAAGATTTCACCTTACCCTGGTAAGAATGGCCAAGATTAGGAAAGCAAATGACACCAAGTGCTGGAGAAGTTGTAGAGAAAGGGGAACACTCATCTACTGCTGGTGGGAATGCAAACTCCTGCAACCCCTATGGAAAGCAGTGTGGAGAACTCTTAAAAGACTGAAAAATTGCCAGGCATGGTGGCACACGCCTTTGATCCCAGTACTTGGGAGGCAAAGCCAGGTGGATCTCTGTGAGTTCAAGGCCAGCCTGGTCTACAGAGTGAGCTCCAGGCCAGCTGGGGCTAAAGGGAGACCCTGTCTCAAAAAAAAGCCCCCCCCAAAAAAGACTGAAAATGAGCCTACCACCTGACTCAGTCATACCACTCCTGGGTATATCCCCACAAGACTCATCCTCCCACAAAAACACATGCACATCTATGTTTATTGCAGCTCTTTTCACAATAGCAAAAAGTTGGAAGCAACCTAAATGTCCCTCAACCAACGAGTAGATAGAGAAAATGTGGTACATCTACACGACGGAGTTCTATGCAGCGGTAAAGAAAGATGACATTGGGCTGGAGAGATAGCCTAGCAGTTAAGAGCACCGACTGCTCTTGCAGAGGACCCGGATTCGATCCCCAGCACCCACATGGCAGCTGAGAACCGTCTCTAACTCCAATTCCAGGAGAACTCCAGTTCCAGGGGAATCCAACACCCTCTTCTGACCTCCACGGCATTGCACGACATGGGTGCACAAACCTACATGCAGACAGTACATTCATACACATAAAAAATAAATTAATTAATTAAAAAAAAGAAAGATAACATAATGAACTTTGCAGGTAAATGGATGGAACTAGAAGACATTATGCTAAGTGAAGTAACACAGTCCCAGAAAAACAAATGACATATGGTGTCCCTCATTTGTGGATGCTAGCACCAAATCCCTAGTTGCAAAGCAAACTGAGCATCATCTTTGTTATATTTCTTTTTATATGAAAGCACCAGTATGCTTAAAAAGTGAATCCCTTAATGGGCTTGAGAATTAACCTACCACTTATGTTCAGATTTTGTAATATTGGTATATGGGTGGAGGATATGTATGCATATTTTGAAGTAATATAAAATTAAAGGGGAAAAATGTGAAAAAAAGAAGACTGAGAGAAAGATGCAAGACATGTATGGCAGAATGCAGGAACGGGGTGGGGTGGGATGCATGGAAAGGGGAATGTGTCTAAATTAAACTGATAAAGATGTATGAACTATGCAAAACAGCAATAAAAAAGACAAAAAAAGAATATCTCTCTTTTTTTATCCTAGCATTCCTTACAAGATGCAGTGACTTATAGTTTGAAGCATCAAGGCTTTAATAGATTTAAATAGTGCATCCTTCTTTTTGATTTCTTTAAACCATAGCCAACTGCATTGAAGTTTAGCAGTGGTTTGACTAAGGACCAAATGTCAGAGTAAATGGCAATTGTGTACATCTAGGCTTTGTTTACTCTTCCTTTGTGAGGGACGTGTGTTAATTGAAATCAAATCTTATGAGTCAGTTACTTATTGGTTAAGCAAAACCATTGTTATGAAATTTAGCAGACAAGGTTGAAATTTCCACAGTGTGGAAAATCAAACAGTATCATTTAATCAAGGACTAATGGTTTCTACAGAGATGATCATTTTATATCTAATAAATCACCATCTTCCTGAATTGTAAATAGAGGTGAGCATCTGTCCTGGTTTCCTGATCTGAGGAGTTTCCAGGACAGGAGAACTTTGGCATGAAAGGTTAAATGAGACAAGTTGCAGGTCATCCCAGGATGTGCTAGGCACTATGGAGAGGCATAGAGAGACATGAAATAGAACCCATCTGCAGAAGCTATTGCAATAAAGCAGAGGTGGCTTTAACCCCAATGCGCCTTTCACTGTGCCTTCCTTCCATTAACCCTCTCCCTTATCAACTCATCAACAAGGGCACCCACCATTAACAAGAAAGTAAGGGGGGTGTGATTAGGATTTTCAGGGCAGAGATTCGAAGAGAAAGAAAGTGCATTTATTCATCTTTTAAATCCCAAAATAGAATTTTCAAGATAATATTTTGAAAGTCACACATTCTCAAGACATGTACATATATTTCTCAGGCTACGATTATCATAGCAATAATCAGACCTGGATGGCAGGAACATTGAGTTTCTTCTAAGCAAAGCACAGAATGCTTAGAATATGATACAGGCAAGTCACATGTAATAAACAGGAATCTGAGTGCCCTTTCTGATCCATCACGGAAAGGAAAGCAGGTAGAGAGGCACTAATCAGACATATGAGGAGTGGTTTCTACCTTGAGAATTTTGAGATTGATTAGTTTGAGGGCTTTTCTGGACATCTCTGATATCCTGGTCACCACTACCCAGCGTGGGGGATCCTCATAGATGAGCTTGGTGCTTTAGCCCAGTTAGAGTAACATCCTGATGCAGCATTCCTGAGACTCTTTCTGTTCTGCCTCATTCCCATCATGACATGGACCCAGAAGCCTCTGCATTTCTGGTGAGGAGAAGGAGACCACGCAGGGAAGCACTGACCTGACATGGCTGTCCTTAGTCTGCTTTGGCTGCCATAACAAAATTCTGCAGACCTGGTGGCTTGAACAGCAGAAATTTATTTCTCACATTCTTGGAGCCCAGGAATCTGAAGATCAAGGTACAGCTGCTTTGGTTCCTGGTGAGGTCCCTCCTCCTGGTTCTACACCCACCTTCTTGCTGTAACTTTACATGGCTTTTCTTCTGATTATTCAAAGAGAACAATAGCGACCTCTGTCTGCAAAAGCAGGATGAGGGCATCCTACTTTCGATGTGTCAAGTCTGTTAGATGAGGTCTCCGTCCTTATAATCTCATTTAACTTAAGTTCCTCCCTAAAGGTACTACCTACAAGTACCATTGAATCATGACTTAGGGCTTCAATATATGATATTTTTCTGAGATAGTGTCTCCTTATTACCACAGCTGGCCTGGAACTCCCTATGTAGACCAGGCTGGCCTCCATCTCACAGAGATCCTCCTGCCTCTGCCTCCCCAGTGCTGGGATTAAAGACATGTGCCATCATGGCCAGCTTCAGTGTCTGTAGCAAGCCTCCTCCACCATGTCACTGTATTGCTATTCCTTTTATCTTGTCTTGTTTTACCTAGTTTCCTTTCCCGTCTCTCCTGTTGTGTTTGATTGCTCGTGGACCTATGCACCTTCATCCTCTGTTGTCTAGAGCAAATCTCCCTGCCTGCAGCTCTGGCTCCCAGATGTTTATGCCCAATAAAACTGAAGCCTCCACTCCATGCCTTTATAGAGAACAGAAAAGACAAGAATTTAGAGCCCGTCTGAGCACGCCTCTCTAGAGGCCCATTCACTGGCCTGCCTCCTCCCTTCTGGAATACATTAATCATGCGTCCTTCTACAATGCTAGTGACTCAAGCTCATAACAAATATTTTCTCACTGGTGGATCCGTAATTCAGCTTTGGTGGCTGAGGGAGACACCTGCAGCCATAACCTAGTCCTGGACTTTGCCACAGTTCTCTCATTCCTGGACTCAGGCCTCTGCTTGAGTCATGTCCACTTACCTGCCTATAGCCAAAGTCAGTCCCCTGGTCAAGTCCATCAAAAGAACATGGAAATGTAGAAGTATGGGGAAAAGGTGGGAAGATCATGAAAGGAGGAAGAAACGAATGAAGAATTTATTATGTGGTGTGTAGATGGTGCCCTGACACTAAGAGAGATGGAAGCATGAGAGGACGGAACAACGGAACACCAGAACCACTCAAGACTAAGGCTTTGTGCCCCTGGAAAACTGCCATTCAGATGTTTTCACAGCTGCCCTCTCAGTTCAGACAGTTTTTCAGCACATTGGAGCTGTGGGGGTTTGAATGAGGATATCCCCCATAGGCTCCAAGTATTTGAACATTTTTGTCCCCAGTTGATGGCGCAATTTTGGGAAGTCTTAGAAGATGTAGCTTTGCTGGAGAAAGCTCATCACTGGGGTGGTTTAGAGAGTTCTTAAGCCTTGCCTGATTTCCCATTGTGCTCTGCTTCCTGTGCCTGCTTGAAGAAGTGAAGCTCTGCTTTCGGCTCCTGCCCCGGCACCTTCTGCCACCATGCCTCCCCACCATGAGTGACAGACGCTAATTCCCCTAGAACTCTAAGCTCAAATAAATTCTTCATTTTGTGAGTTCCCTTGATCATGGTGATTTATCACAGCAACAGAAAAGTAAATTAAATAGAGTTCATCACAGCCCCATCCAGATCCTTGCCTCAGATAGCCCCATCCAGATCCTTGCCTCTGAAACTTAAAGGGCCTTTATTGTATCCCTCCCAGATGGTATTCCCACATCCACAGAGCCCTCTCAGGAAAGGAAGGTCACCTCTCCCAGGAAAGCCCAGGTGGCTTTGAACATAACTGCTCTCACCTTCCTTTATTTGTAACACACCAGACTCCATCCTACTTCCTGGGTGTAGAGAAGAGTCAGCCATGGCTTCCTCTGCAGTGCGGCACAGTAGACTCCAGTGACTAAGCTCAGTTCCAACCAAAGAGTCGTCCAGGGAAGACGTGAGTTCTTGTATAAAAAGCCCACCTTCATGCTGAGCTGAAGGTTTTCTTTATTTAGTTTGTACACATTTGTGCTTGTGATTTCATCTTTGTAGGATACTCACCCAATTTCTCTTCTAAATAGCATCCCACATGATATCTGAATTTACTGATCATTTGTCCTGATACGTGCAAAGTGTAAGGAATTTATGAGGCTGAATTTTCCAAAAGCTTGGCTCTATCTGCAGTAAATAATTAGGGGTTGTGGAAAGAGCTTAGCTTTGGGTTCAGATGCTTCTGAGTATGAGTCTCCCAAATTCCAGTGCTTTTGGAAAGGGATTTCTCAAAGGCTATTTCCAGATCTGCAAACCAAAATCATAGCATATCGCTTGTCAAGCCCTGGTGGGACTTAAATGAGCTCTGAGCTGCTACATGCCATGCACAACTATGGCATGGAGACGGCATTCCAAAACAAGCCCAGCTCTTTCCTTCTCCTGTGACTTCAGTCCTCCAGCAAGTGTGTGTGGCCTTCAGGAACAACTTTCTTCAAAAAAAAAAAGAAGAAGAAAGAAAGAAAGAAAGAAAGAAAGAAAGAAAGAAAGAAAGAAAGAAAGAAAGAGAGAAAGAGAGAAAAAGCCATTATCATTCTATTTTACCACCAGGTGGCAGTATCTGAGACTGCTGGGGTTTCCTTCAGGCAGTGAAAGCAATAATAATAATAATAATAATAATAATAATACCACCATATTAAAACAGAGATATTAAAACAGTGATAAATGGCTTCCAAACCAGGCCTCAAACATAAGAACTATTTTCTCATAGAGCAGAGGCTTCCAGGAGTATTTGTTCTTTGTGGCTGGGTATCGAATGACAGAGTGACACAGCCTGCCTGAGCAGAAAGCACAGCAAGAAAGGAAAAAATGATTCATGTGGAAAACCAAACAGGATGGGAAGTCTAAAGAACCTATATGGGGGTTAAAAATTAAAATAAAGTTTTTTCAATTTAAAAACTACTGCTTATATAAAGGAAAAATGAGAATCTGAAATCTAAGCCCACATGTTTGGGAATCACCCCAAATTCAGCCCAGCGTGCAAGACTCTTCAATATATGCAGTCGGATGTGCTGTGATCTTGTCATTTGTTTACTGTGTATTAAGTCAATAAGTACTTACCAAGCATCTCCCAGGCTTACTAACATTCTGAACCAATGTCAAAAGAACTCTAGTAACAGATTGTCTGAGGTACCCTGGAAGTATCAGGGAGGATTATGAAAGCTTCTGCTGGAAGGTGACATTTGAGTTGAGCCCAGAGGGAGTCGTCTCTATTGGGGAGTGAGTGGAGATGGGTTATAAGAAAGAAAGCAGCCCCTCAGAGGGCTGAGAGAAGAGGAAGCAGTCCAGAGGGAGACAACGAATCCCCAGCAGTGTGAGTAAATGTATTTGAATAGCAACGTGGATTCAGAGGACAAAGGTAATGTCAGAGGAAGGGACCAGAAAACGAAAGAAAGTCACGTTTGCCAAGATACCAAGAGCATTTGAGCTAGTAGGGACTACCAAAGATTTGTAAGCTGAGGACAAGGTGTGGCTGGTGCTCAGCAGGTGTTTATGAGAGTTCGGAGATAGAAAGACTTCAACTGGAGAGATCAATTAGGGAGTGTCTGTCCAGGAGCAATGGAGGGATCGGGCTCACCTAAGCAGCAGCCTAGATGGTGAGAATGAAAAGGATGTGAAGCTCCAGAGGGTCCTCAGGACACTGCCAACCTGCATCACTGGAAAGATGCAGGCAAAAGAGAAGACTCAAGAGCGAGATGCAAATCCAGCTTGGAGTAGAAAGGAAGAGCAGAGAAGGAAGGCCTAGGGGGTTGTTTGTTTGTTTATTTTTGTTTGTTTGTTTTTTGGGTCTTTTTGAGACAGGGTCTCCCTGTAGCTACAGCTGTCCTGGAACTCACTATGTACACTAGGCTGGCCTTGAATTCACAGAGATCCACCTGCCTCTGCCTCCTCAATGCTGGGATTAAAGGCGTGCACCACCATGCCTAGCTAAGGCCTAGGTTTTGGAGAAAGTGGAAACTGCAAGTAATTTGGCAGACATCCTAGGCTTGACCAGGATGGGTTTCGAGGTAAAGGATGAGTTTGGTATAAAGACATGTTTGAAAGACTAGGGATTTATTTTCATCACAGAGCACTTGCCCAGCATGCATGCAGTCCTGTGTGTGTGTGTGTGTGTGTGTGTGTGTGTGTGTGTGTGTGTGTATGTATGTATGTATGTATGTGTGTATGTATGTATGTATGTGTGTGTGTCTGAGAGAGACAGACAGAGAGACAGAGAGAGGCAGAAAGACAGAGAGAGACAGAGAGAGAGAGAGAGACAGAGAGAGAGAGAGAGATCTGAGCCCTAAAGGCTGTTGTATTAGCCACTTTTCTGTTGCTGTGATAAGACAACATGACGGGGCAACTTATAAAAAGAAGAGTTTATTAGAGATTCCAGTTCCAGGGGGGTAAGTGTCCATCACTGCAGGGAAGAGGCCAATGCAGAAAGCAGAGTGAGAACATCTTCAAGCAGGCACAGGAAACAGAGAACAACTGGACATCTGGCAAGGCTACAGAACCCTCTAAGCCCACTCCCATTGAAGTGCTTCCTCCAGCATGGCCACGCCTCCTAAGACATCCCCAAACAGTGGCACCAACTGGGGACAAATTACAAAATTTTCAAATACTTGGAGCCCATGGGGGACAGTCCCCTTCAAACCACTACAGCTGCCATCCACAGTCTATGCTAACACTGTGATTGGGGTGGGGGTGGGGGGCATGGTGTTCACTTAATCTCTGAAGATCAGCCACACAGGCAATCAATTGTATTTCTATGACTGATTTCAAAGAAATCCAAAATGAAGGGTCAGGTCAGCTTCCCTGTCTTCAAGACTCTACAGGTGTTGCCTGGTGTTTCAGGGAGAGGTAAGTGCTGTCTACATGGGTCCACTGCAGGAGAACAACCAGAACTCACCTCCAGCTCTCTCATGATCGTATGATGTCAAACCCATGGCCCATAAACTCCATGTAGTCGAGGATAGCTGTGAATGTGACTCAACACAAACATCATAAAACATGTTGAGTTTTTAAAATGTTTATTATTTTTCTTTCATGTGCATGAATATATTGCCTCCATGTGTATAAGTGCACCTTGTCTGTGTCGTGTGATGCCCACAGAGTCAGAAGAAGGCATTATATTCCCCTGGAAATGGAGTTATGGATGATTGTTAGCTACTGTGTGGGTGCTGGGAATGGATCCTGGGTCCTCTCCAAGAGCAGACAGTGCTCTTAACCACTGAACCATCTCTCCAGTCCCCTGTTGAGTTTCTTTATGCTATTACTTTGTAACTTGTTTGTGCAAATCTCCATTATGAACTTTATAAATGGCAATGTCCTGTCACAAGGTCAAAAGGGTGAACACCCCTGTGGGCTCTGATCTAGTATGATCTGGAGATTAGTCCAGAACACCATAACCTGGGTGGTTTACGAACAATAAAAATATATTTCTCAGTTCTGAAGGCTGGGAAGTCTAAAGGAACAGAACTGGTTCACAAAGTGGGGTGTCTTCTCACTGTGTTCTCACTGTGGCAGAAGCAGTGAAGAATCTTGTGAGGACACTGTTCTAGTTTCACTTCCATTGCTGTGACAAAACATTCTGACCAACACCAACTTGGGGAGAAAAGGGTTTATTCAGCTCACATCTCCTGGGTCATAGTTCATCACTCAGGAAGCCCAAGGCAGGAACTCAGGGCAGGAAAGTGGAGGCAGGAGTTGAGGCACAGGCCATGGAGGAACACTGCTTACTGGCTTGCTCCTCTGGCCCATGCCCAGCCTGCTTTCTTATATTGTACATAACAACCTGCCCAGGGGTGGCACCACTCATAATGGGCTGGGCCCTCCCACATTGCTCAACAATCAAGACTCCACAGATGTGGCCACAGGCCAGGCCAATGGAGCCAATTCCCCAATTGAAGCTCCCTCAACCCAGGTGTGTCAAGTTGATACTAAAGCTATCCAGCACAGACACTAATCCCATCAATAAAAGATCTGCTTGTATGACCTCATTCCTCCCAAAGAAACTATTCATAATGCCTCACCTTGAAGATCAGGATCTCAACGTATAAAACTTTGCCTTTTGGAACATTTGGTCTATAGCACTATCGTGACAATGATGAACATAACAGAGCCACTGAATTCTGGGAGAACATCTAGGAAATCGCTGAACCTGAAAGTGGTCTTGAAGACTTCTCAACATGTGTGGAGGAACACAATGCTGGAACAAAATGGAAACCTGCTCAGGTGGTGATAATAATAATACCCAGCACTGTACTGACAGCTTAACTGATACTGCCTGTTATAATCCTCATATAACCCATCATATATGAATAATTCCTTCTGCTTTATAGATGAGAGGGACAGAGTCTTATGTGACTCTCAGCTGATAAGCAAAATACTTTACAATTCATATTCAAACCAGGTTTCCTGACTTTTGAGCATGTGCTTCCAATATCAGTCATGTAATGGAGTTCAAAGGTTAATGCTGACATTTTAACAACATTGTGGTTTTTTCTATCTTGCTTGTTTTTTGGTCCCCACACCTCCTTGTCCTTGTGTTCCTTTCCCTGCATTTAAGCAGCAGGTAGAACATTCAGTGTTCCTTGATTAAGGAAAAAGATGGAGACAGAACAAAGACTGCAACTCACAGCTTTCTGCTTTTAAAGCCTAATACTACAGCATGGACAAAATGGTCCCTATAATATGCACTGGACATGGACTATGCTTTGAGCTCCCTGAGACCACAGGAAGCTTGCTTGCCTGTACTGGGATAAGTACTAAAGAGAAGTGAAAAGAATTTGACACCCCAGCAGGGCATAGGGGACAGATAGACTGCCCAAAGGGCAAACTCATAAATGGCATAGGAGCAGAAGGAATGTCTGTGTGTTGGATACGGGTCTCTGTGAGGAAGCTCTCCAAGTCCCTGAGTCTCAGTGTGTCATCAGGCAACAGGATGGTCTAGAAATGGCTCTTCCTTTACAGCAGACTGGGGCTGGGACCAGTCACGTGCTCTTCCTCCCAGAAGGCCAAGGGGGACTGACTCATAGAGGCAAGAGAGGACACAGCAATAGATGCATGACCGGAGCACAGATGGGAACATCAGCCTGGAGCAACAACAACACATAACTCCAATTATCCCCTCTGCTGAGCACCCTGGAGGGCAGGAGACTCAGCAAAGATGCTCAAGTGGGCTGAAACTGCTTCCACCACCTCCGCCTAGCAACAGCTTGAAATCAAAACTGGATCCCGGTGGGGGAAACGAAGAATTTCACATTTCTGTTGTACCTGGGGGCATGAGTTTAGATTTGTGCCTGCTGCCTAGGATTCTGTTGTGGGAGCCACACAAGAATGTCCCCTGGGGTTCCAGCACAAACTAGTCACAAGCACCGTGGGTGCCACATGGTTGTCTTCCTCAGCTGCTCCGGGAAGCAGATGCTCCACTGTGGGTGACACCCTGTGGGTGACAACGCTCTTTGTTTACTCTGCTGGGTGACTGACAGTGCACATTTTTGCTTCCATGCAAGTGGTTCGCAGGGACTTCTCTGCTGGAGCACCAAAAAAGGCGCTTCCAGCACCTCAGATGTCATCCTCTTGAGACCTCGGCATTTCAGAGAGCCCAGAGCTGGGGACAGCAGGCCCAGGGCCCCAGCCAGGCTCCAGAAGATATTAGCTAAGCAAGCCAAACTTAGCTTTGGTTGTCTGTCCTAAAATAGAACCGATCATTTCTTCACTGCTTAGTCACAGGAGTGAAGTGAGAAGGTGGAAAGGTGGGACTGACAGCAGCGTGGCCCTTTCTCCTTCCATCACACTTCCTCCTGGCATAGATTTCAAGGCTACAACTTCCTATCTGGGCCGTGTATCCCTTCCCTAAAAGATCTCTCTAGCCCATAGGTGCCCTTTACAGAACCATCAAGGTGTTTTCATCATGCTTAGAGCAGCTTTCAGGTGCCTTTCATAGTCAACACTGGGCCCTGCAGGACTGATTCTATATCCTTTTCTCCAGCCTGGTCACCTCCCACACCATTGTGTCCTAGGACAGTGCCACATGCCATTCTTTCTGCTCATAGTCTCTTCCCACCACCCAAATACTGTTCCCATGGGTCTTTCCCACTGAGTCCTTCAAGAAAGTCACACATTGGGAGTTCAAGAGCCCAACATTGGCCCACAAAAAGCTTTGTTTTTAGCACATCATCAGTATGTGCATTACATCATTACTACATGAATTATAGTCTCTGCATGATCCATGCTATCCTCCCAGCTCCTTTTGCTCTAATACCATGCAATAGTTTAGTATAATGAACACCTACTACATGTTATTCAACATGTATATTATCAACTTGTTTGGTCCAACTCAGCAAACTAGCAAGGGTTGCTGTTGGTCCCAATGTGCAGAAGTTGAAAGTTGAAGGATAAATATCTGTTCAAGTTACACAGTCAGCAGAGAACAGATGTTACCTAGCCCCAACCCCATCCAGAGCTAGTCCATCATGCCTGCCACCTGTACAACCTCTGACAATCAACTGAGCTCTCGGCTACTTGAGATCAGGAAGGAGTGTCCTGGACTAGAGGTCCAAGGAAAGGGCCTCTGGAAAGGGCCTCCTCTTGGTAAACAAATGTAGCTTATATATCATCATCTTATATGTTTCATGTGGTTGGTCTAGGCTGGAGACTCCATTTCTTGAAGTATGCTGATGAAGTTCATTGCTGAACCTTTCAGGCTGAATCCCAGACCTCTCCTCTTGATAACTAGGAGTTGACTTTCCTCAAAGGCCAGACCCTTCTCCAGCCTTGCGCTCCGCTTTCGTGTCTTAGCATGAACACCTGACTGTGGGATAGACACTGACTACTGCATGCTTTGTCCCATGCGATGCCCAGCCCCAATTCTACCCAAAAAAACTTTCAAGATAGGCAACCACACTCTTGGTTTCCATGTGAGGAAGCAGGTTCCAAGAGGGTAAGTCAATAGCAGACTATCTTAGAGAAAATGAAAGATAAAGTTTCCAGAATTTGTCTTTACTGGTTGGCAGGTCAGCTAACCAAGGCTAAAGATATATGGGTTCCAAAGTCAGGACGCTAAAAGAGAATGATTCAGTGCCTTGAAAATTGATATCTACATGACTACAGAGAAGTTAGAAATTCAGCATGGAGTATTCACTTCAAAAGAAGGATATAACCAAAGGTAGCCTGGGGAATAGAGGGAAGAATAAAAAGATGTCATGATGTCACCATGGTTACTAAAGAAGAAGATGCAGGAAACAATAAGGTAAAATGAACTCCTTACCTCTCCCAGAGACAGATGGACACGAGAAGTCCTCCACTCAAATTATGGTATGCCAATTCTTATGGCTTTGTCTTTCCATGACGGCACATCACATCCTTACATTAAAATTGTGCTACTTAAGAAGTGTTCAACATCACTAATCATTAAGGAAATGCAAATCAAAACCACTTTAAGATATCATCTTACTCCAATAAGACTGGCTAGGATCAAGAAAATAAATGATGCCAAGTGCTGGAGAGGCTGTGGGGAAAGGGGAACACTGTCCATGACAGCGTATCACGTCCTTACATTAAAATTGTGCTACTTAAGAAGTGTTCAATATCACTAATCATTAAGGAAATGTAAATCAAAACCACTTTAAGATATCATCTTACTCCAATAAGACTGGCTAGGATCAAGAAAATAAATGATGCCAAGTGCTGGAGAGGCTGTGGGGAAAGGGGAACACTGTCCATGACAGCGTATCACGTCCTTACATTAAAATTGTGCTACTTAAGAAGTGTTCAATATCACTAATCATTAAGGAAATGTAAATCAAAACCACTTTAAGATATCATCTTACTCCAATAAGACTGGCTAGGATCAAGAAAACAAATGATACCAAGTGCTGGAGAGGTTGTGGGGAAAGGGGAACACTCATCCACTGCTGGTGGGAATGTAAACTCGTACAGCCACTATGGAAAGCAGTGTGGAGAACCCTTGGAAGACTTGGAATGAACTTGCCACCCGACCCAGCCATACCACTCGCGTGGCACCACCAATGCCCTAGCTAAGGCCTAGGTTTTGGAGAAAGTGGAAACTGCCCAAGTAATTTTGGCAGACATCCTAGGCTTGACCAGGATGGGCATTTCGAGGTAAGAGATGAGTTTGTATAAGAGACATGTTAGATCGAAAACTAGGGAATTTATTATTCATCACAGACACGCCCGCATGCATGCCGTCCTTGCTCGTATGTGCTGTGTGTGTGTGGTGTGTTGTGTGGTGTTGCTGTGTGTGTATGTATTATGTATTGCTGTGTTTGTAAGTATGTAGTGTGTGTGTGTCTATAGAGACAGACAGAGAGACAAGATAGGACAGGTAAAGACAGAGAGGAGACAGAGAGAGAGAGAGAGACAGAGAGAGAGAGAAAGATCTGAGCCTAAAGTCTGTGTATTAGCACTTTTCTTGTTGCTGTATAAGAACAACATGACGGGGCAACTTATAAAAAGAAGACGTTATTAGAGATTCCAGTTCACAGGGGGGTAAGTGTCCATCACTGCAGGGAGAGGCCAATGCAGAAAGCCAGCAGTGAGAACATCTTCAACAGCTCACAGAGAAACAGAGAACACTGGATCATCTGGCAAGGCGTACAGAACCCTCTAAGCCCACTCCCATAGAAGGGCTTCCTCCCAGCATGGCCACGCCTCCTAAGAACAATCCCCAAACATGTGGCAACCAACTGAGAACAAATTACCAAATTTTCAAATAGACTTGGAGCCCATGGGGGCAGTCCCCTTCAAACCACTTACAGCTGCCATCCACAGTCTATGCTACACTGTGATTGGGTGGGGTGGGGCCATGGTGTTCACTTATCTCTGAAGATCAGCCACACAGGCAATCAATTGTATTTCTATGACTGATTTCAAAGAAATCCAAAATGAAGGGTCAGGTCAGCTTCCCTGTCTTCAAGACTCTACAGGTGTTGCCTGGTGTTTCAGGGAGAGGTAAGTGCTGTCTACATGGGTCCACTGCAGGAGAACAACCAGAACTCACCTCCAGCTCTCTCATGATCGTATGATGTCAAACCCATGGCCCATAAACTCCATGTAGTCGAGGATAGCTGTGAATGTGACTCAACACAAACATTCATAAAACATGTTAGTTTTTTAAAATGTTTATATATTCTTTTTCATGTGCTGATGACATATATGCCCTCCATTGTATAATTGCCACCCTTGTCTTGTTCGTGTGATGCCCCACAGAGTGCAGAGAAGGCAATATATTCCCCTGGAAATGGAGTTATGGATGATCTTGTTAAGCTTACTGTGTCGGGTGCTGGGAATGATCTCTGGTCCTGTGTTCAAGACGCAAGACCAGTGCTCTTAACCATCTGAACCATCTCTCCAGTCCCCGTTGAGTTTCATTAATGTGCATTATCTTTGTAACATTGTTTGTCAAATCTCCATTATGAACTTTATAAATGGCAATGTCCTGTCACAAGGTCAAAAGGGTGAACACCCCTGTGGGCTCTGATCTAGTATGATCTGGAGATTAGTCCAGAACACCATAACCTGGGTGGTTTAAAAAAAAATATTTCTCATTCCTGAAGGCGGCAAGTCTAAAGGAACAGAACTGGTTCACAAGTGGGGTGTCTTCTCACTGTTTTCATTCAGACGTGAAGAATCTGTGAGGACCACTGTCTAGTTTCACTTCCATTGCTTGTGAACAAAAATTTACCAACACCTAACTTTGAGAAGGGTTATTCAGGCTACACATCTCCTTGTTGGTTAGTTCATCACTCAGGAAGCCAGCAGGACCAGGGAGGAAAGTTTGATGGTTGAGGCACAGGCATGGAGGGACATGCTACTGCTGCTCTCTTGGCCATGACCCAGCTCTGCTTTCTTATATGTACATAACTTCCCATGGTGGCAACCACTCATAATGCGGCTGCCTACCCACATTGCTCAAACACAATCTTAGACCACCAGATGTGGCCACAGGCCAGGCCAGATGGAGGCCAATTCCACAACTTGAAGCTCCCTCAAACCCAGGTGTGTCAAGTTGAATTAAAGCTATCCGCACAGACACTAATCCCATCAATTTAAAAATCTGCTTGTATGACTCTTCTCCCAAAGAAAACTATCTTATATGCGCCTCACTTGAAGATCAGGATCTACTTAAAACTTTGCCTTTTGAACATTTGGTCTATAGCACATATCGTGACAATGATGAACATAACAGAGCCACTGAATTCTGGGAGAACATCTAGGAAATCGCTGAACCTGAAAGTGGTCTTGAAGACTTCTCAACATGTGTGGAGGAACACAATGCTGGAACAAAATGGAAACCTGTCAGGTGGTAATAATAATAATACCCAGCACTGTACTGACAGCTTAACTGATACTGCCTGTTATAATCCTCATATAACCCATCATATATGAATAATTCCTTCTGCTTTATAGATGAGAGGGACAGAGTCTTATGTGACTCTCAGCTGATAAGCAAAATACTTTACAATTCATATTCAAACCAGGTTTCCTGACTTTTGAGCATGTGCTTCCAATATCAGTCATGTAATGGAGTTCAAAGGTTAATGCTGACATTTTAACAACATTGTGGTTTTTTCTATTTCTTGTTTTTGGCCCACACCTCCTACTGTCCTTGGTTCTTTCCCTGCATTTAAGCAGCAGGTAGAACATTCAGTGTTCCTTGATTAAGGAAAAAGATGGAGACAGAACAAAGACTGCAACTCACAGCTTTCTGCTTTTAAAGCCTAATACTACAGCATGGACAAAATGGTCCCTATAATATGCACTGGACATGGACTATGCTTTGAGCTCCCTGAGACCACAGGAAGCTTGTCCTGTACTGGATAAGACTAAAGAGAAGTGAAAAGAATTTGACACGCCCAGCAAGGCATAGGGGACAGCATAGGACTGCCCAAAGAGCAAACTCATAAATGAGCATAGGACAGCACGAAGGAATGTTCTGTGTGTTGGATCACGGGTACGTCTGTGAGAAGCTCCCAAGTCCCTGAGTGCTCAGTGTGTCATCAGGCAACAGGATGGTCTAGAAATGGCTCTTCCTTTACAGCAGACTGGGGCTGGGACCAGTCACGTGCTCTTCCTCCCAGAAGGCCAAGGGGGACTGACTCATAGAGGCAAGAGAGGACACAGCAATAGATGCATGACCGGAGCACAGATGGGAACATCAGCCTGGAGCAACAACAACACATAACTCCAATTATCCCCTCTGCTGAGCACCCTGGAGGGCAGGAGACTCAGCAAAGATGCTCAAGTGGGCTGAAACTGCTTCCACCACCTCCGCCTAGCAACAGCTTGAAATCAAAACTGGATCCCGGTGGGGGAAACGAAGAATTCAGCTATTTCTGTTGTACACTGGCGGCATGAGTTTTAGATTTGTGCCTGCTGCCTAGGATTTTGTTGGTGGGAGCCACACAAGAATTCCCCTGGGGTTCCAGCACAAACTAGTCACAAGCACCGTGGGTGCCACATGGTTGTCTTCCTCAGCTGCTCCGGGAAGCAGATGCTCCACTGTGGGTGACACCCTGTGGGTGACAACGCTCTTTGTTTACTCTGCTGGGTGACTGACAGTGCACATTTTTGCTTCCATGCAAGTGGTTTTTTTTGGTCTTTTTGAGACAGGGTCTCCCTGTAGCCCCAGCTGTCCTGGAACTCACTATGTAAACCAGACTGGCCTTGAACTCACAAAGATCTGCCTGACTCTGCCTCCCAAGTGCTAGGATTAAAGACATGAGCCACCACACCCAGCTGTCCTTTGTATTTTTTAAGGTTTGTTATTTTTATTTTATGTATATATGTGACTGCCTGCACACATGTATGTGCAGATGCCTGCAGAGATGAGAAGAGGCTTTAGAACCTCTAGAACTGAAATGCAGGCAGTTGTGGGTCATCATGTGGGTGCTGGGAACTGAACCTTGGTCCTCGGCAGGAGCAGCGAGTGCCCTTAACCATGAAGCCATCAGCATTCCAGCCCCTTCCTTCTTTTTTATTCCCCAGTGTTAATGACACAATTAGAAAAGCAAATTGCATTGGTTTAAGGTATAAAGCATCACACACACAAACACACACACACACACACACATGCACACACACACACAAGCACATGCACAAATGTTTACGACATTCTAGTTATCTAGCATAACTGTCATCTCACATAGCCACCATTTCTTGTTTATGTTTGCTTTGAAGTGTGTTGAGAACATGTTAGATCTTCTCGCAGCTTTCCTTTGGGGCTTAAATGCTTTCAAAAACAATTTTTAAATGTAATGACAAGCAGTAGGCTGTGGGGGCTTCAGAAAAGTGCCAGGCATCTTCCAAGTCTCTCTTAGCTCTGCCACCAGCTCTGGAAACCCCATGTTCATGCTTCCGCTCAACCTTCAACTTCTCCTGTGTGGAAATGAAGAACTTAAGCACCAATGTTCTGAAAAATTAGTTCTAACAAGTGCATCCTATCTACCAGTTACCTTCCTCACTTAGGACCATTCCTCACCCCTCCATTCTATTCATGATTCAGAAAACCATGAGTCGAGTAGACATTTCTACACTCAGGATCCAGATGGAAGATAAGAATGCATTGGGGATGGTGGAGGGAAAATGGGAACTAATTGGGGGTGGAGGGGGTGGATTGCCCTATGCACTCAGTGGCCACCACCTGGCATTACTTTCTGAGGCCCATTACAAGTGTCCATTTTTGTAGTCCAGCAGTTTTCTTTGGCCCCAGGTTCAATAAGACAAAAGAATTTCCCTTAGGCTAACTGAGTTAAGGAAGGATTTGGACTCCAGACAGATCTTCCACACATGGCTTGATACAAAGACTTTCTTATTGTTTTTGGAAGCCCTAAGAAAACTAAGCACATGCTCAACTTTTTCTTAAATAGTCTCGTGAAAATGAGTCAGTTTACAGTGTGTTTTGAACTGAGTTTTACATTCCTGTGGGCTTCTAGCTCTTGAATTGGTTAAAAAGCTACCTCCCAAGGAATAACTTGAAAAACTCTGATTCTGATTTATAAAAGTCTCCTGGACCCAAGACTGCTCCAGACCTGGTTTCCCTGGGTGAGCTCAGGAACACCCAAATCTGCTCCAGACCTGGTTTCCCTGGTGAGCTCAGGAACACCCAAATCTGCTCCAGACCTGGTTTCCAGGGGTGAGCTCAGGAACACCCTGAAGTCCTCGCTCAGAACTTGAACGTTTTGGATCCACAGATGCTCCCTATGTCAGGTACTATGAGTGCATAAGGAGCCACTCCAAGTCATGAAGGCTTTGAAGCACAGCAGCATGCTGCAGAATCTGTCGTACGGAGCACGGGTAAGCAGAAACAGTCCTCTGTGGTCCATTCGACATCAGGCGGAGCAGCATGAAGACTAGACCCTTCCAGAAAGTCTTCGCTGCTTGTCTGCTGAGTGGAACTCCCAGGCACACACTCTGTAGCTCCTGTGATCTCCCCATGTGATCTTTCTCACATGCACAACTCTTGTTATAGGTCAGTGCAGGGCTACAAGATACACATCCCAATCAGAACACTGGGTTCCTCTTCTGACCTGGCCCTGTGAAGTCACAACAGCCATACTCTGTTGATTAAGGAAGCTTCATGGTTTGTATAAAGTTCAAGAGAAGGGAACACAGACCCCACCACTCAATGCAGTTGTATCAAGTCAACAGCATAAGATGAATGCATGGGAAGAGATGTGTACTGGTGCTGGGACCTTTGAAAAATGTAAACTGGGACCCGCTCAGACTGTCAAGATTATGTCAATGACCCCAGTATGGACAAGAAGGAGCCTAACGAAAGTGAAGTGACATGTGCACAACAGCATAACAGATGGAGATGGGGCCAGGATCTTGGGGAAAAGGAGCCGTGAAGGGTGGAAAGTTCCAGGAGCAGAGGGAAGCCCCCTCCACATCTGGGGCATAGCAGTGGACTGGGGTGGAAGTCAAGTCCTGGAAGCAGGGTTTTGGCTCATGCCTCTGGCTAGAAGAGGATCTAAAAGGGCAAGAGCAACCAGCATCGTCAATCAGAGGGGCCATGTTGCTAAGGTGGGGAAGGTGCTCAATGGGAGCCTGCTCTAGGATTGAGTGTGTGATGCAGTGGGAGCCTGCTCTAGGACTGAGTGTGTGATGCAGTGGGAGCCTGCTCTAGGACTGAGTGTGCGATCCAGTGGGAGACTGCTCTAGGACTGAGTGTGCGATGCAGTGGCAGCCTGCTCTAGGACTGAGTGTGCGACGCAGTGGGAGCCTGCTCTAGGACTGAGTGTGCGGTCCAGTGGGAGCCTGCACTAGGACTGAGTGTGCAGTCCAGTGGGAGCCTGCTCTAGGATTGAGTGTGCGATGCAGTGGGAGCCTGCTCTAGGATTGAGTGTGCTATCCAGTGGGAGCCTGCTCTAGGATTGAGTGTGCAATGCAGTGGGAGCCTGCTCTAGGACTGAGTGTGCGATGCAGTGGGAGCCTGCTCTAGGACTGAGTGTGCGATGCAGTGGGAGCCTGCTCTAGGACTGAGTGTGCGATGCAGTGGGAGCCTGCTCTAGGACTGAGTGTGCGATGCAGTGGGAGCCTGCTCTAGGACTGAGTGTGCGATGCAGTGGGAGCCTGCTCTAGGACTGAGTGTGCGATGCAGTGGGAGCCTGCTCTAGGACTGAGTGTGCGATGCAGTGGGAGCCTGCTCTAGGACTGAGTGTGCGATGCAGTGGGAGCCTGCTCTAGGACTGAGTGTGCGATGCAGTGGGAGCCTGCTCTAGGACTGAGTGTGCGATGCAGTGGGAGCCTGCTCTAGGATTGAGTGTGCTATCCAGTGGGAGCCTGCTCTAGGACTGAGTGTGCGATGCAGTGGGAGCCTGCTCCAGGACTGAGTGTGCAATGCAATGGGAGCCTGCTCTAGGACTGAGTGTGTGATCCAGTGGGAGCCTGCTCTAGGACTGAGTGTGCGATGCAATAGGGGCCTGCCCTAGGATTGAGTGTGCAATCCAGTAGGAGCTTGCTCCAGGACTGAGTATGCGATCCAGTGGGAGCCTGATCCAGGACTGAGTGTGTGATGCAGTGGGAGCCTGCTCTAGGACTGAGTGTGTGATGCAGTGGGAGCCTGCTCTAGGATTGAGTGTGTGATGCAGTGGGAGCCTACTCTAGGATTGAGTGTGCAATCCAGTGGGAGCCTGCTCTAGAATTGAGTGTGCAATCCAGTGGGAGCCTGCTCCAGGACTGAGTGTGTGATGCAGTGGGAGCCTGCTCTAGGACTGAGTGTGCGATCCAGTGGGAGCCTGCTCCAGGACTGAGTGTGTGATGCAGTGGGAGCCTGCTCTAGGACTGAGTGTGCAATCCAGTGGGAGCCTGCTCTAGAATTGAGTGTGCAATCCAGTGGGAGCCTGCTCCAGGACTGAGTGTGTGATGCAGTGGGAGCCTGCTCCAGGACTGAGTGTGTGATGCAGTGGGAGCCTGCTCTAGGATTGAGTGTGTGGTGCAGTGGGAGCCTGCTCTAGGACTGAGTGTGCAATCCAGTGGGAGCCTGCTCTAGGACTGAGTGTGTGATGTGGTGGGAGCCTGCTCTAGGATTGAGTGTGCAATCCAGTGGGAGTCTGCTCTAGGATTGAGTGTGCGATCCAGTGGGAGCCTGCTCTAGGACTGAGTGTGCGATGCAGTGGGAGCCTGCTCTAGGATTGAGTGTGCGATCCAGTGGGAGCCTGCTCTAGGACTGAGTGTGCGATGCAGTGGGAGCCTGCTCTAGGATTGAGTGAGTGTGCAATCCAGTGGGAGCCTGCTCTAGGACTGAGTGTGTGATGCAGTGGGAGCCTGCTCTAGGATTGAGTGTGCGATCCAGTGGGAGCCTGCTCTAGCATTGAGTGTGCGATGCAGTGGGAGCCTGCTCTAGGACTGAGTGAGTGTGCAGTCCAGTGGGAGCCTGCTCTAGAACTGAGTGTGCGATCCAGTGGGAGCCTGCTCTAGGATTGACTATGCGATGCAGTGGGAGCCTGCTCTGGGACTGAGTGTGTGGTCCAGTGGGAGCCTGCTCTAGGACTGAGTGTGTGATGCAGTGGGAGCCTGCTCTAGGATTGAGTGTGTGATGCAGTGGGAGCCTGCTCTAGGATTGACTGTGCGATGCAGTGGGAGCCTGCTCTAGGATTGACTATGCGATGCAGTGGGAGCCTGCTCTGGGACTGAGTGTGTGGTCCAGTGGGAGCCTGCTCTAGGATTGTGTGTGTGGTTGCTCAAGGTTGCTAACTGCTTTGAGCCTCGATTTCCTCATCTACTAAATAGGAAGGTATTTAATTGATATTCTAACAGTGTTTTTAATATTTTATTTATTTTTATTTTTATGTGTATAAGTGTGTTGCCTGCATGTAAGTAAGTGCGCCCATCTCATGCAGTGCTCACAGAGGTCAGAAGAGGGAGTCTGATCCCCTGGAACTGGAGCTATGGACAGTTGTTAGCCACCATGTAGGTGCTAGGAATCGAACTCTGGTCCTCTACAAGAGCAGTCAGTGTTCTTAACCTCTGAGCCATCTCTCCAGCCCACTCTATGGAGGGTTTGGGATGTTAATGTGTTGAAGTTCTTGCTATGTCATAGGAAATTAGTTAGCAATCATTATCATTATTATATGGATGCTTTAAAAACTGAAGTCAGTAAAATCTGAGCACTGTTGATGCTTGGGCATGTTCAGGTGCATGAGCATGCAGGAACCTCTGGTATGTGTGCTGATGGGGAGAACAGCCTGAGTCTAGGTGGACATGGTCAAAGGAGATCATTCACAAGTTTAGAATAGTTAAATCAAACACACACCTTTCCAGTTCCAGACAGGGGAAACACATCTCTCTCCTCTGGAACTTGATCAAACTGTTTAACCTCTTTACTTTTCTCAGCTATAAAAATGAGATTACAGTACTAACTGTTGGTAAATAAAGAAAATGTCCAATAAGAACACACACCACAGGAGACCGCAGATGCTGAGAGTTCACGTGTGCAACAATCAGCAGTCAAAACTCCAGCATGGATGGGGAGGACAACCCAAAGCCTGCTGGATGAGGGAGAGTTGGTCTTCTTTGAGGAAGTGACACTTGATAGACTGACCTGGTTCCACAGATGAACTCCCACCTAGGGACAGACATCTGAGTGCCTGAGTGGACAGACTTGACGTACTAGGCCTTAATACTTATGAAAGAATGCATGAAATTTGATGGACAGGCTATGGGTGCAGATACGGGAGGGAGGGGCCTAAACATGATTAATATTCACGGTATGAAATGCATAAAAATTCAATAAAATAGATTTTCAAAGAGGATATGAAGCTAGAAGAGAAACAGAGTGGGGGACACTAGGTGAGTTAGAGGGAGGTAGGCTGGTTGGAGATGATCAAAATAGATTGCTTAAAGGTATAAACTTTTCG
The DNA here is from genome assembly GCA_009823505.1 of Rhizomys pruinosus. NCBI lineage: Eukaryota > Metazoa > Chordata > Mammalia > Rodentia > Spalacidae > Rhizomys > Rhizomys pruinosus. The sequence goes on from VZQC01004414.1 coordinate 5,294,022, forward strand.
GAGAATAAATAAAAATATTTTAAGAAAAAAAAAAAAAAACATGGGGCTGGAGAGATAGTTCAGTGGTTAAGAGAACTGGCTGTTTTTCCAGAGGACCCAGATTCGAGACCCAGCACCCACATGGCAGATAACAACCATCCTCAACTTCAGTTCCAGGGGATACGACACCCTCTTCTGACCTCCTGACCCTTGTGAGCTTTGCACAACATGAGTTTACTTACATATGTGCAGGCAAAACATGCATACACATAAAATAAAAAATAAATCAAAAAACTGTTAATAAGAAAGAAAAAGAAGAAAAAACAAGCTAGCAAAAAGCCAGACACTGTGCTTCATTTGGGAGGCTGAGACTTGAGAGTCAGAGGTTCAAAGTCAGCCTGTTGTACATAGAGAATGCCGGGCTAGTGTCAGCTACGTAGAGGGATTTCAGAGAATGCCAGGCTAGTGTCAGCTACGTAGAGGGATTTCAGAGAATGCCGGGCTAGTGTCAGCTACGTAGAGGGATTTCAGAGAATGCCAGGCTAGTGTCAGCTACGTAGAGGGATTTCAGTCAATACTAGCTCTTTTCCCCACTCCATAGTAGCTGGGGAAGAACAGTGTTTAATTCATAATTTTAACTCTTCATTTTCCGTAACATTGTTGGGCTGGATTTATTCCATTTATCTCAGTGGATTAATGTAGCATCTATGCATGCAACCGAGAAGTACATATCAAGCCCAGACATGGTGCTGGTGGCCCAATATGTGACTGAGAATTCCAAACTACCCCTTCCACTGAGGGCTACAGCAGAGTTAGAGTCCTGGCAGGGATGTCTGAGGATTTTCTCAGTTAGAGAATGGAAAGAAGCCTCTTGTTTAATGCAGCAATGCCTCTGCTAAGCCTGGCTCCTTTCTGTCACCTCTATGATCAGCCTGGACATAGACTCCTGCCTGAGATCTAGAAGGTGATCTAGAAGAGACTGCCCATTTTGTTGGAACTCTCGGTTGCTGTGGGCAACATGCGTCGCCCAGCCTTCCTACCCCCAGCCCTGCTAGACGTCTAGAAGCAGTCCAGCTGAAGGAAGGTGAAGCAGACAGACCTGAAGGCAGGCCACTCAGCTTACCCCCACCACTCCTTCTGTGGGCAACATGCGTCGCCCAGCCTTCCTACCCCCAGCCCTGCTAAACGTCTTGAAGCAGTCCAGCTGAAGGAAGGTGAAGCAGACAGACCTGAGGGCAGGCCGCTCAGCTCGCCCCCACCACTCCTGGCATCATATCTAATGCTCTGCTTCGGGGCTCCACCTACTTTAGAGAACAAACATGCTTGTGTTTTCACTTCTGTCCTGCACCAAAATTAACTCCTGAAGAGAACACTCAGTCAGTAAAGTGCTCACATTGCAAGAAAAGGGGCCCGAATTCAATCCCTAGAACAAACATTGAAAAATAATAAAATAATTAAAAAAAAAACTAGGCATGGGCACGCACTCACAATCCTAGCATGCAGAGGCAGAAAACAGCAGAAGACCCCTGGTTCACAGTCCAGGCTAGTTTCCTTGGCTACTTCCAGGCTAGGCCACTGAGAGACCCTTTCTTCACACAAAGGTAGACAGGGCCTAAGGAGTACCACCACCAAGGGTGCCCTTTGTCCTCCACATACATTGTATGCACACATACATACTTGGGTGCACACACACGCAAACACACGCGCACGCGCACACACACACACACACATCAACAAAAAAATAACCACTCTCAAATACACGCTCACATTCCTCAGTCTCCACAAGGCATGTGTTCATGATTTTCCATCCTTCTGTAATAGGCTAATAACTGCAGGTTTGCTTTAACCATCCCTCTCACTGAGACTGAAAGCTCAGGCATCCTGAGGAACTAAGCTGCTGAGAGGCAGATCTGGTTTTGAATGCCAGGACAGTGGATGCCAAGGTCACCTACGTATCAACTCAGTGATATTCAGCACAGACCTCACACACATGTGCCTGTCTCCCTGCACTGGGAAAATCACGATGAACAAAATAGGGCTGATGTAACTGGGGGCTCATAAGCAAGAACATCCAATGCACACCACTGTACCGAGCATATAGAGACTGTTCAGTCATGTGAGCTGTTATCACTAGGAACGTAAGTGCTGAGGTCAAGAGGAAAGGGGGCCAGAAGGCAGTGGAGCACAGGCAAGAGGCAGGATGCCCAGTCTTTCACACACCACGTGTGTCACAGTGCCTGCATCATGCGGTGCTCAGTTTAAAGTATCATTTGTGGGCGCTCCAGCACTGAGGAGGAACAGCAGCTCTAGGTAAAATGTTCAAGGACTCAGAACATGATCCTCTTCGTTAAAGGACTCAAGAAACTGGGGGTGTTGAGGCTGAGGCAGAGAAGAGAGAAAATCAATTAGAAATTTTTAAATTGTGAATTTAAATCCTTTCATGCTATCATTTTGTGAAGCCTTGGTTAACTGAAAAACGGGGTATTTGATTACATTTCCATACATTTATATCATATCCACCCTGCATTAGCTTGTCTTAACCTCCTCCACCCCATGGTTCAATTTCATGTCTTTTTTGTTTTAATCTAGCTTTCAAGCATGAGAGAAAACAGGCAATGTTTGTCTTCCTCAGTCTGGCTTTTTCCACTGAACATGAGGATCTCCTATTCTACCCATTTTCCTGCAAAAGATACAATTTCATTCTTTTCTGTGATTAAATAAAAATGTCATCACATATGCATTCTACATTTTCTTAATTCAGCTATTTATGAGCATCCATAACTTGCTGTGGTCAATGAAGTAGCAACAAACATGAAGTGCAGGTGTCTCTGTGGTGGGCTGCCTTTGCTCCTGTGGGATGCGTACCCAGTAACAGCATGGCTGAATCAATGATTGTTCTATTGTTAGCTTTTTGAAGAACCTTCACACTGATTTCTGTGCCTCCTCGCCAGTCTGGCATGTATGAAGCCTAAGGAAAAGGGTAGCAAACACACACACACACACACACACACACACACACATACACACACACAAACACATTTGGCAACACATGTGAATACACTCATGCATATTCAAAAAAGGCATGTCATTTATGTCCTTAATAAATGGTATATCATCAAATTGTTGTGTCCTTTTTTCTCTCACTGTCTGTCTGAATTTCTTACATTTCTTGATGCTGTGACAAGGTATCAGATAGACATAACTTAAGGAAAGAAATATTTATTTTAGTTCATGGTTTGAGGGAGGCTTCAGTCCAGTATGGGAGGAAGACATGGCCACTGGGGTGGCTCAGTCTGCAGTAACAGGAGCTTGCAGCAGAGGCTCTTCACATCCGGTCCAAGAGGAAATAGCAAGTTCAGCCCAGAATCAGAGGTGTGTATTAGTACACCCTTAGTGGCATGTCCACTAGCCAGGCACCACCTCCTAAGAGCTCCACAGCCCTGAAAACAGTGCCACAAGCTGGGGACTTAGTGTTTAAAACATGTCTATGGGGAACACTTCCAATCCCAAACATGACATTGTTTAAACCACTATAAATATAAGAGAATTTTATCACAATTTCTACATTGTCTCTATGGCTAATACTACTGAAAAGACATTTTTATATTCTGTATCTTATTTGGCATATGTCATAATCATTTTGTTATAACAGACATTTCATGGGTAATTTTCATGACTGTACAATTCTCAAGCTGGTGGATGTATCAAAATTAATTTACATTGTGAATTAGGACTGTTCTGACTATATTATATACAAAGAGGAACATTTGTGAATAAGATCTTTCTTCTATTTTGAGTCATTTCTTTAAGATATATTTTCAGAGGAGAAATGACTATAAAAATAACTTAAAGCCTTTGATACATATTGCCAAATTCCTTTCTGACATTTCATTTTGAAGTCTGAAGTGGTTTCACAATTAAGTTTTTTCCTGCTATTTCTTATAAATTATGGATCACTTGAGGACAGAAGTTATATATTTTCAGCTTATAACTCTATCTCCTATCACAGAGCCTGCCTACATGGTATATTTTTATTAAAAAAACTTATTTAATGAATAAAATGATTATACCTAGTCACAGCCCCATTCATATGGTATGATAAGGCTTGTTTCTCCATGTTGTCTTTAGAACTGAATGTGGGTCCAAGAACAGATTCCTAAGCAGGAATTACCCATGACCTTTCTAGAAACTCTCAGGCTATTGCAGAACTTATAAAGGTTTGCAAAACCCATGTTTCTGATTTCTGGTTCAATATAAATTCTTACTAGGATGGGTGCACATCTGGAAAAGATACATAGCTAAAGGCAGTCTTTGTTGACAAAAACAGTACATACTCTGAAAAATATTGATCTGTCTCTATTGCTCTAAAACAAGCTACCACCCTAAAACTCAGTCATTTCAAGAAATTTATTTCATTCCTGATTTTGTTTTTGTTTTTTGTTTTGTTTTGTTTTTTGTTGTTGTTGGTTTTTTTGTTTTGTTTTTTTTATTGATGCTTTGTGCATTTCATACATCATTTTCCAATTCAGTTCAGGCATATTTACCTTTCCCTTCCTCCCCACCCCCCCAACCGAGATCATGCATTCTGCCATAACTGTCCTGCATATTTCTCTCAGTTTTTTTTCCATTTTTTAGCTATAAGTGATAATCCATGAGTACAAGCATCGTCATGTAAAACCAATTTGCAGGCTGTTGTGCCCAAACCCCCACAGCCCCACCTTCCAGCAGGGGGTCAGGTTGATCAAATGGGGGTCCAGACTACATTGCTGTAGTTTCACCATTCACCCCAATAGCAGCCCTTACATTCTACCACGCCCCCTCTTCTGCAGATTATTCCCTGGGCTTAGAAAAGGGGCATAGGTGGATGAGAAGCAGAACAGTCCACTCTCTCTGGAGCTGTTGTCTTGGACTCTGGTCAATTCTGGCTGTTTCCTTTCATGGGCTGATAGTTTGTCCAGGAATAACCTTTTGATCCTACTAATGAAGCACAAGCAATTAGATATATAGGTATTTAAACAGCATTAATAGTTATGGTAGGTTACTTTGGTATAGACACATATGTTTAGATGATATGTTGATCCATGAATTACATTTTTTCCTGTTAAATATGACAGGGTCTTACTGTGGCTTATGACATCTCCTAACCTGTAGAGGATGTAAGCTTGTGGCATCAGCCATGGGTTATTCCTCCAAGGAGAGAGCCAATAGCCAATTAGATTTGGGATATACAGGCATATGGCTGCCTCTGCTGCACAGTATTTCCAGGCAGGTGAGGTGTAGCTGGTGCTGATTGGTTTCAAATTGAGATTTGATCCATCTGGAGTGACTTTTTGTACAAGGTGGAGGTAGGGGTTTAATTTCATTTCTCTACAAGTGGTTGTCCAATTTTGCCCGCACCACTTGCTGAAGATACTGTCTTTCCTCCATTTGTCTTCTTGGGCCCCCTGTCAAATATGAGGTGGCTGAAATTGTATGAGCTTCAGATTGGATCTTCAATTTTGCTCATTTTTGTGCCAGTACCAAACAGTTTTTATGACTATAGCCATAAAAACTATAAACTATAGTTTTTATGACTGTAGTATAATTTGATGTCTGGTAAAGTGATCCCCCCTGTATTGATCTTTTCACTCAGGGTGTTTTGGCTATTCAGGGTCTTTGTTTTTCCCAATGAAATTGAGGGATTTTTTTTTTCCAAGCCTGTGAAGAAGAAATTCTTGGGGATTTTGATTGGGATTGCATTAAATCTGTCCACTAGGTTGGGTAGGATGGACCTTTTTACTATATTTCTTTTCCCAATCCATGAGCCTGGGAGGTTGTCCATCTTCTGAGTCTTTCCTCAATTCTGTTTCAGGGGTTTAAAATTTTTGTTGTAGAGATTCCTTGGTGTCCTGGTCTAGTTTGTTTCCTAGTTAATTTTCTTATTTTTGAGGCTATTTGTGAGTGGAAGGTCTCCTTGTAGTCCTTCTTCAGTTGCTTGTGTGGTTGTTAAAGAAAGGCTACTGATTTTTTAGATTTCTTTTGTATCCTGCCCACTTACCAAAGCTCTTAATCGTTTCTAGGATGTTTCTGGTGGATTCTTAGCATTCCCTTAGGTATAGACCATCATATCATCAGCAAACAGGATAGCTTGACTTCCTCTTTTCCAAATAGAAAAACTCCTTTAATTTCATTTCTTGCCTTTATTGCCCCCTAGCAAGGGTCCCGCACTATTTTGAAGAGGAGTGGGACAGGGGGCAGCCTTGTCGCAGTTCCTACCTTTAAGTGGAAATGCTTCTGTCATTCCCCATTTAGATGATATTGGCTGTGGGTTTTTCCTGTATCTGGCTTTGATTAAATTGAGGAATGATCCCTCCAGACCAATTTCCCTCCAGGACTTTTAACATGAAAGGATGCTGGATTTTTTCAAAGGCTTTCTCCGCATCCATTGAGATGATGGTGTGGTTTTTGTCCTTCAATCCATTGCTCTGTTTGATCCCTTGATAATTTAGGGAAATGCAAATTAAAAAAGCACTTGAGATATCCCCTTACTCCAATAAGACTGGCTAGGCTTAAGAAAACAAATGCTTACCAAGTGCTTGGAGCGGTTGTGGAGGGAACGGGAAACACCATCCATTTCTGGTGTCAATGTAAACTGGTACAGCCACTAGGGAAAGCAGTGTGGGAACCTTAGAAGACTCAAAACAAAACGAGCCTTCCATTTGAACAAGTCATACCACTCGTTGGGCATATAACCACAAGTCACATCTTACTGCAAAGATAACTGCACAGCTATGTTTATTGCCGCTCTGTTCCACAATAGCAAAAAAGCTGGCTGGAACCAGCCTAGGTGCCCCTCAACTGCCGAGTGGCTAGAGNCTCTAGCCACTCGGCAGTTGAGGGGCACCTAGGCTGGTTCCAGCCAGCTTTTTTGCTATTGTGGAACAGAGCGGCAATAAACATAGCTGTGCAGTTATCTTTGCAGTAAGATGTGACTTGTGGTTATATGCCCAACGAGTGGTATGACTTGTTCAAATGGAAGGCTCGTTTTGTTTTGAGTCTTCTAAGGTTCCCACACTGCTTTCCCTAGTGGCTGTACCAGTTTACATTGACACCAGAAATGGATGGTGTTTCCCGTTCCCTCCACAACCGCTCCAAGCACTTGGTAAGCATTTGTTTTCTTAAGCCTAGCCAGTCTTATTGGAGTAAGGGGATATCTCAAGTGCTTTTTTAATTTGCATTTCCCTAAATTATCAAGGGATCAAACAGAGCAATGGATTGAAGGACAAAAACCACACCATCATCTCAATGGATGCGGAGAAAGCCTTTGAAAAAATCCAGCATCCTTTCATGTTAAAAGTCCTGGAGGGAAATTGGTCTGGAGGGATCATTCCTCAATTTAATCAAAGCCAGATACAGGAAAAACCCACAGCCAATATCATCTAAATGGGGAATGACAGAAGCATTTCCACTTAAAGGTAGGAACTGCGACAAGGCTGCCCCCTGTCCCACTCCTCTTCAAAATAGTGCGGGACCCTTGCTAGGGGGCAATAAAGGCAAGAAATGAAATTAAAGGAGTTTTTCTATTTGGAAAAGAGGAAGTCAAGCTATCCTGTTTGCTGATGATATGATGGTCTATACCTAAGGGAATGCTAAGAATCCACCAGAAACATCCTAGAAACGATTAAGAGCTTTGGTAAGTGGGCAGGATACAAAAGAAATCTAAAAAATCAGTAGCCTTTCTTTAACAACCACACAAGCAACTGAAGAAGGACTACAAGGAGACCTTCCACTCACAAATAGCCTCAAAAATAAGAAAATTAACTAGGAAACAAACTAGACCAGGACACCAAGGAATCTCTACAACAAAAATTTTAAACCCCTGAAACAGAATTGAGGAAAGACTCAGAAGATGGACAACCTCCCAGGCTCATGGATTGGGAAAAGAAATATAGTAAAAAGGTCCATCCTACCCAACCTAGTGGACAGATTTAATGCAATCCCAATCAAAATCCCCAAGAATTTCTTCTTCACAGGCTTGGAAAAAAAAAATCCCTCAATTTCATTGGGAAAAACAAAGACCCTGAATAGCCAAAACACCCTGAGTGAAAAGATCAATACAGGGGGGATCACTTTACCAGACATCAAATTATACTACAGTCATAAAAACTATAGTTTATAGTTTTTATGGCTATAGTCATAAAAACTGTTTGGTACTGGCACAAAAATGAGCAAAATTGAAGATCCAATCTGAAGCTCATACAATTTCAGCCACCTCATATTTGACAGGGGGCCCAAGAAGACAAATGGAGGAAAGACAGTATCTTCAGCAAGTGGTGCGGGCAAAATTGGACAACCACTTGTAGAGAAATGAAATTAAACCCCTACCTCCACCTTGTACAAAAAGTCACTCCAGATGGATCAAATCTCAATTTGAAACCAAGTGAAACCCCAAACTCTGGAGGTGATAGAAGAGAAACTTGGCAGCAGACTACAAGACATAGGTGTAGGAAAAGACTTCCTAAATCAGACAGCAGCTGCACAAGAAATAAGATCAACAATTGACAAATGGGATCTCCTTAAACTCAAAAGCTTCTGTACATCAAAAGAAACAATAAAGGAAGTGAAGAGAAAACCCACAGAGTGGGAGGAAACCTTCACTGCAGACACATCTGACAAAGCATTAATCTCCAGAGTATACAAGCTACTCAAAAAACAAAGAAGAAAGAAAACAAATGAAACACTCAAAAGATGGAGCAAAGATCTGAATAGAGACTTCACACAGGAGGAAATAGAGATGGCTGAGAAACATCTTAAGAAGTGTTCAGCATCCCTGATAATCATTCCTGATTTTGTAAGTCAATATCTTTGCCTTAGGTTTAGCTGGGTGGCCAAGGCATGAGCAACATACTCATCTACCTGGAGACAGCCACCAGGTAAGCAATTCGATTGGCAGGAGGCTGTCTAATTAAGAACGGCTTGCACCACCCTCCAGCAGGCTGGCCAGGAATCTGTTTGGGAATCTAGACAAAGACAGTGGAAGCACACAGGCCTCCTGAGCCCACCACCACTTCTGGATGATGCACTGTTTTGCATCATCCAGACCACATCAGGAGGCCAGCCCGGATATACCAGCTGAGAGATGGCCCTACCTCCTTACACAGAGAAGCTTCCAAGCCTCATTGCATAGCCATCAAGGGAGGAAAGGAAGGAATGACAAATCGGCCACTTTCCCTATTGACCACAGTGTTTTCCCAAGTAGTAGAATGAATTGGTCTACCGGGTGGGATTACCTAATCCTATTTGGAACTCGATGATGCTTTACCCTCAGTAATTTGTAGACTGTCTCAGAGATGAAAAATATTTGAAATGGCATTACCATGACTAATTTCTTCCATACTGGTGCTTCATGCAGGGGGGACAGGGGGTCCTGTCTTCAATTTGTGGGTAGAAAACCCTAACTGGAGAGTGGGTGGGTCTGAGCATTCTCTGCTTTGGGTGCTGACCATGGACGAACTTGTTTGATTTCCTTACTCTCAAGAATGAAAGCCACAATTACATTCACTTCTGAAATGAGTTCCAAGGGTTAGGGGGGGATAATAAAATTAGAACAGATGTTATCATGAGTCCATTTTCACCCACCCTGGTTCTGGTAATGGTATTAACATAATCGCCAGGATTTGTGCCCACAGCTCACAGTGTCCCCAGATGCCAGCTTCGCCCACTGCAGCAGCTGCCTATGTGAAGAGAGGAGAGGAGGCTGAGGAGACAGCCCTGCACCCACCCTGCATCCTGCTTGTCAAAGTTCCCTTTCTGGAAGACCGGGCCATACCCTTTACAATACAAGATCTGCCTGAAAGTGTAAGCCACAAGGCACTAATTATTATTATCACAATTCTGCACTACATTATATGAGCTCTACTTAAACATAATATGCACATTTCTGCAATGGGAAACAAAACTATTCCTTTCAAGGTAAGAGATCTCTTGGAAAGTGTAATATAATAGGACATTATATTATTATATATCATTATATATTTATGCATATAATACATAGATATATAGAATATGCATATATTATATAACTCCTGTAATGTACATAATACTTTATATAAAAATATAATAATTGCATGATATGATAATTTAACAATGATAACTTCTAATGGGCAGAATAAGTGGGACCCTGGGCATCAGACAAGGAACAGAAATGATCCCTAAGAGCTGGGGAATAAATTAGATGAACCCTACAGTTGCCCCAGTTACTGTTTTAAGGGAGTTTTCAGGCATGGAAAGGAATTGATTCTGTGCTTGATTATTGATGTCTGCCTTGGGTCTGGCAAGAAACAATAATAACCTCCAACTTCATCTCATTCCTCTTGTAAAGAACCTGGGTTTAGATCCCAGTACCCACATGGCAGCTATCGACCATCTCTAATTACAGTTCCAAAGGATCTGCCCTCTTCTGGCCCCCATAGCTACTGCACACACAGATGTACTTGCACACGATGGAGGCAGAACACTGACACACACAAAAATCAAAAGTAGGAATCTTTGACCTCTGTATTTTATTTCCTTAACTCACCCCCATAACACAAAAAAAATTTCACCCTCCTAATGCCATATAAAGCAAACATCACAGCAAAAACACAGAGATTTTGATTTACAGAACAGTGCAGTCTTTCTATTAATTCAGACCACACATGGAAGGAAGGAAGGAAGGAAGGAAGGAAGGAAGGAAGGAAGGAAGGAAGGAAGGAAGGAAGGAAGGAAGGAAAAGAAAGAAAGGAAGGAAGGAAGGAAGGAAGGAAGGAAGGAAGGAAGGAAGGAAGGAAGGAAAGAGAGAAAGAAAGAAAGAAAGAAAGAAAGAAAGAAAGAAAGAAAGAAAGAAAGAAAGAAAGAAAGAAAGAAAGAAAGAAAGAAAGAAAGAAAAAGAAAGAAAGAGGAAAGAAAGAAAAAGGAAATCGTTGGGAAAATTTGCATCCACTGTCTCAGCTGCTCCTCATGACTGCCCAGTGTATCAGTCAGCGTACTGTCCATTTCAGGACATTTCAGTTAAAAATATCTTAAACAACAATGGGACTTATTTCTCAGATACCCCAGGGTCTAGAAGAAATGCAGTTTCACAACTGGTTAATTCCATTCTCAACAACAGCATCCAGACCCTGGTCCCTCTTGTGGGAAAGCTTAGTTAGATGGTCTGGATTCTAAGCCGATGGTACCTCCCTGGCCACACCCATGGGGTGGGGTGTAGTGACGAATTGAGTCATGATGGATATTTAAGCGGACATGTTGGAATAAAATCTCTCTCTGTGTTCAATCCTCAACCTGCCTACATGTGGTATGCTTTCCTGCATGGGCTTTCCACATGGGTAGTCCCAGGATTAAGTGGGCCCCACCACAAATCTCAGCCGGGACCCCACAAATGGCATTGGGGTCTGTCCAAACGTGGGGCAGAAAGAAACTTTCACAACTTAGGTATGCATACCCCTAAATTTTGCCCTTTTCTTCTTTTTCTTCTCTCTCTCCTGATATCTATCTGTTGTGGTGGAGCCGTCTTTCCTGCTGGTTTTGGTGAATGAGACAGCGGTCTGAGGGCATGTGGCTTTGTACATGTGGAGAGCCTGCCTCTGATTTGGTTCAGAGGGAGCATCCAGTGCCTACCAGGCATGTGCCTCCTGGCATGGTCACTCCTGCAGGCTATAAAAGCCAGTGACCTCAAGGCTGAATTTAATATTAAGCCTTAGCAGTTATGTTTGGCCTTAAAACAATTTTTCATAATTCTACAGGTCTGAAAAACTTTCTGGTTTTAAATTCCATCCCCCCAAAGAAAGACTCCTGCTGCAGGCTCCTCAAGTTCGGTTCCAATCTTGTTCATATGTAGATTTTCTCCCAGTAGCTCTCTTAGACCTAAGCACACTTCTTTCTGTTGCAGACTAAGGCCTTTCATAGAACTGCCCTCCCCCAAGAGCAGCCTCTTCCAGATAATTTCAAGCATTGGCCATTTTTCTCTTAAATTCTGTATACAAAATCTGTTTTTAGATAAAAGTGTGTTGCTGTCTTGTCTTCTTATGGGTTCTCTCTAAATCTAACTCTTACCTAAAACCTGCCGGCTATTTGTAGATCCAAAGTTGGGATTTATTTTAGCAAATAGTAATTCAAATCCATTTCAGCATGTTTAACTTAAAGTGTAATATTTTTACTTAACCCCCGGGTACCCTAGATATGGTTGACTTAATTTTATCTTGCTCCTTTTAAATGTGTTTAACCTTAAAAATCTCTTCTCACAGAATACTAGATCACACATGGTCTGAGCTCTGGCCTGGCGCCATAAGCCTGCCTGCTGTGCATGCATACCAGCTGCCCCAGTGAGCACATGGTATCTAAATCATGCCCACTAAATTTTGAATTTAGGTAACATCCTTTTGATTTCAGCACTTTGGAAACAAGATAGATGGATTTCTAAGAGAATTTACAGGCCTTGAAGTTCTAACAAAACAAACTTGCTCCGATAAATTGTCTTTTTTAAGGACCATTGGTAAAATTCTCTTTAACAACGTAAATTGATATTTTGGTTCAATTTAAATGAGAAATTTTTTGAATAAAACTGTTCTATGTTTCTTTAAGCCCATCTTCAAGCTGCGTGTATGTGTGAGTGAATGTGAGTTCCTGCTTTTAATTCATTATAATCCTACAGGTTTAAATCTATTTAGCTAACTCTAAACAAAATAGATTCAATTCATAAAAATGTTTGTGTTATACCCCTTAGTGTTAACAATTTTTAATTGGGTTTATACTATGCATATTATTCAGTTTAATGATAGATTGTTGTTAATTATTATTAATGGTTATAGTTATTGTTGTTGAATATATTAATAATAATTGATAAAAATTCAGTCTAATGGTAAATTGTTAGCTATTATTATTGACAATTATTCACAATAATTATTAATGATTGTTGTGACTAATAATGGTTAATAATAGTTATTAATAATTAATAATAATTAATAATGGTTATAAGTATTGTGATTATTGTTGTGATTGTGAATAATAATTATTATTATTCCAAAGTCCTTAATAATAAGACAAAATGGATTGTTCCAAAACTACAAACAACTTTGGCCTGTCTACTTTTGGAAATCCTCAATCTTTAGATTTGTAAATAGCATAGGTAGTGTTTAGGCATAATTAACCAGAAGGGATAGGCTAGGGAAAGAATAGTAAACTTTAGGTATAGTTCATTGAAGGCAAGTGGTTGCAAATGGGCCTAAGAGGTGGCATATGGATCTCAGCTATTTCATGCATTACTAGGACATTTATTCTAATTATGTAAAAAAACCCTGTAACAAATTATAAAAATTTCATGTTTTTCATTGGACATCAAACAATATGAATTTTTTCCCTTACAGGTCAACCTAACAAATCTTTATTATGTATGCATGTATGTAGGTATGTGTGTATGTATGTGCACGCACACATGTGTATGGATGTGTGTAACCTGTGTTCTAAGTATATTATAATATTAACAGCTATGATACCAGTAAAAACATTGCCTCTGAGTTGGAACATGGCCCTTCCTTCTCAAGATGCAAATTTATATTAAACAGCCAGAACATAATTCAATTTCAACAAAGGTTATAGGTTATCTATTAAAAAATTTAAAATAATGGATCTACACTGCCACCTACTGGTTACACCCTTTCAACATCTAAAACAAAGATGCAACCAGGTTTTCATTGTATTAAAGTGTTAATAAGTTTTTGGGTATTTGGGAATAAAAAATGTATAAAAATTTAAAAATAAAAAAAAATTGAATTCCAATTAACATCATTGCGGAATTCGCGGCCGCCATTTTTTAATTTTTTGTGTGCATACAGGCTGGGCCTGCATTTTGTTCTGGTGTTGTGAGTGGCCAGTTGGTTTGGAAAAAGGCTCCCTTTGCGGACCACCAACCTGAATAGCTGGTGTGAAATTCCTGTCCTGAGCTTGGGCAGGTGAAAACTTTCAGCCAAGAGTGGGATACGTGTTTTGTTGTCCCAGGCTAAGGACCCAAGTAGGAAGATACCTGTCCGTCAGGTCAAGGAAGTGACCGACTGTCCTCTATGCAATGAGACCGTTCCCCACACTTTCCACAAAGTGGGCACTGTGCGTCCCTCTCCCCTTAGCAGAACTGCATTGCACCTGTTCGTGACAAAGGAAGCTTCCTAGAAGCTCCCACAAAAACGAAAAAAACAAAAAAAATCAAGATGGTAATGATGGTAACAACTTCTCATGGGGCATATCTAGCCAGTCTTTAATTAACTGGTGGGCATAAGAACTGTAAAAGAAAATTTTATAAGAGCTAGATATTGTAAAATCTTTAAAGCAGGTTTTCATGCCAGGCCTGGAGAAGGCCAAGAGCTTGGAGGAAGATAGTTAAAATGGTAATACATTTGAACTAATTGGGAATATAAAATGTTAATTGTTTTATGCATAATCTGTATTGACTTTCCAAAAATAACTTTGGGGTTAAGGTACACAAATGGTTTCTATATTTTTCTGTTATACAGTATCACTTTGTAACATTTTTCCTTTACTTGTAGGACAACTTAGGCATCTCTAGATCAAAACATAAAAATTAAAAAAAAAAAAAAGAGGGAGGTGGTATAATATTCCTTCTGTATTCCAAACCTTTTGATAAATTTTTAATTTTGAGTTCTTGAAACTAACAATGGGAGGAGATTTGTATGTTCCCACAGGTAAAAACACCAACCTAAATGCCTGAAAACATACAACTTTTGGCTGTGCAGGATGGACTGGGAAATTCCAGCAGAGAGGCTGACCCATCTGGATGTTAAAGAAAAAGGAACCTCAGACTGCCTGAGTCACAGACACTGAGCATTTCTCTGAATTCTATTTGGGTTAACTATTCATAATGTGCCCTAATAAAGTTTGCCTTCCAGATGCTGAGAAACCTTCCTATCTCTCCCCTTTTATAGGAAAAAGAGAAACATTATGGAACTGAAGTCATTCCCTGACTGTAGATAATAGTAACATCTCTATAAGCTGTGTAATAAGGCAAAATATATTAATACAGGAGAGCTCTGATATCAGCAATGGATCATTCTGCCAAGGAGATGTTGGCTGGGGGATCCAAGCCCCCAAAATTATAAAAGCCCTTTGCCTATAAAAATGGGATATCTGCAAGGAGAAAGGTGGTAAGTCCCTGTTGTCGAAGACCTGGTGTAAGCATGAAAAAATGTTTTGAGACATCACTTGCTAATGTGCAGTTGGCCTCTGAAATGCCAGAGAGTGGTACCAAAGGCCACTAATGCAGTAAAGCAAAATATTGGTCTCTGAGTCAAGCAAGGCTCCACTGCCAGTATCAGCTACACCTCAACAGCCTGGAGATATTGTACAACAGTGGCAGCCATGTGTCTATATATATCCCAAATCTAATTGGCTAATAGCTCTCTCCTTGGAGGAATAATTCATGGCTGATGCCACAAGCTTACGTCCTCTAGTGGTTAGGAGATGATATAAGCCACAATAAAAACTTGTCATCCTTTATAGAGAAACCACAGTTTGTGTATTAGCATACCATCCAAACATCTGTGTCTGTGCTCACAGCTTAGCTTGCCATAATAATAATAATGTTTAAATGCCTGTACATCTAATTGCTTGTGCTTTGTTAGTAGGATTAAAAAGGTACCCTGGATAAGCTGTCAACCCATGAAGGGAAACAACCTGACTAGAGTCAAAAATGACATCTCCAGAGAAAACAGACTGCTTTGCTTCTCACCCACTTGTGCTCCTTTTCCAAAGCCTAGGGAACAACTTGCGGAAGAGGAGGCGTGGTAGAATGTAAAGGCTGTGGAGAGATTGGGGTGAATCGTGAGACTACAGCAATATACACCGGACTCTTATTTGATCAACATGTTTGTGCATACAAGCTTCTCCAATTGGACTATGGGAATCTTGGGTTGTTCAAAATATGAACATAGATACTTGCTAATTGGTTTTAAATGAATGTTACTTACATTCATTGCTTATGCTTGACAATCAGCTTACTTCATGGTTGGGATTTTTGGATATTAATTGGCCTTAGTGTGAAAATAAAGTTTCAGGTGTGACCTGTCCCCTACTGCCTAGCACTCAAAACAGGCTTGAGCAGATGGCTATTTAAAACTCAGGTTCCTTTGGGTTGTTAGCCTCACCCATGGGCTCCCCTGCCTCTCAGAAAAATTTAAAAAATAACATTAAAAGGGTGAGATGTGGGAAAGCTTAGTTAGATGGTCTGGATTCTAAGCCGATGGTACCTCCCTGGCCACACCCATGGGGTGGGTTCTAAGCCAATGGTACCTCCCTGGCCACACCCATGGGGTGGGGTGTAGTGACGAATTGAGTCGTGATGGATATTTAAGCAGACATGTTGGAATAAAATCTCTCTCTGCGTTCGATCCTCAACCTGCCTACATGTGGTATGCTTTCCTGCGCGAGCTTTCCACATGGGTAGTCCTAGGATTAAGTGGGCCCCACCACAAATCTCGGCGGGGACCCCACACCCTCTCACCTTTCTCCTGTCTCACCCTTAGCTGCTCAACCTATATCTCAGCATCCAAGCTGGCTGCTAGGTCTGAAGATACTATGTGTGGACACAACATCCTCCAGAGCAGACACAGTCTCTGGCCTCTTTGAGATCTCAGTGGAGGGCAAGTAGCAAAGCAGCCCTCAAAACCCACATCCGCCTGGGAAGCTGGTGCTGGTTTTGCATTGGAAGCAGAATTTCAGATACTCCTGCTGTGGCCCTGGTTAGTGACTGAGGTGATTTGTTGACTCATATTCAGCAGGGAATTTAAAGCAGTAATTATCAGGTATGGCTGGTCCCAAAGAGGAGGTGTAAATTTAGTTGCTACCTGCAGCTCTCTACTGTGACTATGGAACAGATCCTCTCAACACCGCATAGAAAACACTAATCCTGTCATACAGTTTAGGGACAAAATAATTATCTGCTATTGCAGCTGCAAGGGCTAGAATATGCCTAATGACAGGGGTTGAGGAATCTATACTTGATTTATGACTGTAATGGAGAGCCCAGACTAGCTGAACAGGTGTGCAAGCTCAGTGGCCCTGTCAAAGGAGACAGAGGCATCCATGTTTGAGCTGATTATTTATGCCTCACTATAATATAAAACCAAACAAAAAGGAAAATAAACTAATACTCATTAGTCTCCAAGGGCTGCATCCAGGCTTTGATCAAGGACACGGACCCTTGCCGCACACTGGCTGGTCTTGAATTCTGGTTATACCTTACATTAACCCTGTAATCCTGGCCAATTTACTTAACTTCTTAAGCCTTACTTTCCTAATCTATGAAATGAGGACACTGCTTACAGCTTATCTCTCTGGGAGAGTATTAGAGCACTGAGAACTCTGTTCACCCACCTAGTACTGGGTATGACCGTTTTGCTCACTACGTCACTGATTGATGGGAGTGCTTCTAACAACGCTGTAGGACAGAAAAGTTGGGACATTGAGATGTTTTAAGGATGACAGGACATGATTGGCACGTTTCCAAACCCCATATTTCTAACCTACCATGCAACTGTGAACTCACAGTAGCTGTACAAGGAGACAGGGCCAAGTATACAGAATAATTAGCAGGTTATCCAGCCATTCTGATCCACAGAGAACACTGACTCTACCACTCAGCCCTCTGGTTCAAGCTCATCACTACTTTGGGCTGAGAAGCAAGTCCAGATCTGAGCATTCTGCAAAGAACTCATTCTGCACAGCTCTGTAACCTTTGCTCTGCCCCCACCCCCCACCCCCACCCTGGTCTGTGGCTTCTAATCTTCTTTTTGTTCTTTCTACATGGTCAAGTTCTTATCTAAGGACTTTTGTCCTTACTCACAGCTGAATCCATCTTCTTGTTCAGAATTCAAGTACCTGCCCTCAGGTCACCACTGCAAAGTAACCATGACTAGGTTACTTTATTCCCCATAAAGTTTATTATCTGATCATTCCTTAATCAGAGTTCTTCATAGAAGACTCATGAGAACAGGACCCATCTCTAGGTCTATCCCCACCTTCTGGAATAGTTCTTAGCATTTGGTAGAGAACATATTAGTTAGGTGTCGACAAATATTAGTTGAATGAATAAATGATATGAGTGCATCTTTTGCTTCCAACTCCACAGCTCTTTCTCCCATGGACTCTTGGACCATAGCTATTACTACATGCAAGTGGCTTCTTTGTGGGAATTCAAGGCAAATACCCCTTAGAGTTGCTGAGTGACCAAAAGCCATCATTGCTGAGTAGACCTGCTTAAAAATGACTGTACACTATAGGGTTCATAGTTTTTAACTTTTTTATTAATTAACTTTGTTCTTTGATAATTTTATGTGTGTATGAGATGTGTTCTGATTAATCTTATATTGTTACCCTCCCATCCCTGACAACCCTTTACCCATCTCTTTAAGCCCCTTTCCCATGCCCATGTCTTTTTTGGTTTATTTTGTGACCCATTGACTTGAGCCAGGGTGGTCCCTGTGACCATACTATGGAACTATCCAGTGTAACTTGATGGGCTCATCAGTGGATACGAATCTAAAAACAGAGACTCCCCCTCCCCAAGAATACATCATTATCCAATAGTTTTCCAAGAATGAGTAGGACTCCATGATACACTCCCTGACCCACACCTGGATGTTGATCATTCCTGTTCAGGCCTAATGCGGGCAGCTGCAGTTGTCAATTCATGAGTCTGGTACCTGCGCAATGCCAAGAAGATGGCATTCTGCAGCAACTCTCCCTATCTTCTGGCTCTTACCTTCTTTCCACCACTTCTCTCATGATATTTCCCTAAGCCTTAGAGAGGTCAGTACAAATGTCGTATTTAGGGTTGAGCACTCACAGCCCCCTTATTGTCAGCACCTTGAGCTGTCAAGAGCTTCCGCATCCACTGCTCATGGACCGAAAGAGAAGCTTTTCTAATTAAGGCTGAGGGTAGCATTTGTCTACTAATATAATAAGCATAGATATTTAGAAAGCAATTTGGCACCATGCCAGTTTAACTAAAGAACAGTAGGAAATTCCTCCCTATGGCTTATGAGCTCCCCACCATGGGTTTTTAAGCAGATTGACAATACCAGGCAGGAAATCACTCCAGCAGAATGAGCCTCAAATCTAATCAGAGAACATTTAGTTGCCTCCATAATAGTCATGCCACTATTGCAGGGGTAGGAACACCTTGTCTGAAGGGTTGATATTGTACTTTGTAAGTTTCACAATTGGGTAACCAGCTTCCAGCATTATGGAAGCTAGTTAGCAGGGAACAAGCTTCCAGCTCATCACCATCCTGCTTTCTATATCCTGCAATGAATGTGTGTGGTGTCTTCAACATCAGGGTCTTATCATCTAGTTCTGAGGGGCAACCAAGAGAAATGGCAAGAATCTGTGCTATCTGGGGGCCCTCTAGATAATCCTACTTCTAGAAGCCTTGGGTGCTAAGCAATACCCCAGCGTCAGGGATGGGATAGCTCCTTATGAGTTGGTCAGGGAGGCCCAAGAAGGATCATGTTTTTAAAAAAGCTCTCCCCTTGGACCATTACAGTCTTGATCGAGTTACATGGCCTGATTGATGCCTAGCTGCAATGTGTATAGCCATCATGGAGGTGGTTATATATGAGAGAGAAAGGCAGAGAGAGAGAGAGAGAGAGAGAGAGAGAGAGAGAGAGAGAGGAAAAGGAAGAGGAGGAGGATATCTAGAATCAACAGATAGGGAAGTGATTCAGACTACAACTGGAGTCATTTGTCTTCTCTGTGGATCTTGCTTTTTAAAAAAGGAACAGAGGCTGGAGATGGCTCCGCTATTATGAGCATGGGCTGCTCTTGAAAAGGAGGTTCAGTTCCCAGCATGCACATGGAAGCTGACCATCATCTTCCAACCTCTGTGGCACTGCACTGCATAGGTGCATTCACACGCATACAGGCAATGCACTCAGACACACACAAAATAATAATAATAATAATAATAATAATAATAATAATATATTTTTAAAGGAACAAAATGGAATACTTTTTAGTGAGGAATGAGGCTCCCTGGCAACCTTTTAGCTTTTTTGTTAATTACTCTTTATTTATTCTTTTTTTTTCTTTTTTTTTATTGATGCTTTGTGTATTTCATACCTCATTTTCCAATTCAGTTCAGGCATATTGCCCCTTCCCTTCCCCCCACCCCACCCCATCCCAGATCATGCATTCTGCCATAACTGTCCTGCATCTTTCTCTCAGTTTTTTTTTTCCATTTTTTAGCAATAAGTGATAATTTATGAGTACAAGCATCCTTCATGTAAAACCAATTTGCAAGCAGCTGTGTCCAAACCCACACAGCCCCTTGGTCCCACCATCTAATTGATCAAATGAGTGTCCAGGCTATATTGCTGTAGTTTCACCATTCACCCCAATCACAGCCCTTACATTCTACCACGCCCCCTCTAGCCTTTTAGCTTTAAAAAGTCTCTCAAGCAAGGTATGGTGGCACATGCTTTTAATCCCAGCTCTTGGGAGACAGAGGCGGATCTCCATGAGTCCAAGGCCAGCCTGGTGTACATAGTGAGTTCCAGGCCAAAGAGAGGGCTAAAGAGAGACCCTGTCTCAAAAAGATCCCCCCAAAAAGTCTCTCAAATGACCTTGATAGGCAACTACAAAATTTTAAGCACTGTCACAAAAAAGATCTCTATCATGATGTCTGTGTTGTATTCTCCCATTATAACTATAGGAATAAAACAACTAGATAAAAGTCCCACTTGCCATAGCCTTGACAGAATAAGATAAAAGTATGAGTTGTGCAAATGCTCAATAAAAAAATCTTAAAACACTTAAAAATGTAATGAGGGATACGATTGGATAGGTCAGATCAGAGAGACATAGAAGACAGTGGCAGGGGAGAAGGCTTATGGGAAGAAGCATTTCAGTTACCAAAGAACAATCTTCAAACACTGGACATGAGGAAAATGGTGAACTTTTGCCTTGGAGAAAAGACAGTTCAAGCAGACAGAACAACACAAGCAAAGGCTCCAAGACCAGAATGAGCCAGACGAATTCAAGGTAAAAACTCTTGGGACAGAGTATAGGAAACGTAGGAAGGAGCCATTAAACAGGAAGGAACCAGATCCCTAGAGAAGCTAGGGTTTTCTAAACATTTGTTAAGCAGAACACAGATTTACATGACTCGGTTTACATCTTTAAATATCACATTGGGGTGTAGAGAGATGGCTCAGTGGTTAAGAGCACATATTGCTCTTACAGACGTGCAGTTCCCAGGGCCCACTTTAGGTGACTCACATCCATAAGTATCAACAACCTCTTCTGGAATCCAGGGCACCTTTACTCACACATGCACAGACCCACACAAGGATATACATAAATGCACATGCATAATTTTTTTTATTTCTTTTTGACTTTATTTTATGTGTATGACTGTTTTGCATGCATGAATGTTAAGTGCATCCATGTTATGCAATGCCCTTGAAGACCAGAAGAGGGCATCAAATACTCTGAACCTGGAGTTACAGATGGTTGTTAGCCACCATGTGGGTGTTAGTAACCAAGACTGTGTCCTCTGGAAGAGCGGCCAGTGCAGTTAAAACTGCTGAGCCATCTCTCCAGACCCAACAAATATGCGTATTTTTTAAATAATCTTTAAAGATGATGTGGGTTTCTGAGGCTGAATGGATAACGGAGCAGCAAGAGTTCTCTATATTCTCTGAATAGAAGTAATAATTTCAAAGGATAAAGCAATGAGAGATGGGGTGTAGCCCTAGACAGGTGCTTCTAGATTCAAAGATGGATAAGCTTGTTAAAACTGGTCGATGTCCATTACTGAGATGTCTAATTTTAGGCAAAAATTGGATGCACCACACTGTGCCCAGATAATTGGTTAAACATGATTCCTGGGGGCTGGAGAGATGGCTCAGAGGTTAAGAGTGCCAATTGCTCTTGCAGAGGACTGGGGTTCTATTCCCAGAACCCACATGGCAGCTAAGAACCATCTTTACTCTCTCTTGAGTTCTTGTGCTCATTGGAAGATGTGAACCTCAGCTTTCTGCTCCAGCCCCAGCCACCATGCCTCCCGCCACAATGGACTCTTAATTCCCTAGAACCATCTATCGTAAGCTCAAATAAACTCTCCCTTAAAAAAAAAAAAAAAAGATCCATCTTTAAGCCAGGCATGGTGGCGCACGCCTTTAATCCTAGCACTTGGGAGGCAGAGGCAGGTGGATCTCTGTGAGTTGAAAGCCAGCCTGGTCTACAAAGTGAGTTCTAGGCCAGCTGGGGCTATAGGGAGACCCTATCTCAAAAAAAAAAATTAGAAATAAACATGATTCCCAAGGGCTTGTTATGATATTAAGGGATCATACTCATAGTGTGGGGGCCTAATGCAGTCCACTGAAAGCTTGAATAGAACAAAAAGGCTAAGACAGAAAAAAAACCTCTCATCTGTGTTCAAGCTGGGACATCTGGTCTCCCCCGTAGAGCTGGCACTTACACCAATGGGCCTCATGGTTCACAGGACCTTGAACTCAGGCTGGAATTACCCTATCAGCATTCCTGCTTTCCAATTTACTGACTACAAGATATCAGGCTTCCTCCGCCTTTGTGATCACAAGGCCAATTTCTTAGAGGAGAGCTCTTTATTATAGATATATGTGTGTATATATCTTCTTTATCTAGAGAAACAAGACTAGTGCAGTGATGCAGAAAGGGGTGTTGAAATGACTACTCCTGGAACCTCGTGAGCTCTTGACCTCATGACTCATGAAACTCCTTCCAGCCCTTCAGGAACACATTCAGCCCAGCACTTTGGACTTGAAGATGCTTTTCTGGTATCTTTATTCCCTCATATGTCCAAAATATTTACTTGTTTTTTTTTTCTGCTTTCTCTTCTTTTTATTTCTTAATAAAAAGATAACAATAGATCAATGTGGTAAAATATTCAACCATAAAGACAGTTTTACACTAACTCCTTTTCCCTCTGGGTAACTACTGTGGAAAATATTTGCTGTGTCCTGGAAACATCATACAGTCCATCAACATAAACACATGCATAGATCCTCTCATTTACACGGGCAGGATCATGCCAAACCTCCATTTGTAACTTGTCTTTTTTCACTTCATTTATAAGATGCTTTTCACAGACAATTGAGAAACAGGCCTTTTGGATCATGGGGTTTGCTGCTCTTCCAACAAAAGCTCAAGCATGATAAAATCTTTTCTTTGCTAGTGGAAACATTTTTTTTAACTCTTCTCTACCCCAGGGCAGTATAAAGTGAGAAGTAGCTTGTGCATTGGACCTTCATTCAGAGCCATGCTGTCTTTGATGTGCTAAAAAATCATATCCTGCCAATTGACCCATTCTGGACAGAACGTCCCTCACTTCTTCTCCTCTTATTTTTCTTCTTCCTTTGTTACAAATGCAGAGGAACACGACTTTATATCTTGTCTGTGAAACCTATGTATCTAACATGAATCATGAGGTGCCAACTGATAAATAACATAGTCAGGCAAGTAAAACCTTGCTATCTATAAAGTTATCGAAGTAGATCCTGACATGTGGGCACACGAGTATATCAAGACTATATCATGAACCAAACCCATGAACTTACATGTCATGTGACTTTTCCTGGAGAGTTATGAACAAATGTCTACTCAGCACAGATAAAAAAACTGATGACAGGGGCTGGAGAGATGGCCTAGTGGTTAAGAGCACCGACTGCTCTTGCAGAGGACCCAGGTTCAATCCCCAGCACCCACATGGTGGATGAGGAGAACTCCAGTTCCAGGGGAATCCGACACCCTCTGACCTCCGTGGCATTGCACAACATGGGTGCACAAACCTACATTCAGAAAGTACATTCATACACATAAAAAATAAATAAATAAATAAATAAATAAATATTAAAGTTCTTTCCTATTAAAAAAAAAAACTGATGACAATAGACCAAAGCAAAGATTCCACCCAAGTCCAGTTGCATGAATCAACAAGTTATTGGGGTTCCTTATAGGATTGTGGGTGAAGGGTTACTCACAAGAGCAAGAATGACACAAAAGCAGCTGCACAACCCAGCATGGGTGACAACTCATAACAGCTGCCACTCTGGAGTTCCCGCATGACTTGCAGGCAGCTCAACAGTGCAAAATTTTTGCCTAATTTTAAGGGATTATTTCAGATTTTGGCATTTTCTATTTTATTGTTTTTTCTTTATAAACCCCATTTTACTCAGAAATCCATTTTGTGTCTGCTTTTAGATACAAGCCTATTTCCACTAACTAAATTTATTCTCATTAAATTAGGGTAATATACCCAAGCCACCAGATTTTCCTGCCTGTCCTGTCCACCATCCCTTGCAGGTGTACACCTAAGTAGATGTCTTAAACTCTAAGTGATTCTTTGTAAATGTGATAATTGCAATTAATGGTTCCACAGCCCTGGACAATGATGGACAACTTTAGATAAAAAAATTAAAAAGGGGATTTTCCCATTGTCCAGAGTTAATGGATACAGTTAGGTTATGTGTCTGTCGAACCTGTCTGTGTGTTATAACCGTTCTTCAATGTCTTTGTAACTGTCATGTGTCCGTGTTCTCCTGTGTGTGTTTTGTCCAAACAAAGTGGCCACTTCAAACTTCTTTTATTCTATGTTGTGCACAAAATCAAAAATTAAATTAAGTTTACTTTTGGCATGCCTCTTAAATTTTTTCAAAGGCCTGATTTAAATCCAGGTTCCTAGGTTTCTTTGTGTGTGTATGTGTGTGTGTGTGTGTGTGTGTGTGTGTGTGTGTGGCAGATCAAGTCCCTGTTTCTCTTCTTTCTTTTTTTTTACATTTACTTTCATTTATTTCATTTTTTAACAATAAGTAATAAGTTTTGAGTACAAGCATCCTTCATGCAAAACCAATTGGCAAGCAGTTGTGCCCAAACTCACACAGCCCAAGGCTCCCACCATCCAGCTGGAGGGGCATGTATGTACGATCAAGTTGATCAAAAAAGTGTCCAGTGTATATTGCTGTAGTTTCACCATTTACCCCAATCGCAGCCCTTACACTCTACCACACCGCCTCTTCCACAGATTGTTCCCTAGGCTTAGAAAAGGGGCACAGGTGGGCGAGAAGCAAAACAGTCTATTTTCTCTGGAGATGTCGTTTTGGACTCTGGTCAATTCCAGCTGTTTCCTTTCATGGGCTGACAGTTTGTCCAGGAATAATCTTTCAATCCTACTAATGAAGCACAGGCAATTAGATATATAGATATTTAAACAGTACTAATTATTATGGTAGGTTACTTTGGTAAAGACACCAATGTTTGGATGGTATGCTAATCCATGAATTACATTTTTTCTGTAAAAGATGACAAGCTCTTACTGTGGCTTATAACATCTCCTAACCACTAGAGGATGTAAGCTTGTGGCATCAACCATGAGTTATTCCTCCAAGGAGAGAGCTAATACTCAAATCGATTTGGGATATACAGACATATGGCTGCCACTGTTGCACAGTATTTCCAGGCAGGTGAGGTGTAGCTGATGCTGACAGAAGAGTCTTGCTTGACTCAAGGAGAGCAATATTTGCTTTATTGGTTTAGAGGCCTTTGGTAGCACTCTCTGGTATACCAGAGACCAACTGTGCACTTGTAAGTGTGGTCTCAATACATCTTTCCCATGTTTACATCAGGTCTTCTACAGCAGGGCTTTACCACCTCTCCTCTTGCAGGTATCCCAGTTTACAGGCAAGAAGCCTTTACCTTTTTTTTGGGGGGGGGGGCTTGGATTCCCTGGCCAACATCTCCTTGGCAGAATAATCCATTGCTGATATCAGAGCTCTCCTGTATTAATATATTTTGCTTAAATGCACAGCTTAAAGAGACTCTAGTATTATATTTGGTTCTGAATAGATTTTTACCCTTTCCCATGAACACCATGGTATCAGGAATTCATCAAAGGTTTACCCCATTGATTAGGTCAGTGCCCTCACTTCCCCAAAGCCCATCGGCCGGCACCTAAACCCCCAACACATGAGCTTTTGGGGAACACTAAGTTCAAACTCTAACAGTTTCTTTAAAGCTTTATAAAATATTTAGATTCAGGTTTGTTATGGTGATAACAGACACAGACCACACCCTTAAGGCTCAAGCAGTGTCACGGGGCCAGCCATTGTAGGGAGGTTGTCATGACCACAGTACAGCAGTCTGATTTTCAACTTCAACATGTTTAAACCTGGTTTGGGGTCTCCATTGGCACTCTTGGCCCCATCCCCACCAGTCTCAGAGGTGTGCTTGAGTAGACATGATTGTATCTGAGGACTGAATGGGACCACTTATTTGAAAGTACCTATTGCAAAATGTGAAAGGCATCAAGTGAACAGTAAATCATGGCTCTCTTCCTCCTTGTTAGCTAGGTGTGGTGGCACACACCTTTAGTCCCAGCAGTCAGGAGGCAGAGGCAGGCAAATCTCTGTGAGTTGAAGGCTAGCCTGGTCTACATAGCAAGTTCCAGGCCAGCTAAGGGTATAACAGGGAGACCCTGTCTCAAGAAGGAAAAAATAAGCTATCTCTATTCTGGAGCAAATCCACAGCTCCACTACTGAAAGCAGATATCTAGACAGGATCTCCTTATACTCTGGACAGCTGAAACTACTGTGTCCCTGCCTCGAGCCCTCCAAAGAATTGTAGAATTTCTCCTCAGCAGAAATAAGTAGAAGACAGAAGTTCCTCAGTCCTTTAGAGATGAAAACATGTGGGTTTCTCTTGGGTTGTTATTTATTCAGCAAATGTGTCTTGATAAACTACAGCAGAATGGGTAAACATTATCTCTCTATGTCAAATTAATATATGAAAAATCTAAACTTGAATAATGAGCTTTGCTTCTTATTAGCTGCCGAACAATTTGCACAACCTTATTCAGTCCCCATGTCTGCATCTGTACAGTGGGCACAGACAACTTTCGATCTGTATGAGGAGCAAAGAGATGAACACACACACTGTTTGAGACAGCCCAGGCTCCTCACAGATCAAGGGGACTGAAGTCATGCAAGCTCTCAGTGATGTGGGGGAATGACATTCAGT
Source organism: Rhizomys pruinosus (assembly GCA_009823505.1). Taxonomy (NCBI): domain Eukaryota; kingdom Metazoa; phylum Chordata; class Mammalia; order Rodentia; family Spalacidae; genus Rhizomys; species Rhizomys pruinosus. The sequence goes on from VZQC01004414.1 coordinate 5,321,076, forward strand.
CACGCTGGCTTGGTCTGTCACCTGTTACTAGGAAGGGGCTTGAGTGGGTTGAACCCAGCAAAAGCTGTGTCTATCTGGAATGTGTGACCGTGGCACTCCTTCCTAAAAAGGCCTTCCCAGATAGAATTAGGCTAAGTATCTCAAGATGAAATAATCCTGAATCAGGGTGGCCTTATATCCAATTATAATTGTCCTTATAACAGAAGGTGACAAAGCACAAGGAGAGGGGGTCGTGTGAAGACAAGTGAAGAGCATGTGTGTACCCAAGCCAAAGACGACCTACAGCCACCAGAAGCTGAAGATCCTGGAAGCATGCTCCCTTGGAATTTTGGAAGGGACCTAGCCCTGCAGTTACCTTGACTTCAGAGTCCTGGCCTTCAAAAGAGTAAATTTGTTACCTTAACCTACCAAGTCTGGAGAAACTTATTACAACACCAAGAAACTTACACTGTGCCTAATAACTGGGCTCTTTCCCATGCTGCTTTCCTTTGCCCAACCAAGAATGGAAAACCTCTACTTTCTAAAGAGCAAAGACTGTGATGAGGTGTCTGGGCCACAGGACCAAGGAGAAAGGTGGACGTGGCTTTCCACAGGTCCTGGCCCTGCCCTGCTCCTAACACATCCTCAAGGCCCAGACTCGAAGTCTGTCTGGGCTGCCCTCCTGCATGGTTTGTGAGGCTGAACACATGCCAAGCCAAGCAATTCCAAGCCATAGCGTGAAGAGAAGAACTGTCAGTGAATCCCAGATTGTTTCGTCACACACACTACACAATATGACAAGTAGGCATCCCAAATATGCTCTAAGAGAGGAGGGCAAGAAATCTTCCCAGAGCGTACTTGGCAGCCCAAGTTGCTGCACTGAATCAAGCACCAGTCAGGCTCTTGGCTTCCCTCCTTCTGCCATGTGATGCTGTGTCCTTTGGGCTGGGGTGTGTTGATGGCAAGGGACCAGGGAAAGAAAAGTCAGCTCTCAATGGGGCTGGAAGCTTCAATGTGTCTCCGCTGGCTGCTGTGGGATTTTTGTAGATGATATCATAAAAATATCCATATTCCTATAATCTTAAAAATAACAATCATCAAGTTATTAAGCACTTGCCCTGCACAAAGCTTTGTAGTAAGGTATTTATTGGCTCTCTCTCATCTTAATTCCAGGGAGCGAGAATTGCTATTATTATTTCTGCTGCAGAGAAACAAACATAGGGAAAAGGAAGTGGAATAATTGACCTGAGATTTCATTCTCAGAGGTAAAATTCCAGCTCTCAGCAGCCTGGCCACTAGGCTACAGATGTGGGCCCACCCGAGCTACACAGCCACTCTGTTCCTATCGTGACTGATAGGAACACAGACTGTGCGTGCATTCACTCCCATAGGGGCACAAGGGCCAACACCAGCAGAGGGCTACTTCCACATGGTGGAGCAGCACCCTCTGGCTGGCTATGCCACATGAGAGGTGACTAGGGACGACTGTCAAAGGGCAGAAAGCATTTGCAGGTTTAATGAGCTTTTTTTTTTTTTTTTTTTGAGACAGGATCTCCCTGTAGCCCCAGCTGTCCTGGAACTCACTCTGTAGACCAGGCTGGCCTTGAACTCACAAAGATCTGCCTGCAGACCACACTGAGCTTCTACCCCTTCAATGTTTTTTTTCTAAAGCTTAGTGTTTACAAATGGTAAAATAAGTGAAGGTGTTTTACTGTGGAACTCAACACTACCACCATGTGATGTAAAAGGCTTCACTGGGTTGGTATTGTAGCTAGGAAATTTAATGAAGGCCAGGTTACTGTGAGGTTCTTTTTCCTCCCCTTTTCTACTACTCTTTATTGCCATTTATCTTTCTTCCTTCCTCCCTTCCTTCTTTCTTTACTTCCTTAATTCCTCCCTTCTTTCCTTCCCTCCTTCTTGTCACAAACCAAGTTGTATTCTACCTCTGTCAAATCAGACTCAGTAGTTGGGATCACCCCCGGCCCCAGGGATAGCCTGCATTGCTCTAAGGATGATCAGATTCCCTTTACAGCTGTGGGTTAAGGAATTCCTGACTCTGACCTGTGGAAGAAATACAAGCAGCCTTCTTACAGGCTGGTGGTGGCATGGGGTGTGTTCAGTGGGAGTCAGGGGAGGGTGGATATCTCTGCTCTCAGGAAAGAATCACAGAAAGAAATGCGCCTCTTTGATCTGTGTATGGTGACATATCTGGCTAGAATACTCAGAACTACTGCCACCGTCTTGATACCAGCCCAGGTAAGATGCCAGGTCATGATGGCAAAGCAGCGGGCTGGGGGAGGAACTGGTCCTGATGCCATTGTAGAAGGCTGGCTCAACCAGATGTGGATCTGCCCTGGCCCCTGAAATTCCTGATTTGCAAAATAATAAATTCTCCATTGTTTAAGCCAGCTTGAGTCAGGGTTTTGTTTCTAGCCATCAAAAGCATCCTGACTAACTAGGATTCAAAGCAGACTTTCTTCCCTGACTCAGCAGCTGAGCTGAATGCCACTAAGAATAACCAACAATCTGCCACCCATAGAAGAGAGACTGGGGGTGGAGCAGATGGAACACAAGAGGCTTAAGGATTGAGGAATGGTGGGAATGCAGACCGGAGACCAAAGAAAGCATAAAGGAAGGAGATGTTAACGAGAATATATTCAGGGATATAGAGTCAGATTGATGCCCAGAGGCCTGGCTGCCACTACTGCATGCCACCATCCTCTTTACTCTGAACGTGCTGAACTATAATGTTTGAACCTACATAGCTCCAGCACTTCCCCAGCCAATACCTAACCATACCTTTCCAAGTCACACTGCCTTCTTCCATGAAATATGGGAGACTGATGGAATTACAGATTGTTGATGGAGTCTCAAATGACCAACCATTTCAACTTTCTCACTCTGTGATTGGAAATACAAGGCCCAAGAAGAGGGAGTGGGTAATTTTGTGGAAAAGCCAAGACTGAAACCAACATCGCATTACAGCACCATTTCCCCCAGTGCACACACAGAAAATGGCAATAGATGTCAGCAGCCAGGACAGCTTTAGGTGGTCAAATAATCTTAGGAAGTGCAATGCTAACAAAGCATATTGATTTTTTTTCTGTTAATAAAACTGCTCGTAGTTTTTTGTCTTGGTTTGTTTGCTTGCAGGACAAAATGTCATGTGAATTTCTAAACTTAAAATATAGTATATATTCTTTCTCATCTATTAACCTATGGGGCCTTGCTTTTCCCAGGGCATCTTCTTGGAATAATATTCTGTAAATTACATTGTAGTAAATGCATAGAATGGACTTGCCTACAAAAGAAGAAAATAAGGTCAAACAAAATACAAAGAGAATCAGAGTTAGGAAGGAGTGAAAAATAGACGGATAGATGGAAGGAAGAATGGATGATGGATGATGAATTTATAGATGGAAGGATGGATGATGGATGACAAATGTATAGATGGAAGGATGGATGATGGATGATGAATGTATAGATGGAAGGATGGATGGATGATAGATGATGAATGTATAGATGGAAGGATGGCTGATGGATGACAAATGTATAGATGGAAGGATGGATGATGGATGATGAATGTATAGATGGAAAGATGGCTGATGGATGACAAATGTATAGATGTAAGGATAGATGATGGATGATGAATGTATAGATGGAAGGATGGATGATGGATGACAAATGTATAGATGGAAGGATAGATGATGGATGATGAATGTATAGATGGAAGGATGGATGATGGATGACAAATGTATAGATGGAAAGATGGATGATGGATGACAAATGTATAGATGGAAGGATGGATGATGGATGACAAATGTATAGATGGAAGGATGGATGATGGATGATGAATGTATAGATGGATGATTGGATAGACAGTTGGAGAAAGATAAGGTAATATGAGTCTCTAATTTCAAGCAGAATTGTTACATGAACTGATATCTTTTACTTTTTAGTTACCCTTCAGTTACTCTTCAATATCAATTGAGATTTTCTTGGTGCTATTAACAGTGGTTATTGTAATAATATTGAATAGTAAATGATTCTCAAATTTCAGTAACTTACCACAAAAATGATTATTTTTCAGTTTCAGATCAACTGGGCCAGGTCAGATCCTAGGCTTTAGCTTATGCTAAGTCTGGCCTTGCTTGCCTTTGTAGACCTAGACTAAGGAAGAAGCCCACCCAGTGTGCACTCCTCTCATGCTATTAAGAGGAAATTCCAGGGGCTGGAGAGATGGCCTAGCGGTTAAGAGCACCCACTGCTCTTGCAGAGGACCCAGGTTCGATCCCCAGCACCCACATGGCGGCTGAGAGCCGTCTGTGACTCCAGTTCCAGGGGAATCTGCCGACACCCTCTTCTGACCTCCACGGCATTTCATGACACGGGTGCACAAACCTACATGTAGACAGTACATTCATACACATACGAAAATAAAAATTAAAAAGAGGAAATTCCAAAGAACGGCTACAATTTCTCTTAAGATCTAAGCCTAAATCTGGTAATAGTCATATTTAACCTCATGCCATTGGCCAAAACTGGTCTTATTGGCAAAGCCCAAACTCAACAAAGGAAGTTAAAACTGTACCTTGATCATATGGTAGTCAAGACAAGAGAAGGTTGGAAAAGAAAAATTATGGGTAATTTTTAACTCTACCAGAAATTGTGTTTTCTATAACATGTAACCTAAAGAATTCTGAAATTTCTAACCAACTGGTTAATTTGAAGGTTCCTACTTAGTAAAATACATTTAACTTAGGGAATATGCAGTAACTAAACACAGCAGGATGCTTTATCAGCCTTAACTGTTCCCCACACCCAAGACTTCCCTTTCTCCCCCACTTATCCTTGCTTCTACCTTCTCATCAGATCTGAAATACACTGTTGCTTTTCTTTTGTATGTTCAACACAGACTTCCATACTGCTGCTGGCCAGGGATGAATACTCCAAGCTATCCCATTATGGCATAGTCTGAGAGACAACAGCTCAGTGTTGTTTGTTTACTACTTTGAATCTTCTATTACATTCATTATTTTCTGGAAATAACTGCACTGGAAAATGACAACACTGACACAAACAACAGAAAGTATGGATCTCATAGACCTAAGACATTGGTGGCAGAGATGGAAGTCATTAGGCATACTCTATGTTGGGTGTCTTGAGCCTCTAGAGGATCAACTTTATATTTAATTATAAAGGAAACACAAAATTAAGGCATGTGGTTCTTGCTTCTAAAACTGCATTGCTTAGGACTGTTGTAAAGTAGGTTGTAATTGGCGATTCAATTATATTTTATACTCTTCTAGGGACGGACTTCTTGCTAACATATAAGGGTGAGTTCTGAGTTTCTTTTTTGCTGCTTTTTTATTAATTTATTTTTATTTTATTTTATTATTTTTTAGACAGGGTCTCCTTTTAGTGCCAGCTTGCCTGGAGCTCGCCATGTAGATCAGGCTGGCCTTGAACTCACAGAGATCCGCCTGCCTCTGCCTCCCGAGTACTGGGACTAAAGGCACGTGCCACCATACCAGCTTAAAGACAGTTCTTAGCCACCATGTGGGTGCTGGGAATCGAACCCGGGTCCTCTGCAATAGCAGCCAGTGCTCTTAACCGTTGAGCCATCTCTCCAGCCCCTGTTGCTTTTGTTTTTAAGACAGCATTTCACTACCTAGCCCTGGCTGACCTGGAACTCACTCTGTAGACCAGGCTGGCTTCAAACTCACACTGATCTGCCTGCCTCTGGCTCTTGAGTGCTGGGATTGAGGGCATTGCTATGTCTGATCCCAGCTGTGACTTTCAAACATTGAATTTTAGATATATTTCCCAGGGAACACACTAAATGAATGGAATATCTATATCTATATATATTTAACATGAATGTGGTCCCCTGCCAATAAATGAGCACTATTTAAAAAGCACCTTACTCAAGGGAGTGTGATTACACACAATGACCTTGTTCTAAGCCTGTTGGGAAACTTTGGGCAAATTATTTCACTTTCTTTTCCCCATCCATTATGCAAAGGGAGAACACTACTGGCATCACCTGGTTATTGAAGAGTCCAAATGAAATAATAATAGGCTCAATATTCTTGTTATAAAACAAGTACAGACTTTACATACATATGGTAGTTAAGCTTCAGTGTCAACTAGATGGAATTACAAATGCCTAGGAGTCACACCTTGAGCTTTTGTGTATAGAGGGCATTTCCACAAAGAACTAATGAAGTCAGAAAATGCATCCTGAACATGAGCAACAGCATCTCATGGGCTGGGGTTCTAGAATGAATAAAAGGGGGAAAGAGGAAAGCAGGCAGAGCGTCATAACTCCTCATTCTGTTTCCTGACTACTGAGATGTAAACAAAAAGCCTTGTGCTCTGACCATGATGATCACAAGGTGTTCATGCTCCTCAAACCATATAATAGTAATAATAATAATAATAATAATAATAACCCATAAATAAATCCTTCCTCCCTTAAGTTGCCTCCTATCAGGTATTTGACCACAATGACAAAAGCAAGTACTATGATACAGTATTCCAAACACTCTATGAATGGACACTTGTCATCTGTAGAGAAGGAAATGGAAGAATGGAGAAGGCCAGGAACATCCAAGGTCACAAATACTAGTGACAGAGGGGCACACACACAGCCCATTCGCCACACAGTCTATGTTCCTGTCCACTCCCATATCATATCTTAGATGAAGAGCGTGAAGTGGACAGATTCTTGGGAAACTTGCACATTGCCTACCTCAAAGAGCACGAAGCCTTGACCCACCACCTGGGCTCTCACACATGTGGTTGTGTCTTTTTCTCCTTGATGGTGCAGGTTGGGGAATGTGTAGGTGGCTCTGCCCCTTCCAGCTCTGTGACCTTTTATTACATTATCGTGCTCCCTAATTCTCTACCCCCTCACCTGTCAAAGAAGGCTGATAATATCCTCTCCCTAATATCCCACAAAATTACTGTGAGGTCCAAAGAGATAACAAGCACAAAAGTCTCAAAAGCTTTAAATTCTCTGCAAATCCCAGCTCTGTTTTAATGCATAAGAAGGTACATTCAGTCTCCTAAGGTAGCATGCCAGAACTAACCTTCTCAGATTTGGTCCTTCCAAAACGTTCTCCTTGTCTTCTGATAAGCCACAGCTTATTCTGATGGTTCTATTTTTGCTCAAGACATATTTGGAATGTTTCTGGGAAATTGCCTTCATAGTTGGCTTACAAATCAAGTGATAAAGTTGGTATTCTGGTCGCACAGGAAGCTCGACATTTCATTTTGGGGAGTCAAAAATGGTATCTAAGCTCGCTCTCCTGTCGTATTCATAAGAAGCAGTTCACGGGGCTGGAGACATAGCCTAGTGGTTAAGAGCACCGACTGCTCTTGCAGAGGACCCAGGTTCGATCCCCAGCACCCACATGGTGGCTAAGAACCGTCTGTAACTCCAATTCCAGGAGAACTCCAGTTCCAGGGGAATCCGAGACCCTCTTCTGACCTCCGCGGCATTGCACGACACGGGTGCACAAACCTACATACAGACAGTACATTCACACACATACAAAAATAAATAAAAAATTTTTTTAAAAAGAAGCAGTTCACAATGAATTATGCCTAATTAAAAAACTCATCATATCCACCCTCAGAGGGAGAAAGCTTGCCTTGTGGAGACCAGCAGAGGACTGTGACATGGGAAACTGATCTCATAGGGACATCTTTCGCACATCAAACCAAAACAGTGGCTGCACCCCGTTGAACTCGCTGTGACTGTCAACAGAATCAGGAAATCTAGCCCTGGAGCCACTTTATGATGGAAAAGCAACCTAGTAATCATGCTGCTCACGCCAGGCAACTCAAAACTTGGGAGGCTGAGACAGGGGGATTGCTAGGTATTTGAAACCAACCTGGGTTACAGATGAAGTGCCATGCTAGCTAGTACTGCATAATGAGAACCTGTTTCAAAAAATGGGCTAGAGAGATGGCTCAGTGGTTATGACCATTGGCTGCTCTTGCAGAGGACCTGGGTTTGGTTCCCAGCACCCACATGGCACCTAACCACCATCTGTAACTCCAGTTCCAGGGGAACTCTAACTAAAAGCACAGACAGTAAATACGAAAGAACAAGGAAATTACAGTGCTTGCTCTATTAGACATGTGCAATTGTCATGAGGATAAGTTGAAGGCCAGGTGGAAGAAGCCAGTTCAGGAGCTATCCAGGTGAGAAACCTGGAGCTAGGTGTAGAGAGGTTGATAAGAGTTACAGAGGTGCAGAAGGACCAGGCATGTAGGAATAACTTGTGTACATCCAGGACCATTGATGGGAAAGGCATGGTGTCTTCAAATAAAAGTAAAACTGACAGCCAAGTGGTTCTAAAGACCCAATAGAGAATTAGCCCCCACAGTATAGACCTACATACCAAATGCTAACCCACATCATATTGTTTCAACTCAGAGTGGAAAGGAAACTCTTACCAAAAGCTTTTGATTTTCAACTTCATTAGAAAAGTTTAGAAAAATACACCTCCATTTCTTAGGTGTGAGCTTCCTTCTAAGTAGCATCTGCCAGGTTGTGTTGAGGCTTGTTCAGCCTCTTGGTCTTGAAGTTGACATAGGTTCTTTGAGAGATCTAGAAGGGATCTCTTAACTTGAAGTATGTGTATATATGTATATATATATATATATATATATGTATATACATGTATATATATGAATATATGTATATAAGTTTCAGATACAAATATAATCCATAAAAAGGTAAAACACACATCTTTCAACTATGAATACATAGGGGCTGAAGAGATGACTCAGTGGTTAAAAACACTGGCTGATCCTGCAGAGGACCTGGGTTCAGTTTCCGGCATCCACATGACATCTATCAACTATCTATGGTGCTAATTTCAGGGAATCAGACACCCTCTTTTCACCTCCAAGGCACTGCATGCAGGGGTACACTTACATGGGTACAGGCAAAACACTCATGCACAAAAAATTAAAATTAATTAAATTAAATATATGCACATCTACACATATGATAACACATGTATATATATTGGCTAACCCATGACTACAAATAAATCTTCATTCAATCTTCAGAGAAGATACAAAAAACACAGTAGATTTAGCACTGCTTCACTTGTAGGTTCTTCACAGTAGGAATAATGATGCTTATTAGCATTACTGTAAAATGCCAAAATAGTGTTTGCATTTCTTGCTGCTCTGAAATTGTAATCCATCTTTGATTTGCCACTGAATTTTACTATTTAACACTTAAAGCACATATCTACTTCATAAGTAATGTTTATTATTTTTAAATAATCTTGTATATTTTATGTATTTGGGGGAGGGTCTTTTTGAGACAGGGTCTCCCTTTAGTCCCAGCTGGCCTGGCACTCACTCTATAGACCAGGCTGGCCTTGAACTCACAGAGATCCACCTGCCTCTTGCCTCCTGAGTGCTGTGATTAAAGGTGTGTGCCACCATGCCCAGACTATTTTATGTATTTTTTAAAGATTTATTTTTATTTTATGTGTATGAGTGTAATGCCTGCATATATGTAAGTGCACCATGTGTGCACAATGCCCACAGAAGCCAGAAGAGGGCATCAGATCCCCTGAACTGGAGCTACAGATGGTTCTTGCTACCATGTGGGTGCTGGGAATTGAACCTGGGTCCTCTGCAAGAGCAGCCAGTGCTCTTAACCAGTGAACCACCTCTCCAGCTCCTAATTTATATTTTTAATTCATTATTCTAAGAAGGGTCCTATGCACAATAAATGCTAATATTTCCCACATAGGTGCTGTTCTCTGTGCTTTAATATAAATTAGCACATTTAATTCATGCTGTTACTGACATAATGAATGATTTTCCTTTTACAGATGAGGAAGTTGAATTACAAAGATTAAGTAGATGGAGTGCCACACAGCCTGTAAGCCAAGCCACAGAAGGAAGTTGTTGGTCCTTTACAAGGCAGGACCTAGCTAGGTCATTGACACATGGAACTTATGGTGGAACCTAGCTAGGTCATTGATACTTAGACCTTATGGGTTATTGTTGTCAGGTCCCACTCCAGCCAGAACTCTCTGCTTTCTGGTGTGCTGAGGTCTGAGCAAGCAGTTGCCACATTCTGCTATAGTCATGGGCAAAGTCCACCAGCCACCATGCCTTCCCTGTCATCATTTACTATACACTTCCAAGCCATGAGCCAGGCATTTTATCACAGCAACAAGGAAAGTAACTAACACATCTAAGGATGGGCTCCACAATGGGGCCAAGACATGATGTCTTGCCTAATCCTTCCTTCGTGAGACTGTCTGTGCAAGGCAGGGCATCTAATATCCCTGAGCCCTGGGCATTAAATGCCTTTAATGTTGTACCCCTCGTGGTGATAGTGAAAAAGCACTCCCACATTTTCAAATCCCTTCCCGCTAAAAAGTACAGCCATCCAGTTTAGGAGCCTCTATGACATAGAGAAAAACAAGTGAATGAGGTACCACTGAGCCATCTCTATGGAGGGGTTCACACAGTCCTCTAGCAATGGTCTATTATTCCCAACCTGATACAAACCACAGCGTCTTCCTGAATGTGTTCATCTCAATTCCTCTCTGCCCTGCTTTTGATGCTCACACCCCCCCCTTCTGTGCTATTTGCCTGGCAGACTCTTTGTGTCAGTACATGATCAGAACTCAACATACATCATCCATTCTGTACCCCTGCTCCGCAAAGCCCAGTCAGCCTCCCTGGGGACATAATGCACACTTTCCATGGCTGCTCTGCTTTACTTTAACCTCTATAAAATAATAGCCAAACTCTATCATGATCACTTTTTCATCATAAATCATATTCAAAATACATGTTGATTTGATGAATAAATAATATTTTAATTTGCTCTTGGAACCTCACTTGCAGAAAGCTGTGCTCCTCAAGGAGTGAGGTCAGATAATATTTTGCTGTGGAAAAAAAGAATAACTGCCCCCCCCCAAAAAATTATCAATTATAGAGTGCTTAATTGGTGTTTGGCAATGTAATGTGCTATCATTTTAAATGCATTTCATCATTCAATAGCAAGTGTAAGAGGTTACCATCATTCTCCCAAGGTCAAGGGCAGTCAGTAAAGAAAAGGCTGAGCTGTACACAAAGGTCGTTCCTTGACATTCAGTAAAGCTTGTCTGACACACAGCAACTCAGTGAAGCACAAGGCCCAGGCAAAATACACAAGTTAGATCTTATACTGCGGAATGGATCAGGGTGAGAAATCCCTTCACAAAAGGATTTCAGGATGATAATGTAATAGGCATAAGCTCTCTTAATCGGTTAAACTTTCTGACTGAAAAAAGGCTTTTTTGCCCAGATTTGCAGAAAGCAGAGCCATAGCCATTCTCAGGAATACAGACATCCCACCGGGAGCCAGAAAAGTAGTGTCTGTCCTTAGTCCCTAAGAGCCATTTACACTAGCCCCTGCAACCCCTCCTCCTCTAATTGCTGGAAGCACACGTAAGAGGGGACCCCCACACTGAGGGAGACCACAGGGCCTGCTTGGCTAGAGAGGCACTCGATTTGGGACAAGGGCAGGGGCTGCATTTTGCATTTGCCTCAGTGCCTGGGTGGTCTTCAGGGCTGGTGCCAAGGAGCACATATTGTAGCAATTTAGCAGGGAGACCACAGACGCGGGTAAGAGCAGCAAAGCCTGAAGTGGGTTTGGTGATTGGCTCCAAGCCCCCACCCCCTGCCAACTACCCCTTGCCACCCACAGGATGAGAAGGTGCTTCTGGCACAGCCACAAGACCTTTTCCAGGGGCTGCTCTCTGTGCTGCACACCAGGCACCATCACTGACCTCCCCAAGCCTTGGTTCACCCAGAAACACAACGGGAGAGTAAGGACACGACTTAGGGTCAGTAAGGACATGGCTGTGCCTTGTTTAGGTGCTCAGAGTAATGAAGCTGGTGGCAGAGAATGGGGAAAAATTCTACTTCCCAGAAGGCTGAAAGACACAATTCTGCACAGTGACTATATTTAATAGCCCATTCCAGAAACGTCTGCAGATACAGAAATAGATAGAAAAGATAATGGCCATACTGTTGTAACTCTGACATGAGCCTGTTTTGTTTCCCTTCAATGCAGAATGACCAAAGAGGGGGTGCGGCTGTGACAGAGGAGCAGGAGGCAGGTGAGCGGGGCAAAGGCTGCACGAGCTGAGCCCACATGCCACCGCCAACCCCAAAGACCAGAGGCCTGGGCCAAATTAAATCTTCACCTATCTTTAACTAAAAGCACTCTCCTAGTTTCGTTCCCCTTGCTGTGATAAAATATCTTGGCCAAAGGCAACTTGAGGAAAGAGGTTTATTTCAACTCACAGTTCTAGCAGGAAATAACAGTGGCCTGAACTTGAAGCTGTCATTGAACCCAAGGTCAGGAGCAGAGAAGCCATAGGTGTGGTGATACACACCTATAATCCCGGCACTCGGAGTGCAGAAGCAGGCAGAACTGTGTGAGATCAGGCCAGCCTGGTTTACATATTGAGTTCCAGGCCAGTTGGAACTACAAGGAGACCCTGTCACAAAAAGACAAATAATAACTAAATAAATAAGCAGAGAATGAATGAATGAATACATGCTTACCTGCTCAGCTGACTATTTTTTACAGTTACACAGTTCAAGACCCACATCAAGGAGTGGTACCACCCACAGTGAGATGGGACCTCCAACTCGATTAACTCAATTAAGAGAAACTCCTGCCTACAGGCCAACCTGATGTAAGCAATCCCCTCGTGGAGACTCTTTCCAGGTGATTCTAGGTTGTATCAGGTTGACAAAACTAACCATCAGAAGCATCATGCAAGGAGGGTTGCATGTGTCAAGTGGATCATCAGACTCTCCTGAAAGTTAGCTTTAGATGAATGAAGACCTTCAACTCTATAAAAGGCGTCACTGGCCCTGTTTAAGCTGAGAGTGTGAACCTCAGAGTCAGGCAGCCAGGTGACTTCTGCAAGTGGTTTACCACGTGACTCAGTTTCTTCACTTAGAAAGGAAAACCTTGCATGGCTCCCTCCCAGGTTTACTCAGGAAGGTTAAGAACAATACAAATTAAACGCTTACTGCAGTGTCTTAAAATCAACTAAGAGTATTATGAAATGATAGTTTCAAGATAACATATACTAAGTCTAAGAGACTAGGTAGTTGGCAAGTACTAGCTTTCTGCTCCCCATCCCTCCCCATACAGAGCTACATCTGAGGTCTGTATTCTTAGTACTTGGCACAAAGTAAATCCTCAAAAACTTTGGTTAAAATGCGAGGAACGAGACTGCTGAGGCCTCCAAACCTCCAGTTCTATTATCATTTTGTGCTGTGACATCTTTTTGCAAACATAAGCACAGCCCTCTACACACATAGACACAGATGCAGACACAGACACACACACATACACACACACACACACACACACACACACACACACACACACACACACACCACAGCCACCACTACCAACAGCAACAACAGCAACATCTCAGCAGTCTCTGAGTTTCAGGAGAGAGGGAATCAACTATGAGCGGCTCCCCAGGAGTTACCCCCTTGCAGAGTGCAATGATGCGTAGAGACTGGCCCTAGGAGAGAGCTGAGCTGACAACTGGAGCTCACATTCTCCAGGCTGGCCCCCACACACAGCCCATGCCTCCCTCTCCTTCACCTGATGGTGACCCAGTGATTTGGGCCCTGCTGGGCCTGATGAGACATTGCTGCATCTCCAGTCAGAGCAGCAGCCTCAGGAGCTGAAAGGAAAACAGGAAGAGCTCTACATGGAGGAAGAATTTTTTAATGGACTTACGCTTCAAATGGCAGCTACACAAAGGCACAGACAAAAATAGCTACCACATATTGCTTCCCTGCAAAGCTCCTCCTCCAAGGAGATGCATATCTTCAAGCCCTGCTCTTCTGGGAAGAGTAGACCCTCGGGGAAGGAGGCTCATTCCTGGCAGCTGGAGCAGGCGTGTCTATGAGACCAGCTGTGGAGCTGGGAGCGGGGAGACCCAGAACCTACCTCCATCCACACACCTGCTCAGAACCCAACTATGAATGAACTTTCCCCAGTAGAAGGAAAGCCAGTATTTCCCACTTTCAGACCTGGACCTGCAAGTAAGAGACCACTACCACTGCCAGATGCTGGGCACCTTCTCCTCACCAGCTGAAATTAGGGCCTTGTTTTGGTGTGGCACACGTTTAATTTCCTTTCAATTCAACAACCCTGTGCTAAAGGCCAGCTACTACCCAGGTAAGTTTGCCGGGTAGTTGGGGACAGGGATCCACCTGCCTCTCCCTCCTGAGTACAGGGATCAATGGGGTGTGCCACAATGCCTAGACTTATAGTCTATGGATTTTTTTTAACCCAAAGCTGTGATATATTGGTTCTAGTTTAAATATCTTGTGCCCATAGCTCCATAACATTAGCATGCAGATACTTAAGACCATAACGCATAAGTTGTTTTAAGGTTTTGTATTGAATTTCTGTGATTTCATAGGATAGAATTTGATGGTATTTGGATCCCTCTCCTGTCTGCACCCTCATTACTTCCCCCACCACAAATTCTAGATACATATATAATATATATAAATAATATATATATATATATATATATATACATATATGGCCCCAAAGAGTCTAATTTGTGTCCCCAAATATTTTTCAGTTTGGGTCTATCCACTAGACCCTGGATAAACTACAAAGTCAAATCCTCGAAGGAGAGGAATCCCTCTCTTTCAAGTGGCCATTGGCTGCTTGTAGTTCCTTGGGTAGGGTTGGAGTTTCTTACCCATTTCCCCATGTCTATGCTGATATTTTGTCTGGTTTAAACTTGCATGGGACTTGTGCACCATTATGGTGAGTTCATATGAGTAACTGGCCAGCTGTCTGGAAAACGCTATTTCCTGTGATCTTCTACCACCTTTGGTTCTCATAATCTTTCTAGCCCTCTTGTACAATGATCCTCGAGCCTTGGGAAGCAGAACTTTGGTACAGGTGTTCGATTCATGGATACACAGTCTGCATATGGTCTCCTGTTCTCTGCACACTGGCCAGTTGTGGTTCTCTGTGTTCATCTCCATCTGCTGCATAAGGAAGCTTCTCTGGTGAGAGTTGAGAAATGCAGTCATCTATGGGTAACAATAAGTTATCAGGAATCAGTTTAATACTATAACTATTTAATAGAAAGTTGGTATTGACTGTACTCTTGCCTAAAGTCAACTATTAATTATAAATAGTAAGAACACTGGGTAATGCACACTACAGGGAGACAACTATGCCCGCTAACCTTTCTAAACTCAGGTTCGTAGGCCTGATATCAATGTCAGGTACAGGCTCCATCCTAGGACTCAGGCCTCAAATCTAATTAGAACATGGTTGGTTTCTCCCACAATGTCCATGCCACTATCACACCAGTGGGCATATCTCGCCATGCCAGTTGTTGTAGCTGTCAGGATTCACAGCTGGGCAAGGATGATGATTTTTTTCCTCCCTGTAGCATGCATTACCCTGTGTTCTTACTACTTATAATTAATAGTTGACTTTAGGCAAGAGCCCAGGCAGTGAAACTCTAAATATTCCCAAACTCCTTCTCTAGACCTCAGGTTTTCTTAAAGGCATTCATATATATATATATATATTTATATAACAATATATATATATATATTTGAAACAGGGTCTCCCTTTTGTCCAAGCTGGCCTGGAGCTCTCTATGTAGACCAGGCTTGCCTTTGCCTCCCGAGTGCTGGGATTAAAGGCATGCACCACCACGCTGGGTTTTATTAAAGGCATTCTTACCATGTTCCCTCCTCTAAGATCCAAACAGTCGTGCTCAACTCCTTGTTTTCCTTTAGCAACCAATCCCCTCTCTCACATTTATGATTTCTACCCGGCTGTGCTAGAAGCTCCATGTTGGAACTCTTTGGTCTCAGTTCTTCTGTTTCCTAACTTTTCACTCTCTCCAGACATCATCTGGAGTCTCATTGCTTCTCAACCCAGCTTAAGTATATTCTGTCTGCACTATTTCCTCTAATCCTAGGTTTATACTTTTGTTCATAGTTCCAAAGTCAGTGGCCAGTGCCTAGCCAGTAGTGAAAGGCATGGGGAAGTCAGATGTCTTAGGCCAGATGCTGTGGAAGTGAGGGATCACTCACTCCTTTTCCACCAGCCCCAGCTATGTTCTCTTTCAACTATTAAGTCCATGGGTTCATGTGGTAATGAGACCCATGGAACAGCACCCTCACCATTGAGAAGTGGCATACCCTCAATTGAGAAGTGGAGCACCCTCACCATACAGCAGCACTCTTATCATGGAGTCACTATAGAACAGTGACCTCACCATGGAGAAATGACCTTACCCGTGGAGTGGCACGCTACCATAGAGCAGCACCCTTGCCACAGAGCAGCACTCTCACCATGGAGGAGCATCCTCACTCAGGAGTTTACAGAAGCATCTTTTGCCAAGGAGCAAAGGAACAGAGAAAAAGCCAGAGTTCTATTGAGGAAAGTTGGTTCCCACTTGGGTTCTGTGCAGGTGTGTGGATGGAGGCAGGTTCTGGGACTCCACGCTCCCAGCTCCACAGCTGCGTCTCCTAGGAATGAGCCTCACTCCCCTGGCCCATTATTCTCCAAGGGTCTGCTCTTCCCAGACAAGCAGGCTTCCCTCCCTGAAGATGCATCTCCTTGAAAGGCGAGCTTACAGGGAAGGGATTAGCAGCAGCTATTTTTGTCTGCGCCTTCATCCAGCTGCCATAGAATATGCAGCACAAACCAAAAAATAACAATCATCATCATCATCATCATCATCATCATCATCATCATTATCATCTTGGTTGTAATAATCTGCTCTGGTTTGGAGGTTAGCTGTTTCTTCAGCATTACATGACCTATTTCTGACTGATACTGTGGTAGTTAAGATGCTGATTTAAATCAAAGCACTGAGGAAATATTATAGAATGATATGAATGGATGACAGCATAAGACACTGGAGAAGGTAATTCATGGATGTTCTTTTTGTTTAATTAGTTCTGTTCCCAGGTTTTTCCATCCCTAAACGTAAGAGCCTTGTTCAACTTTACCTTAAGATGGAGAAGGAAGAATAATTTGCCCCTGCTAGGGCTGGGGGCACAGATGAGGGGACAGAGTTTACCATCCATAGTGTTTAGAACTTCCTGCATGTGATACTATAACAGAACAACTCTGAGCTTGTTTCTTAATTTATCTACAATGTACCCTTTACTACCTGCACTGCATAGGCACCCTCATTCGCATATTGTTGGCCCTGTATTACTTATGAGTATCAATGGATGAGTTAAAGGTTACTAGAGACCTGGAGTCCAGGATGGAAGGCTTCTTTCTACTTCATTCTGAAACACTGCCTGCTATGTATGAATGCTGGTTCTGTTGCCTTCTTTGGCCAGTAAAGTTCTTCACAACTCAAGAACAAGTTTATATGTTACCTCCTATGTAACCTGGTCCATGATAGCCCCAGGCAATCTGCATTGCTACCCCAGCCTGATCTTACCACCTGCTACTAATTCTGCTGTTATGCTGTGGCATCTGTGGGTTTATACATTTTTCTTTACCACAAGACAGTATGTTCCTTAAGACCAGGGATGTGGCTCATTTATTTCTGTGTGCCTGTGCTGAGCACAGCCTGTCACAAAGCAGATGTTCAGTGCTTACTGCATTGACTTTGCCAGTATTTCTTAGGTTTCTACCATATGCTGGCCATTGAGTTAAGGTTCTGTGGACACAAAGACATATGGGCCATTGGGCATTGAATGTAAGAGGTGTTAAGTGACATACCTCTGTCTCTGGTTCAGGAAACATTTTTGTACTCCTCTCTCCTGTATGACATAATAATAATGATAATAGTAATAATTAATAATAATAATAATGCATTGCCCTTTATGTGGATGCTACTTCATGCATCAGGAGACAGCCTACTTTCTGGCCTAAATTCTCTATTCCCCTCAAGGCTGTTGTGAGGGCATTAGATGATGTCTACTAGCCAAAGTGTCTGTTTTGAGCAGCGAGAAGGTTGTGTCATCTTCATAACAGTTGTTTCTTTCCAGCCATTGCTGTTTCAAAAGCTGAATCTCTGTGTTTCTTTAGCATCTGCCTTTGCTCCTGACTGTGACTGGCATGGAAATGATCTGGACATCTCAACAACCTGAGAGGTTTTGTTTTTAAGGAAATATCTACTGCAGGGGGAGGATTTGTTAAATGTGTGCTTTTACTATTACAGTGAGTGTTAGCTACTTTCCTCATCACTGCTGTCAAAAAACTAACAAGAAGCAAGTTATGACAGGAATGGTTTGTTACGGCCCACATTTTGAGAGGATGCAGTCCATTGTAGTGAGGAAGGCAGGGTAGAGTGGGGGTGTGAGGCAGCTTGCTGTGTTCCATCTGGAGTTAGGAAGCAAAGAGAGATGGATGCTGGGGCTCACCTGGCTTTTTCTGTTCCTTTGTCACCCATCCAAGATCAAGCCCATGAGATGGTGTCATCTAAAGGCACACTTCACTAATGCCCCAGGCACTTCTTCATCAAGTGAAGTTCCCATTTGACATTAATCAACACATGAGGAATGCTAGGCGATCAGACATGTCTTTCTTTCATATTCACCTGAGGCTACTTTGTAGCACATCAGCATGCACTTTACCATTTTACAGATAAGAAGCTACAATGAGCAAAGATTAACCAATTTCCCCAGCTAGTACATGCAGTATTCAGAAGGAGCTGGTTCCTGGGCTATCACAACCTACATCCACAGATCCCACTGTGTAGCCAGCTTCAGCCGGTCACACTGAATCCAGAGAGCTGACTTATGCACATTTTTTTCTCCATCCCACAGGCAGCGCCTTGTGCTGATAGTTCCCAGCTGGTTATGCTGATAGCATTACAGAATGGAACGTGGACACAGGAATGAGGACCTCTCTTCTGTGCACTGTTAGACATTTAGCAGCACACCATTAGAAAGATTTTTCTGCTGAATGAACTGGGAGAAAAGAAAGAGAAGGGAAGAAAAAATTTCTTATTTTCTTGAAGCTTCAGTTACATCAACACTACTGACAGAGACCATCCTAGAATAAAGTCAGCTCAGACAGCTCAAAAGGGTGCTGAGGGTTCGGAATCACTGTAAGCTGTATCCCTTCTAACACACTAGGTCCTCCAAAGTCCAGGGCTCCTTCCCTCATCCACATCAAGAGCCTGAACCTGTTTATAGGGGCTCAAGTCTTTCGGCCAAAATTCTACTCCAATTGAAGCAGTAGGATTTGCAGGTCCTGGACTGGATCCCACATGTAGAAGGTATGGAGGCTGCCCAGCTCTGGACTGGACCCCATATGTGGAAGGTACAGAGGCTGCCTGGTTCTGGGGAAGCCACCTCATCACAGGTTTCCTTGGATGGTCCATTTGGTGAGCTCGAGAGCCCCAGTGGCAGTGGTGGGCGTGGCTTCAGTGACTGCTAGAGTCTGTGACCAACACCACATGCTGGACAAAATAGTCAAAGTCCAAGTGCAGGAGGAGGAAACCCAGCTTGCCTCTATCGATGCACAGCTCAGGCCATAGAAGTAGATCTAGAACAGTCTCTTCCTGTCCAATTGAGGTATTTAATAAACGGCTTCACCCCTCAGTGCCTCACCAGAATATACATGCCATGTTTGCCCATGTCATGCATGTCTATGGGTCACGTTATTTACATTAGTTTAACTTGATAGTCTTGGCAAATCTAAAGAGCTTTTCTCTTTATCGTTATTTGTCTGTCTATCATCTATCTATCTCTGGATAGAAAGACTGAGGCACAGAGAGGTTACTTGCCAAGGTCACAAAGCTCGAAGTAATAGTAAGAATGCAAACTTAGTAGTCTGTCTCTACACTCCCTCCCATGTCTGTTATGTACTCTACTGCCCAACACCCAACATGTAAATACAGATAGTACAGTGTCTACCTCATAAAGATTTCATGAGAACTAAGAGAATTAGCAAGTTTATTTATGTGAATAACACTAAGAAAGGAAACTAGCCATGACTCTGTACGGACCATTCTCTGATCAGATTCATTCATGAACAGATAGTTCCTGAAGCTCTGTTTTCTTCAGGACCCTGAGAGACATTGAGAATACAAAGATGCATTAAATCAAAGCTGACCTCTAAGAGCTCACATTCCAATAGGAGAGACAGGAAGGACACGGAAACAAGCTGATGTGCATGCAATGCAGAGAGAAGGTGAGGCAGGAGGAGAGGTGGTTAGAACCACCTCAAATTAGTGACATGACTATGGGAAGCCTCTGATAGACATGACCTCAACAGTCCCCAAAGGTCCAGCAGCACATACCACAGCTGATGGGTGAAGGGCAGTGGTTAAGCAGAGGAAATAGTAAGTGTGGGTTTGTTTGTGTTTGTTTTATCAAGTAAGGGCTGGGCTGGAGAGATAGATGGCATAGCAGTTAAGATTGCTCCTCTCTTGCTGAGGATCTGAGTTCAGTTCCCAGCACCTACATCAGGTGGCTCACAACCTCCTCTAACTCCAGCTCCAGGGGATCCAACACCCTCTTCTGGCCTCTGTGGGTACCCACACACATGTATGCAAACACACACATGAAAATCAATATAAATCTTTGCCAGGTGGTGGTGCCTGTCTTTGATCCCAGCACTGAGGAGGCAGAGGCAGAGGCAGAGGCAGAGGCAGGCAGATCTCTATAAGTTTGTAACTAGCCTGGTTTACATAGAGTTTCAGGCCTGCCAAGTGTGAACCTGGAACGTAGTAAGAGCTTGTCTCAAAAAAAAACAAAAACAAAAAAAACAGTGTCTTATATGCTTGGGGTTGGTAGAGTCTTTTGTCACCAAAATGGAGAGTGTTCAGAGATAGAAAAGTGGGGGCGGGGGCGGTCCTAGAGAGATGGATCAGCAGTCAGGAGCACTGGCTGCTCCTGCAGAGAGTTCAGTTTCCTGCACTCACAACTTCCTGGAACTTAAGTTCCAAGGTATCCAACTCCCTCTTCTAGCCTCCAAGGGCACCATACATGGTATGTGTATATGTTTGCATTACTTGATATGCAGGCAAATACATACATAAATACCTAAAAATCTTACCCCCCCAAAACAGGAGATTAAAAGGGTCAGTGAGGACAGGAACTGGACAGATCATTCAGAGGAGGACCCCTGGCTTCCTGGTTTACTGTGCTCAGCATAGCATCCTGGACTTAGTTCTGTCAGCAACAAGAAACTCCATGACCCATGGATTATGGAACATTGGATCAGTGCTTTAGAAGGCGTAGAAAGGCACCGTGGTAAAGTGATGGTGGGGCAGCTACAGAAGCAACCTAGGGATGGATGCACGGGACAAGTCCAGACCAGGCAACAACCCAGGGATGGATGCATGGGACAAGTCCAGACCAGGCAGCAACCCAGGGATGGATGCATGGGACAAGTCGAGACCAGGCAGCAACCCAGAAGTGGATGCACGGGACAAGTCCAGACCAGGCAGCAACCCAGGGATGGATGCATGGGACAAGTCCAGACCAGGCAGCAACCCAGAGGTGGATGCACGGGACAAGTCTGGACCAGGCAGCAACCCAGGGATGGATGCATGGGACAAGTCCAGACCAGGCAGCAACCCAGGGATGGATGCATGAGACAAGTCCAGACCAGGCAGCGAGACATGGTCAAAAGCCCCTTCCCCTGCCCTCACCCTGCCCTGCCTCCTATTTACAGCAAAGTCTGTGTACTCCATTAGTTTTGCTTTGTTGTGACCACAGAAACAGCTTAAGGGAGTGTGCTGGTTAATGTAACTGTCAACTTAATACAAGCTAGAATCACTCTGGAGGAGTCTTAATGAGGAATCATCTAGACCGTGGGGATCATCTTGACTGTTAATTGATAGAAGGCCCGGCCCATTGTGGAAGCGCTGTCCCCTGTGCAGGGGTCCAGATCAGTATAAGAGAATGGAAAGCTGAGAGTGAGCGAGCGAGCGAGCGAGCGAGAAGCAAAGATTCCTGCAGCTCCTCTCTCTGCTCTTGACTGTGGAAGTGATGCTTTAAGTCCCTGCCTTGCCTTCCAGGCAAGGACTCTGACTCACAACATGAGCAGAACAAACTCTGTCTTCCCTAAGCTTCGTTTTGTCGGGATGTTTTCTCATAGCAGCATCAAACTAGGACGGGGGAAAGATCCATTTTGAATCAAGTTCAGAAGCTTCCAGACCACCATGGTGGGAGAGACAGCATAGAGCAGCTCAGTCCAGCTTGGCTACATTGGCTGCCAGCATGCTCCAGGGCTCCATGTTTCTCCCCAGCCCAGAGCTGGGGTTACAGATGTGTGTTCCCACTGTCGTCCTTGGCTTTTTGTGGGGGTGCTGGAGGTCAAAACTCATGTTTGTGGTCCTCCATGTTTGTGGACACTTTACCAACTGAGCCATCACCTTTTGGTAAGCTTAAAGGATGAAGTGTATTTGAGTACCTCCAGGGACAGACATGTTGGGGGCTCTGAGACTCAGAACCCTAGGATTGGTTGGTGGAGGCACAGATACTTGGGAGATGTCAATGTGGTTCAACAGAAAGACTCACAGACTGCTATTTGGATTCTGAACTGAACATTTCCACTTGTAAGATGTGTCGCTGATGTTGACCTGGAGGATCTCTAAAATTGACTTCTTAATTTTTCACTCAGTATCTGTCCTTCCAGTAATTCCATGTCAGTTTGGGTCTTCCTGATGGAAGAAGGCCACTAAGGGGCAGGCTTCTGAAGGTTCATGAAAGCATCCTCCTTCACACCCTCAAGTAAGGGCAGGTTCTATCCACAGTTCCAAGAGCAGACCCAATGATCAGCCCTGACAAATCAAAGCATAAAAATTCTTTGTTCTCATCTTGGCACAAGTGGCAGGTCCTGAGATTTCTCAACATTTCATCAGACATACAAGTTTCTTTATGTTGCCTTTCATGCAAAAGCAGAATCTTCTTCTGTTACTGTGTCATACATTTCTATCATAAATAAATGATGAGTTGAATGAAATACTTTTTCTTCTTCCATTGTGATGATCACATGATGTGATGGCTCTTCAGACTTCATATGTTAACGCCCTAACCCTGAATGTGGCAGTGTGTGGGGATGGGATCCTTTAACTATGGAAGGAAGATTGAATGAAATCAAGGGTGGCACTCCTATATAATTCAAACCTTTATAAGAAGACAAACCAAATAGCTCCCTCCTCTTCCTTCCCTCCCTCTCCTCATCTTTCTCTCTTTCTCATTCACTGACTTTCTCCCCAAACATAAGCACACAGAGAAAAGGCCCTGTGAGAACCCAGGAAAAAATGGCTTCTCAGGTAACAGCCAAGCAAAACCTTGATCTTAGACTCTGTTGTGGTTTGAATGTGAGATGTCCCCCATCAGCTCCTGTATTTGAACACGTGGTCCCCAGCTGAGGATGCTGTTTGGAGAAGTTATAGAACCTTTAGGAGTTAGAGCCTTCCTGACAGACATGAGTCACCAGGGCTGGATCTGGAGGTTCCTTAGCCTGTCCACTTGCTGTCCACTATAGTTTCTAACAACAGATGCAAGGCACCCAGCTGCCTCCCACTCCCACTGCTATGTCCTCTTGCAATGATGGACGGTACCCTAACTGTGAGCCAAAATAAACTCTCCTTCCCTTGCATTGCTTTGTGTCACAGCAATGAAAAGAGTAACTGATACAGACTCCTGGCCTCCAGAACCCTGAGAAATTAACTTCTGTTGCTTAAGCCGCCCAGCACACATGATTTTGTTATGGTAGCCCAAGTAAACTAGTACAGATGGTTTTTATTTTAAGCCTCTAATATAATCTAATACATTGTTTAGTTTTTTAATGCCCAGTAACTTTCCATCCCTAGCATAAATATCCCTTGAGTATGCTATGTCGTTCTTTTTATATATTGGTGGGTTTTAGTTGCTAAATTTTATTAAGAATATTTTTTCAACTCAATTCATGAAGGATATTGGTCTACAGTTTCTTTTCTTATAGTGTCTTTGTCTTGTTTGGCATCTGGATAATATTGACTTCATAAAATCATGAAGAAAGCACACATTCCTTTTCTGTTTTCATAACACTTTATATAAAAGTAATCTATTTTTTTTTTAATGTTGTCAGGATTTGCCGTGATACTCTCCAGACCTGGGTTTTCTTTCTGGGAAGGTCTTACTCCCTCAGGGCGGGGGGGGGGGGGGGGGGGGGGGGGGGCTTTATTCATCACAAAGGTAGAATCGGCTTGTTCTAGAGCTGCTTTGCTATCCCTAAAGAGATATAACAAAGACAGGTGACATTTGCATACAAGTTGTATCGTGTTCCAAGAGAGGAACCCAGACTTTAAGGAACCTGATTCTTTTATAATAAGCACTTTCTCTTTGCTCCAGAAGAAGACAGCATCTCCATCTTCCAAGCTGCAACCAAACCTGTCCTTTGCTCTGGAAAAGGAAGCTATATTTTCCAAGACTGCTGGCTATAAATACATCCTTGAAGAGAGTCCCAAGTGAAAACAACCATTACCTCTCATCACGAGGCACGCAGGAACATGAGAGGCCTGTGGAGAATTGCCTTCAATGATCTGTTGGAAGTTTTCTCCTTGTTACATCTCTGTATGTTCACTACACATACATTAAGGAAAGGGAACAAGCCACTTTTGATTGTTTATGAACTTGGCTTTTTCTGTGTTAAGTGCTTGTCATGTACATTTGCTTCTCATCGACTGGCTCCTCTAACGTCTGTCAGTTTTAAATGCACTGGCCAGTCTTTGTTGTGGCTCCTCTACTCCCGTACACTTGGAGAGTCCTGTTTCAACATGTATTTGCCACAGCTCTACAGTGATTAATCCCAATAAAGGGCTTCAGGAGCTCAGAAGCTTTACAACTGAGATATTGCTCCAACCTTGAAAATGGCAGCACTCTCTTACAATATGATTCTTCATACCAGTAATAGTAAATAACACAGTTTTCATACTGTTTATATAAAATAAAAGGAATTTTCTGAGTTGTGTTGTTTTTCCACTAAATTCAGATTCTGCACTACCTTAAGTCTGGAGTGAAAACAGAAACAAATAGAAACTGTACAACTTTTACTTACTTAGAATTGCTGTGGAGACCAAGGTTGTTTTAGTCCAAAAGGATTTGTATCTTGAGACATCCATGGATGGCCATACCCACACATCAGCTCCTTCGTTCACTTAGATTTTCTTTTGTTTGGTCCACAGAGTTCAGAGAAAATCTTGGTGTACATTAAAAAATAAGTAGTTGAAAATAGCTAATGCAATAAGGAGCTAGCTACTTCAATGTTCTTCCCTCTCTGAAGGTGTAAGACTTCTGGTCTCATCTCCCTTCTGATAGAGAAATTCTTCAGCTGCTCTTTAAAGGTGTGCTGGCAATAGGTTCTTTTATTAGCTTTCTTTCGATTGAAAATGCCTTTATTTCTCTTTTATTCCTGAACAATAGTCTGTCTAGATAGTTTGTGACCAACAGCTGTTTTCCTTCAGTATTGAGAACTCATGTGCCTCTTCCTCTTGGCCTGCCTGGCTCTCTGTGAGAAGACCTTGTTATTCTAGTGGATTTTCCCAAATAAATAATCTCTTTTTCTCACTGGCTTTTTTCAAGACTTCCTTTGCTTTTAGTTTTTGAAAGTTTAATTTACAGCATTTCTTGGATTTCCTTTCCAATTATCCCTTTCCAATTATCCAAAAATCCATAGGATTTTTCTCAGCTGCTTGAACTTGTCTGATGATTAATGCTGTCACCTCGACAGACTCTAGAATCACCTTTGAGATGGGCTTCCAGGCATGCCTATGGGAGATTATCTGGATTTCCTTAATTGAGGTAGAAAGACTAGGCAGGCCAGTGTGGGCAGCGCTTGTCTAGGTGGGAGCTGGGCAGCAGTGCATTCAACCCTGTCTGCTTCCAGACTGTGGGTTTCAAGTGACAAGCTTCTGCCACCTTAACCACCCCACCATGACAGACTGGACCTTGACCTGTGAGCTAAGACAAACCCTTTCTCCCTTAAGTTGCTTTTTCCAGAGTATTTTAGCACGGCAATAGGAAAAATAAACTAAGGCAGCCTGTAAATGAATATATTTCACCCCAGTTATTTTATTGAATACTTTTAGCTTCTCTCTCTCTCTCTCTCTCTCTCTCTCTCTCTCTCTCTCTCTCCCCCCTTAGTTTATGATGATACAAGTATGAGTTATTTTTCTATTGTCACATAAGCTCTGGCCACTTTTTTTTTCAAAAAAGCTAAATTTTCCTATTATTGAGTAAATTCTATTCAAATTTAAATTCTACACTGTCATGAAATTTTTTCCTGGTGATTACATTTCCAGTTTTATTTCTTTCCTGTACTTTCCTATTGTTTTCATTAAAAGAATTAAACTTGATCGCCTGGGAAGCAAGCTCCAGGCACTGGACACCAGTGCCTTGCACCAGGCCATAACATAGCTGCCTGGAATTTTGTTCCAAGAGCCCAGCCCGCATGGCCTCCTGCAGCAAGTAGAGGACCCCAGCCTCCCCAGTGTAGGCCCACATGCCACACCTAGGAACCTCCTGCATCAGCAGCCCAGCCCACATGGCTTCCTGTACTAGGAGTCACAATCTAGGTGTCAACCACCTGCTTGTTACACCAGGCCCATCTACAACTCCCAAGATCAAAATGGAGAGATCACAAAAGACACTGAGGAAATTCATAGAATCTAAATGACATACTTTAAAATCCATATTCCAGGGCTGAAGAGATGGCCTAGCGGTTAAGAGCGCCGACCGCTCTTGCAGAGGACCTGGGTTCGATCCCCAGCACCCACATGGCGGCCGAGAACCATCTGAAACTCCAATTCCAGGAGAACTCCTGTTCCAGGGGAATCCGACATCCTCTTCTGACCTCCGCAGCACTGCACGACACGGGTGCACAAACTTGCATGCAGACAGTGCATTCATACACATACAGAAATAAATAAAAAAATAAAATCCATATTCCACAAAACTGGAAAATCTAAAAGAAATGGGTGTGTTTCTAACTTACTAAAGCTAAATCAAGATGAAATAAATCATTTAAATAGACTTACAATATCCAATAAAATAGAAGCAGAAATTAAAAAAAAAAAATCCCAACTAAAAAAAGTCCAGGGCCAGATGGATTCAATACAGAATTCTACCAGATCTTTAAAGAATTAACACCAATATTCCTCAAAATAGACCATAAAATAGAAAAGGAACATGTCTAAACACTCTGTCAAAGCCGTATTACCCTGATACCAAAATTAGATAAAGATCTAACAGAGAGAGAGCGAGAGAGAGAGAGAGAGAGAGAGAATGAGAATGAGAGAGAATGATAAGCCCATCTCCCTGATGAATATAGATGCAAAAAATTCTCAATAGAATATGTGCAACCTGAACTTGAGAACACATCAAGAAGATCACCCAAGAATAAGTCTGATTCATCCCAGAGATGCATGAATTGTTCAACACATACATCAATACATGTACTCTCCCAAAGCAGCATCATGTTAAGCAAATAAAAATTAAAAACATTTGTACTAAAATCAGGAACAAGAAGACAAAGATGTCTTCTCTCTCCACTTCTATTTAATATACTACTTGAAGTCTATAGCAATAAGACAAGAAAGGGCAATGTAGGAGATAAAATAGGAAAGAACGAAGTCAAAGTATTCTAATGTGCAGATGATAATGATTTTATGCATAAAAGACCCCAACAGACTCCATCACAAAACTACTACAGCTGATAAATACATTCAATAGAAATTAACACAAAAAAATCAGTACCATTCCTATGCACCAACAACAAACATGCTGAGGAAGAAAGCAAGGACACCAACCCATTCATAACATCCTAGAAAAAAATATGTTGGAATAAATCTAACATGTACACAATGGAATATTGTTCAGCTTTAGAGAAAAATGAAATTATGAAGTTCACAGGTGAATGGATGGAGTGGGAAATAATCATTCTGAATGAGGTGAGCCAGACCCAGAAAGGTAAACATCACATATGTGGATGCTCACTCTGAAGCATTAGATAAGTGTGTTTAAATTGGGGTACCCATAGAAGTCAGAAAATTAGTAAGGGACCATGGGATGAAGAAGTTTAAGAGAAAGGTAGATAGGGACTGGAGAGATGGCTTAGTGGTTAAGAGCACCAACTGCTCTTGCAGAGGACCTAGGTTCGATTCCCAGCACCACATGGTGGCTAAGAACTGTCTTTAACTCCAGTTCCAGGGGAATCCGATACCCTCTTCTGACCTCCGCAGCATTGCATGACACGGGTGCACCAACCTACATGCAGACAGTACACTCATACACATAAAAAAATAATAATAAATAAAATTACATTTTAAAATAAGAGAAAGGTAGATAGAATGAAAGTGATGTGGAAGGGAAAGGTGAATAGTAGAACAGGAAAAGTTAGTGGGGAAATGGGGGGGTGGAGTATGGGGAAGGTTAGGGAGCACTAAAGACATTTAGAAAAGCCATCTGAAAACCCAGTACTGCAGAAGCTTCATAAAATATGTACATATACATGTATAAAAGGAGTTTAAGTGGTATTACTGTGTAACAGGGTAACAATGCTCCCTTAGATGCCCAGGCTATCAAACAAACAAAGACCTAGTGCCAGATGTGGGTGACTTCTTTTGTAGTTGTTGTTCAGAGGGGTTGCTTAGCCCCCACCCTACCAAGGCTATTGGTTTTTATTGATATTGGTTTTCTTTACTCCATAACTTAATGGTAAAACCCTTTTGCTGAAGAGACCACATACTTGAGTCATAAGACATGGAAAAACCACATACTTGAGTCATAAGACATGGAAAAATCAAGCTGGTAGTGATCTGGAAGCTTCAGCTCAACTGGCTGGCTTTCCTTGTGCTAGAAGGTTCTATGCATGCTGCTGGAAGAGAAAACTCATCAACTGTCTTACCAGCTGTGAAGCACATATGATACAATAAAAACTGGACTGGAAAGATATGCTCTCTGGTGCAGTCATGGCACAAATGTTAAAGAAGAAAGCATGAGTGTTGAGGGTGTAACCAACAACATTCTGATCAGATTTAAAGCCTGCTCCTCAAGACAGAACTCATGCCTGCAACCCTCAACTGTGCCAAAACCGTGCAGCTGGCTGGGTCGTAGACCCTAGGGGAGAATCTATTACTATTGCTCCCTAAATGGATATAGCAATAACCCCCCACAAGTTCTTCATATCCATAGATTACTGCATCTTGTCAGCTCTCATCAAAGAAGCTTCTTTTTACAGTGGATGATAATTAGTACAGTGACCCACAAGTGGTCAATGCAAAGAGAATAAGAAACTCTGGAGCACTCATCTCTAAACAGCACATGGATATCACCTTCCCTCCCACAAGGCTCAGGTATCATCGTGGAAGAGGGGGCAGAGAGACTGTGAGAGCCAGACGTAGCAGACATCCGCAGTAAACAGTATTTGACCAACATGAACTCCCAGCAACTGTGACCGCATACACAAAACCTGCACAAAATCAAGCCAACCCTAATCCAAGGATCTGGGAGGGCTCATAAGGCCTGTGCTGGATAGCTTTAGTGTCAACTTGACACACCTGTGTTGAGGGAGCCTCAGTTGGGGAACTGGCTCCATTGGATTGGCCTGTGGAGTATTGTCTTGATTGTCAGGCAATGTGGGAGGGCCCAGCCCACAGTGAGTGGTGCCACCCTGGGCAAGTTGTTGTGTAGGGTATAAGAGGGCAGGCTGGGCATGAGCCAGGGAGCAAGCCAGTGAACAGCATTCCTCCATGGCCTGTGCTTCAGCTCCTGCCTCCAGGTTCCTGCCCTGAGTTCCTGTCTTGGGCTCCCTAAGTGATGAACTGTGACCCAGGAGATGTAAGCTGAATAAACCCTTTCCTCCCCAAGGTCGTGTCGGTCAGAGTGTTTTGTCACAGCAATGGAAGACAGACCAGAACAAGGCCCCACCTCTAGCTGAGGAGTCATCAGCAATGGATGGTTGCCTGGGAAGGGAGAGTCGGTTTTTTTCAGGCATGTATCCTCCAAGAGGCTCCCCAGCCTCCAGTACATGGTCCTACACCCATGTGTATACTGGTGGCACTAAGTGGACCGAGTAGGCTTCAACAAAGTAGTATGTAATGTTACAGGGGAATGGTGTAGTGACACAGAAGGAATTGGAGGAGAGGAAACGGGGACAAATTTGGTTAAAAAATATATACGCATGTATGAAATTATCAAACAATAAGAAATATCTACTTGCTTATTAGAGCATTTTTGATGGTTGCCTTAAAATTTTTGTCAGATAGTTCTAACATCTGATTCATCTCAGTGTTGACATATCTGAGCTGTCTTTCTCATTCACGTTGTGATCTTCCTGGTTTATGCTATGATGAGTGATGTTCTTTTGTGTAAATTTTGGATAGTATCTTATGACTCTAGATCATAGTTCGTCTTCCCCCTGTTGAGCTACAGATGGGCCTGTTGGATTTACCTATGTAGCTTCCTACTAGGCTGTGTCTAGCTAACTCATATTGCTTCATTTCAGAAGGGTGGGGTAAAGGTTCAGCTATACCCTTGGCCCCATTTGCATCTTCCAGGCAAAGGTGGGACACCATCTTGTACCACCTGGTTGCCTCCAAGTTGGAGACTAGGCTCAAGTCCCCACTAGGCTTGCTGTTCATTCATAACTACAGGGCTCCCTCACGCTGCTATGTTGCTGGAGAGTGGGGGCAGAAGCTCACCTTGTTGACTCTTGCTAACCACAGAGCAGAAGACAGAGGTAGCAGAATGTCCATGAGCCCCACTTCTTACAACACTCTGCTTCATTGACATTTTATCACAGGGCGGGGGGTGGGGGGACTGCTTTATGCAGTGAGTGGTGGGGCAAAGTGGAGTCCTGGACTGACCCACCCTCCACTGCCTTATTCATATAATGAGAATAATACTGACTTCCTTTATGTGAGGTTTCAATAAGATGATAATTATAAAGGCATATTAAATAGTAAATATTTATGAAATGATAGTTGTGATGATAACAGTTGGTCTGGAAATTAGTCAATTAATTCAGTGTAAGGCTTTTGTTAGGAATGGGAATAACAGATTAGCCAGATGCCTCATTGCCCCTCTTAGAAGGCGACCAACATTAATATGATGTGTTAGCAGGAGACTAAGAAAAACAACATGCTACGGAAGCACAGACAAGAATATTTTTAGAGGAGGTGATATTGGACACAGACCTTGGAGAATCAGTAATTTTCTAGGTGGCAAAGTGGGTGTGGAAATGAAGGGATATCACAGGCAAGAAGGAATTTTAACAGCAAATCACAAAGCTTCTATAGCCATTTTAAAACATGCCTTTCAAATTCTTTGTCACATCAAGAGGTGGAGCTGATGTCATCTGACCTGGAATCTGAATTCTATGACTGCCTGAAAGAAATGAAGCTGAGCTCTTGCAAAGCCAGTGCATTTCCTGCATTTTCAAATGCACACTTGGAACCTACTTGGTGTGTGGTGAGGAAGCCAAACAGAAAGGCCACATACAGCTATGCGATAGTCAGCCCCAGCTGAAGTCTCAGCCAAGAGTTAGCACTGATTGCCAGCCACGTGAATGCACTATGTTGGAAGTAGAGCCTGGGTCTCAGTCAGCAGCCCCACCAAATGCTGCAGGAGACAAGGATAAGCCTCCTTGCCGAGCCCTGCCCCAGCATGCACACAGGAGCTGAATCATGGGCATTGCTGCTTTCAGTGACTAAATTCTATGATAGCTTGTTAGGAAGCAATAGTTGAGAAATCAGCCCAATTTCTTTGAATTGGTGGTTGTCCTGACTTTGGAAGACACAGGGAGGTGGAAAAATTCCTTGAGATGTTTCACATGGAAGAAGCAGGGTCAAAGAGTCATGAAGACAACTATAAAACTGCAATTTCAGATGATCTCCACTACAGGATTACCCATGTGATAGCCCACAGAAATGTTCTATTGGCACATAAGTTCCATGATTACAAACAAAATATATCAAAATATTTAAAATTCTTTCCAAATAAATGTATGTTGCCACCAACATAAGTATTGGTTTCAGTGGGCTCCTAGAAGAACACTGTGGCAGTTGCGTTCTATGAGAGGCACTTTAAGAAATTCTTTTTCTGGGGCTGGAGAGATGGCTCAGCAGTTAAAAGTACTCGCTGTTCTTCCAGAAGACTTGAGTTCAGTTCCCTGAACCAACGTCAGGTGGCTTACAACCAACTGTAACTCCAGTTCCAGGGGATCTAATGCCCTGTCTGTCCTCCATGGACACACACACACAAGCACACACACACACACACACACACACACAAACAGAAACTAAATTTTAATTAATAAAAATTTTAAATTTCAGCCACCTTATATTTGACAAGGGGGACAAGAAGACACAATGGAGGAAAGACAGCATCTTCAGCAAGTGGTGTTGGCAAAACTGGATCACCACTTGTAGAAGAATGAAATTAAACCCTTACCTCTTGCCCTGTACAAAAGTCAACTCCAGATGGATCGAAGACCTCAATGTGAAACCCCAAACTCTGGAGGCGATAGAAGAAAAAGTTGGCAGCAGACTACAAGTCATAGGAGTAGGAAAAGACTTCCTAAATCAGACAGCAGCTGTGCAAGAAATAAGATCGACGACTGACAAATGGGACCTCATTAAACTCAAAAGCTTCTGTATATATCAAAAGAAATAATCTCTGGGTGGGGTGGTGCACGCCTTTAATCTTAGCACTTGGGAGGCAGAAGCAGGTGGATCTTTGTGAGTTCAAGGCCAGCCTGGTCTACAGAGTGAGTTCCATGACAGCTGGGACTACAGGGAGACCCTGTCTCAAAAAGACCAAAAAAAAAGAAAGAAACAATCAAGGAAGTGAAGAGAAAACTCACAGAGTGGGAGGAAACCTTCACCACAGATACATCTGACAAAGCATTGATTTCCAGAGTATATAAACTACTCAAAAAACAAAGAAGAAAGAAAACAAATGAATCACTCAAGAAATGGAGCAAAGAGCTGAACAGACTTCACAAGTGAGGAACTAGAGATGGCTGAGAAACATCTTAAGAAGTGTTCAACATCACTAATAATCAGGGAAATGCAAATTAAAACTACTTTAAGATATCATCTCACTCTGATAAGACTGGCTAGGATCAAGAAAACAAATGATACCAAGTGCTGGAGAGGTTGTGGGGAAAGGGGAACACTCATTCACTGGTGGTGAGAATGTAAACTTGTACAGCCACTATGGAAAGCAGTGTGGAGAACCCTTGGAAGACTCAAAATGAGCTTATCACATGACCCAGTCATACCACTCCTGGGTATATACCCACAAGACTCATCTTACCACAGGGATTGTGCTGGATAGCTTTAGTGTCAACTTGACACACCTGGGTTGAGGGAGCCTCAGTTGGGAGACTGGCTCCATTGGATTGGCCTGTGGCCACATCTGTGGAGTATTGTCTTGATTGTCAGGCAATGTGGGAGGGCCTAGCCCACAATGAGTAGTGCCACCCTGGGCAGGTTGATGTGTATCATATAAGAAGGCAGGCTGGGCATGAGCCAGGGGAGCAAGCCGGTAAACAGCATTCCTCCATGGCTTGTGCTTCAGCTCCTGCCTCCAGGTTCCTGCCCTGAGTTCCTGCCTTGGGCTCCAAGGGTGATGAACTGTGACCCAGGAGATGGAAGCTGAATAAACCATTTCCTCCCCAAGTTGGTGTTGGTCAGAGTGTTTTGTCATAGCAATGGAAGACAAACTAGAACAGGGATACATGCGCAGCTATATTTATTGCAGCTCTGTTCACAATAGCAAAAAGCTGGAACCAACACAAGTGCCCTTCAACTGATAAGTGGATAGAGAAAATGTGGTACATCTACACAATGGAGTTCTATACAGCAGTAAAGAAAGATGACATCACGAACTTTGCAGGTAAATGGATGGAATTAGAAGATATTATGCTAAGTGAAGTAACACAATCCCAGAAAAACAAATGAAGAGTGGTATCCTTCATCTGTGGATGCTAGCACCAATAACCCAGTTGTAAATATTTCTTGTGGGGAGTGATGCATATTGGAAATAACAACAGCAACAAGAACAGAAAAGACTGCATCAAAGAACTGACTGAAAATGGTGAATCTGGTGGGGTGGTAGGGTTGGGAGGAGGACACAGTTCTATATTTGATTAAGGAATATTTAATTGATGCAGGTTTAACAGGTATCCAAATTTTCCCAAACTTTGTCTACATATTATATGGTATTAGTAAAAGTAAAAATGTCTATATTAAACAACATTGGTTAAAAGGTTTTAATAAAAATAGTAATATGTTTAAGCTAATTAGAAATATAAATTGTTGTCCACATTTGTTTTACTTATAATTTGTATAACAACTTTGGGGTTAATGTATACAAATGTTCTCTATAATTTTTGTGTTGTACAGTATCATCTTGTAACATTTTCTTTTACCTGTATGATAATTTAACTAAAGGAATTAAGTTTGCTTCCCAAATTAACAACATACAGTCAATGATAAACAGCTTGGGTAAATTTAATGAAAATTTACACCTTGATTCCTGCCTATAGGTCTGTGTAATACAGCTTCCCTTTTTGAGATTCATGGATCAAAAAATAAAAACCTAAAATAAAAAGGGGAGATACAGTTATATATTAAACCTTTTGTCAAATTTTTCAATGTAAATCTTAAAACTAACTATGGGAAAAGATTTGCATGTTCCCACAGGTCAAAACATCACCAACTTAATGGCTGAGAAAGAAGAGATACAGCTTTGCATTGTGCAGGAGGTACCAAGAAATACCAGCAGAGAACTTGGCCCATCTAAACATTAAAAGGAAGAAAAGCCTCAGACTGCTACAGACATCAAAGATCTCTGTGGATCCTATTTGTAACCACTGTTTATAATGTGTCCTAATGAACTTTACCTTCAAGGTGCCACAATGTTTTAATATGAGAGACTGTCTTACCTCCTTTTCATAGAACAAAGAAAAACATGATGGTAATGAAGTCATTCCCTAACTGTAAATTAGAGCCCACTGTTTTAGAGGTAATCTCTTATAAAACTGGTATAACTGCTTTCTTTAATTGACTGACAGACATAGGAACTGTGAAAGGATAATTCTCTATTCAGAGCCAAATATACTAAAGTCTTTATAGGCTGTGTAATTAAGCAAAATATATTAATACAGGAGAGCACTGATATCAGCAATGGATTATTCTGCCAAGGAGATGTTGGCTAAGGGATCCAAACCTCCAAAAAGGTAAAGGTTTTTTGCCTGTAAACTGAGATACCTGCAAGAAGAGAGGTGGTAAGGCCCTGCTGTTGAAGACCTGGTGTAAGCATGAGAAAGATGTATTGAGACCACACTTGCAAGTGTACAGTTGGTCTCTGGAATGCCAGAGAGTGTTACCAAAGGCCTCTAAATCAATAAAGCAAATATTGGTCCCCTTGAGTCAAGCAAGACTCCTCTGTCAGCATCAGCTACACCTCACCTACCTGGAAATACTGTGCAGCAGTGGCAGCCATATGTCTGTATATCCCAAATCTAATTGGCTATTAGCTCTCTCCTTGGAGGAGTAATTCACGGCTGATGCCACAAGCTTACGTCCTCTAGTGATTAGATGTCATAAGCCACAGTAAGACCTTGTCATCTTTTACAGAAATGCTATAGTTCCTGGATTAGCATATCATCCAAACATCTGTGTCTATACCAACGTAATAATTACCATAATATTACCAAAAAAGTGTAAAACCAAAAAAGAAGCCGGGTGTGGTGGTGCATGCCTTTAATCCCAGCACTCAGAAGGCAGAGATAGGTGGATCTTTGTGGGTTCAAGGCCAGCCTGGTCTACAGAGCGAGCTCCAGGACACCTGGTACTAAAAGGGAGACCCTGTCTCAAAAATACAAAAAAAAGTGTAAAACCATAATAATTAGTACTATTTAAATGCCTATATATCTAATTGCTTGTGCTTCATTAGTAGGATTGAAAGGTTATTCCTGGATAAACTGCCAACCCATGAAAGGAAACAGCCTGAACTGATCAGAGTCCAAAACGACATCTGCAGCGAAAGTAGACTGTGTTGCTTCTCACCCACTTGTACCCCTTTTCTAAAGGCTAGGGAACAATCTGTGGAAGAGGGGGCATGGTAGAATGTAAGGGCTACAATTGGGGTGAATTGTGAAACTACAGCAATATAGACTGGACTCTTATTTGATCAACATGCTTGTACATACAAGCCCCTCCAACTGGACAATGGGGACCTTGGGCTGTATAAGTTTAGGCATAGCTGCTTGAAAATTGGTTTTACATGAAGGATACTTGTATTCATTACTTATTACTTATTATTTAAAAATTTAAATTAATAAAAGAATTTATTTAAATTCTTTCCTATCCACTCTATCCAAGCGGGTGCAGTATTTTAGAATTTATTTCACCTTTGCTGCTCTGGAGGACTCCTAATTGCTCCTAAGGGTTAGTGTACAACCCACAAAGCACTGTCCCTCCTGGCCTAACAATTGCATTGGGAGAATGTTACTCAGAGCAGGTATGCACAGAAGCACTGTGGGGGAAAGAGGGTTTGTGTTTTCCAAGAACCAAATCAATGCCAGCAACACTTTGACTTCAAAACTTCCACACCTTCCATGAAGATCCGTCAGGCACAAACTGTTTACTGGCTGGTTTGTTCCAGGCTAAACAATCCCTATAAATACATGTACATCATCTGGTTCCTGTATTTGGACTAGGTGGATTTTCCAGAATTTCTGTAGTTTTAACCTCTACTGATTTTTGAAGGATCTGTGTTAGCAACTTCAGCCAAAGGTCAGTCTTGGTGGATAAAGGGGGGGGGGGGGTAGTCACATGTAGTTTCCATCATCCATCACTTAGCAAACTCTCATTGATCATGGGGCTAGATACAGAAGATCCAGCAGAAATCCAGACAAATGAGGTACCTGAGCTAACAGAGGATCCCTGAGCAAAAGGACTTACCGTCTAGGGAAAAAGATGGCAACATGAAAGGCAAGAAATGGATCCAATAATAGCAAGAGCTTGAAGGAAGCTAACAAGACTGCCACACTGCAGAATAATGGAGCGATGGGGTCTCCTTCAGACTGGGTAGTCAGGGAAGATGATCTAAAAAGGTTGACAGTTGAAGACTGCATGGAAAAAAAGAGTCCCCCCAGGGCTTTGGCACTTTGCAGAGATTTGCCAGGGCCATTGTATAATTTTATAAGGTCCTACCATATGCCCATTTGGAGTAATCCTGATGGAGAACAAACAAGCAAATTAGAAGGATCATGTTTCATTTTTGTTGGAAAGTGTTTTCATAGGGTGGACCACGTCCAAAGCAGATCCTGACACAAAAGTGCACATTGAAGCGATTTGTTAAGAAGAGGTTCCAGGAAAAACCAATGGGGTTGAAGATGTGAGAAGGGAAGAAAGCCACACAAAGGCTCATTAGGGAGCAAAGTGAAACAGAAGGAAACTGGGGATCAATCCATGAGGGAGCTGTGGAGATGACTCAGGTCATACTCAAGTTGTCCCGGTCACAAGACAAGGGAGTCACAGTAATGGCATTGGTCAAAAATTCCCTCTGAGATGTACAAATTCCTAGGCACTCTCTGATCTTTGCAGGAAACAGGAAAGCAGCTTGCAGCAGCCTAAAAATGCTTCACTGGCAGAGATTCAGGAACTGGCTGATGGGAGTGGGTTTACAGCTGTCTAGAGTCGCTGGAACGTCCTCAGCTGTGAGTGTAGTTATCTATTTCCTTCAACCGAGATTTCCAGTATTTACTGCAGCCATTACTGCATGTTAAGAGGTAATTGATACCTGGTTGAACCCTCAGGTATCTGTTCCAACCTCAATCAATTCTGTTTCAGAATTAACATTAACATGAAAGCCCTGGGCATTTTTAGCTCAGGCTAAGAAAGGATCATCTTCAGCAGAGTGGTAAATAAACCCAGGACAGCACAATTTCTATGCAGTAGAAAACTGTTTATCTTTGAGTCCACATTTCAAGAAAAATCCCCATAGGATAATGAGTCTATATAAGATTTTAAAACATCCATCCTAAAAACCACCTTACAAAGAAAACTGAAAAACCATTTACAGCATTGGATGGCTGTGCACTCAGCTGCTGATGGGAGTGTGATGGGAGTGACTAGGGAGGAACGAGGATGAGGAGAACGGCACACTGGCCTTCTCTCTCTTAATAGCTCTAG
Organism: Rhizomys pruinosus; assembly: GCA_009823505.1. Taxonomy (NCBI): domain Eukaryota; kingdom Metazoa; phylum Chordata; class Mammalia; order Rodentia; family Spalacidae; genus Rhizomys; species Rhizomys pruinosus. The sequence goes on from VZQC01004414.1 coordinate 5,359,301, forward strand.
CTGACAGTTCTGGGAAATTTGTCTATTTTGGTCACTTCAATGCCTGCCATTAAGTTTTGGGGGAGCTAATATCTAAGTTCAAAACACACACACACACACACACACACACACACACATATATATATATAATATATATATGGAGAGAGAGAGAGAGAGAGAGAGAGAGAGAGAGAGAGAGATTTTGAGACAGAATATTGCTATGCAGCCCAGGCTCATCTCAAACTCATGGTGATTCTCTTGCCTCAGCCTCCCAATCATAGGGATTATAGGTGTATGCCACCATGTCTAGCTCACAAATAATATTAACCCATAAATAAATCAGGTAAATTAACTTTTATCTATTTCTTTGTTTGGTATTTTTGAGACAGGGTCTCCCTTTAGTCCCAGCTGGCCTGGAGCTCACTCTGTAGACCAGGCTGGCCTTGAACTCACAGAGATCCGCCTGCTTTGCTTCCCCAGTGATGGGATTAAAGGCATGCGCCACCACACCCAGCACTAAAGACAGTTCTTAGCAAGCAGAGTCATCTTTCCTCTGCTACAGGAGTGAGTCAAGAAGAAATGTCCTGACGCAGGAGTTAACACAAGAGCAGGGTGGGATTAGTATTTCAGGCAGAAAACACAACAAAAGCAGGCTGAGTATCAAGAGACCAAAATAGGCCAGGCGTGGTGGCACACACCTTTAATCCTAGCACTTGGGAGGCAGAGGCAGGCAGATCTTTGTGAGTTCAAGGCCAGCCTGGTCTACAGAGTGAGTTCCGGGACAGCTGGGACTATAGGGAGACCCTGTCTCGAAAAGACCAAAAAAAAAAAGAGAGAGAGAGAGAGAGAGAGAGAGAGAGAGAGAGAGATCAAAATCATGGACATTGGAAAGAAATTAAAGTAGTCAGCTATGGCTGAAGAAAATAATGCCATGGTGGCAAGTAGCAATGAGCAGGAGACCATGGGTAGGCAGAGGCCAGCTTTGATGGTTCTTGATGGAAATTAGATTATAACCTGAAGTATAAAGTAGCCATTGGAGGATTAATTTTACTTGACTATCTTGAGAGGAAGCCTCCTTATTTCTATATTTAAACAAACACATTTAAAAGCATAGAAAGGAAATTCACTTGCTTTCAACGTAGAGTTGGAAAATTAGCAGCTTAACCAGCCTATTAGCCACCTCAACCCTTAGGGGCATTTCTGTGGGAAAGTTTCAAAAGCGTAGTCTGAAAGCCTATTAGTCTTCCTAAAGGGGAAAAACTGACTGTAAAGTAGGAGTCTGGAAGACAGAGAAGCCAGAGGCCAGATGCCAAGTGCTTCTCTGAGGTTTCATCTTTGATCTCAGATACTGGACAAGGAATCTGCCTTTCCACCTTTCAGTCAAACCTTGTGAATCCCTTTTTGCCTGTTTGTACAGGTCAAACACACCTTTTATTACTAGTATCCACTAAAGCACATACACTAATGATCAAGTCCCCTGGGTATTAAAAAAACAAATCTAGTGTTTTTCATACTGAAAACAAAAATAGGGGCTATTGATTATTCAGTATTTATCAAGCCTGTGTGTATACCCTATCCCTGTTCTAGGTCCTTGAAATATACCAGTGAGAAAACCAGAATACACCATTGCCCTGTGTTGAGCTCATTCCCATGAGTCTGATATTTTTTTCCTCCCAGATGCTGGAATGGAAGCCAGAAAAGATGACACACAACTATGCCCACACTTTCATATATTTGTCTTTGGGATATTATCATCTTGGATAAAATGAGTTTTAGAGCCTGTAAAGCTATACAGGATCTCTAAAAATATGAGCAAAGTGGATTTTATTCTCAGACTCATTTTTAGCCTTCTAACTGGTTTCTAAACTTGCACTTCAGACTTATCATAAAGTGTGAATAAATTCAGTCACAGCATTTGAAAGGTAATTAACAATATACTATCACAGTATACAGGAATGTGTTGTTGCGGCCTCTGAGACCTTTCCCTACTCCCCAACCCAAGCGAGTCTCTGGCCTTGAGCTGCTGATAACTTGCTCAGGGCTGAGCCTGGTTCTAGTCAGCAGTTGGCTAAGGAGAAGCACGGGGATATCATCTTCTCAACCTTCACAGGATATGCTTTCCAAATGTTTCTCTTCTGGCTCCCAAACAGCTGAGCAGAGAGTATTTCTCCTTCTGATCTAGAAAACAATCATCATCAGAAAGAACCAGAATAAATATCAATGATGAGAATGATGATGATGTTGAAGAAGAAAACAGCAATGATCTTAATAGTTCTTCACTTTTTCATAGCACCTTACAGATTAAAATATCTATTATTCCCTTTATCTCACCCCAACCAGGTACAGTGAAGTTGGCAAAAATTGTTGGTAGTTTTCACCTGATGATGGGAAATAGGATGGCAGTGGGATAGGATTTGGTTCAGGTTTATGGAGTCAGTGCAACTTTTTCAAAAAGAATATTTAGTTTGGGGTCTGATAATTGATTTTAGATATATATATTGTGGTGGTTTGCATGAGTGTCCCCCATAGGCTGTAAGTATTCAGACATTTGTCTCCATTTGGTGGCGCTGTTTTTGGAGGTCTTAGAAGGTGTGGCCATGCTGGGGGAAATGTGTCACTGGGGGCAGGCTTAGTGAGCTTAACAAGCCTCGTGGTCGGCAGTTGCTTCCTCTCTGTTTCCTGTGCTCTTTGCGAGATGTGACCCTCGGTTTGCTGCTCCAGCCGCCACGCCTCCCGCCACAGTGGACTCTAATTCCCTGGAACCGCCAATCGTAAGCTCAAATAAACTCTTCCTTTTATAAGTTCCTTGGTCATGGTGCTTTATCACAGCAACAAAAAATCTGACTTTAATATATATATATATATATATATATATATTGTGCATTTTGAATTCATAGTAAGTAAAAAGTAAAATAAACTGTCCCACAATCTAAAATTCTACAACTTAGAGATGCGGCAGATGTCAAGTAGTCTTCGATATCCTTCTTTGTTAATAGAGGTTAAAACACACAGACATGTGGAGCTGGCAAGATGGCCCAGCAGGTGAAGGTGCTCGCTGCCCATCCCGCACCCTGAGTTCCATCCCCAGGACCCATAGGTGAAAGGAGAGAACCAATTACCCCAAGTTGTGCACTGACCTTCATGCATGTGCTGTGGTACATACAAAAACAGAGAGACACATTAAATTAATTAATTAATAAATAATAAATGTAAAATTCTATGCACATATGTATTTAAAGGGAACACACAATACTTTCTCTTCAGCATGCCAACTCTTTTCATTTACTATTATATTACTGGCATTTTCTATCACAAAATAGAAATCTACACAATTTTTGTTTGATGCACCAAGTTTTTAGACCATAACTACTGAGTGTGTACCTTTAAGATTTGATCTGTTGTATAATGTTACAGTACATGCTGACAGACTTCTTCTTGACATCCATAAAATTATCTACTTAATTTAAAATTATTTCTTAAGAGTAAAATTCCTGTGTGTGCTGGTTGGTTTTGCTCAGCTTGATACAAACAAGAGACATCTAGGAGGACGGAACCTCAATGGAGAGATTTTGTCCATCAGATTGGTCTGTGGGCATGTTTTTGGGGTGTTTCCTGGAGAGTTAGTTGGTGTAGGAAGACCCAGCCTACTTTGGGTGGTGTCATCCAGGGCAGGTGGGCCTCGGCTGTGTAAGAGGAGTAGCTGAGCAGCCCAGGAGCAAGCCAGCCAGTAAGCAGTGCTCCTCCACCGCCTCAGTGTCAGTTCTGCCTCCAAGTTCCTGTCTTGAGTTCCTACCTTGGCTTCCTTTGTATATGGCCTGTGACCTGGAAGATCATAAAAAAATGAAATAAACCCTTTTCTCCAAGTTGTGCTTGGTCAGTGTTTTATCAGCACCAGAAAGCAAACTAGAACACTGTGCCAATGAGCGTGAGTGTATATGTGAGGTCAGCTATTTTAACTACACAGAATACAGCATAACATTGAGGACAGATTATTACATAAACACAGAAGTCTATTGGCTCTTATAAGCATGCTTAAATCCTCAGATCCAACCCCAAATTGGAATTATATTTAGCTTTATTTCTTCCTTCCTTCTTGAGTAATTTAGTCCAAAATCCATTTGGCAAGCTAAATGAGGAAGGTGGTCCTGTGGGGGTCCAGATCAAGAAAGAAAATAAGCCATGTCAGATCAGCAGAATGGAGAGTCATAAAATTTTGAGGGGAAGGGGAAGGACAAATAAGTAAATATTTGGGGACAATAAAAGTCACTCTTTTCACTGTCACAAAGAATTACAGATACAGTAAAAGAAAAAGGCTAAAATGAACCATGGTGTTAAATTAAGGACAGGGAGAGTCTGGAAGCCAGGACACCAGAGTAACCACACAACTTGCATCATACCTTGGGTTCGAAAGAGCAGCCACCATTCAATAGAACCAGTGCTCCTTAGAGAAATGGCCAACCCAGGGCTGGGTCAGAGAACATGAAAGATGAAACTTGAGTATCATGCTGTAGTAAGAGAACATGATCAAGGTACTGATAGAGATATGCCAAAAAGACAAAGGACCCAGCTTAAGGGAAATCCTACTGGCCAAATATGAGGCAACTTGAATATAAAAATAAAAAGCCATCTCCCCTGAAGGCCAGCTCTCATAGCTTTGGAGAGCACTACACAAGCTGCTAAAGGAGAATATCAGTCAGTGGTCCAACCCCAGCTTTAAGGTCTAATATCCACATCAGTGACTGCCACAGCAAACAACATTGATGAAGTAGTGGCACTTTTATCTTGGGGCTAATCAACAGTTTGGGCTTAATTTCCTCAATGGGAGGAAACTCATTAGTGGTACTATAAACATAGCCACATATACATGGCTGGAGAGGTCAGATCTTAGAGAAAACCCCAAGGCTGTCACATTCCTAGACAAATGTAATTTCTTACTATGTGAAAAATATGGATCCTTCTATTTACAGGCAAGTATGCCAGTCACCACCCATCAAAGAAGCTTCTTTTGCAACAGATGGAGGTTATTACAGGGCTCCACCACTCCTCACACACAGAGATTATCTATGAATTGCCCAAGCCTAAGTGGCACATCTACAATGCAACCTCTACACCTAAGGCTCATGAAACATAGAACAAAGGGTAAAGAGAAGCTAATGCATCTCTCAGTTCTCATCGATGAAGCTCTCCCAGGCAACAGAAGGCCAGGAACACAAAAGGTCACAAATGGCCAAAGCTCAGAGTGTGAGTCCCTAGACAGGACTACTATATTAAACTCCACCCACCCAGGGCTCAGGGACCATTGTGGAAGAGGGAGCAGAAAGACTGTAAGAGCAGGGAGGAGATGCATGGCCATGTGGAAATAGAAACATACAGCCTCCTGAGACCTTGCTCATATGAACCTACAGCAATGGTGTCAGCATGTACAAAATCCATGCAAGCTTGAGCAGACAAAAACCCAGTATAGAAGTGTGCAAATGGGCAGCAGGCCCCAATCTCAGTTGAAGAATTATTAGCAGCTGATTTACATCTGTGTGAGGAAGAGCTGATCCTCTTAATGGGAGGGAATCTGGATGGGATTACTATACCTCATGGATGAATTTGTACTGCAGGACACAATAGGCCTTAACACAAATGACAGATTTATGAATTCCAGTCAGTGGGGGGGCGAGGGGGGTATGGAAGGGTGCCATAGGAAGGGGTATAAAGATGATTAAGATGTTCCATATGAGGGGCTGGAGAGATGGCTTAGCAGTTAAGAGCACCAACTGCTCTTGCAGAGGACCTGGGTTCGATTCCCAGCACCCACATGGTGGCTAAGAACCGTCTTTAACTCCAGTTCCAGGGGAATCTGACACCCTCTTCTGACCTTCTCAGCATTGCATGACACAGGTGCACCAACCTACATGCAGATAGTACACTCATACACATAAAAAATAATAAAAATAAGAAATGATGAGAAATAATAAATAAAAATTTTAAAAATGTTCCATATGAAATACACAAAAGTTAATTTTAAAAATTTACAAAAAATAAAAACAGGTTATGACAAGTACAAATGTTACATTGTTGGATAAATTAAGAATCTATACTCTAGCCAGGCATGGTGGTGCACCTTTTTAATCCCAGCACTCAGGAGGCAGAGGCAGGCAGATCTCTATGAGCTCAAGACCAGCTTGGTTTACATAGCAAGTTGCATGCCAGCTGGGGCTCCAAAGAGACCCTGTCTCAAGAAAAGAAGAGAAGAAGAAGAAGAAGAAGAAGAAGAAGAAGAAGAAGGAGGAGGAGGAGGAGGAGGAGGAGGAGGAGGAGGAGGAGATCTATAGTCCCCACTGATAACAGCACGTTAATTAATGAATTAACAGAAAGGTCTTCCTGGTAAGTTAGAAAGAGTTGTGGAAATGGAACATTAGACTTGGGAACTTTGAATAGAAATTCATTCAGACAAAAAATAGTGAATACTAATAGAGGGGAGACCCAAAATTAAATAAAGAAGAAGATATTCTTTTGTTTTTTAATTAATTTTATTTATTTGTATTAACTTTTGTTTATTTATTTTTCTTAGTTGTTTTTTTTTTTTTTTATTGAATTTTGTGTATTTCATACAAAGCTTTGCAATCAGTCTGAATCGCCTTTATGCCCCCATCTCCACTGGCACCCTCCCAAAGCACCCCATCTGGAGTTCTTAGATTTTGTCATTTGTGTTACGGTTTATTGTGCCAAATTAATCTCCCCAGCCATTCCTCAGTGCAAGTTCATCCTCTGAGCTCAAGTTAGTCTATCCAGAACCCCTTGCTTACACAAGGCCAGTTCTTCCTCACCCAGGAGTAACCAGCTACCAATATTTATTCAGCTAGGATTGGGTTCTTCTACCCATTTCTACAGTTCCATGCTGGGTTTTTCTCTGGTTGAGCTTGCATGGGTCTTGTGTATGCTGACATCAATGCTATAGGCTCATATGAGCAGGGTCCCAGGAACTTGTAGGAGTCTATTTCCATATGGTCTTGCACCACCTCCCTGGCTCTTATAATCTTTCACCCCCAAGAAGATACCTATATGGTCTCTAATTACCTCCCTACAAAAATAGTTAGTAAGGCAAGGCAGAAATCTGAAAGTTAAGACAGGAAGATCCTGAATTAGAGACCAGCTGTGCTACGTAGCAAGACTCTCTCTCAAATGAGTAACAATAAATACTTATTGATTCCAGGAGAGGAGGTGGATGCCTTGATTCAGAGATGACATAAGCAGTAGTTCAAACTAGCACAGTACACAGATCCCAGCATCCTCAGTGGAACTCCCACCAATATGAAGATACATCAGACAAATTCAAATGGAAAGACTTTCTACAACACAAATGGTCCATGATAAATGGTTCACCATCTGACCCAGTCATACCACTCCTGGGTATACACCCACAAGACTCATCCTATGGAAGAGATACATGCACATTCATGTTTATTGCAGCTGTCTTCACAATAGCGAAGAGCTGGAAGCACCCTGAGTGTCCCTCAAACGATGAGTGGATAAAGAAAATGTGGTACAGCTACACAATGGAATTCTATGCGGTGGTAGTAAAGAACGACAACACCATGAACTTTCCAGATAAATGAATGGAACAAGAAGCCATTATGCTAAGTGAAGTAACACAGTCCCAGAAAAGCAAATGGTGTATGGTGCCCCTCATTTGTGGATCTTAGCACCAAATCTCTATGTGTAAGGCAAACTGAATAATTCTTTTTTAGTAAATACAGTGGCCTGATGTTACTCATCAACTTGCTATGTAATGGAATGTCAAGTAAAAAAAAAAAGATGTTTTTATAAACTTTCATAACCCAAGAAGAATTTGTAATTCTAAAACAAACAGTGCAGTAAGCACCCTTTTCACAGTCCAAACAATGGAACTCAAAGTTGTCTAATGTCTACTCCCGTTAAAAATAAGCTTTATTATTTATTGGCATGTCTGCTGCTGTAAATTTCAGCAAAGAACTGTCATATTACAAATAGAAAAGAAAAGACAACATGTTGATGTTATAACTCTCAAGGTAGGCCTGATGAATTCTTCCACCTTGGAACACAAGATATATCACCACCTAAGAGTATCCTCAACTGTGATTTTACTAAATTGCCACACATGTGTTATTGGTACATCTCCATAATGGTGAAAGTTGGGTTTATTCATAGGGAATAGAATATGAGAATTGTTTAGGCTGTTCTTGGCAGTTGTATATAAATTTGAAATTATTTCAAATAAAACATGAATAGCAAGCAAACTTCCTTCAAAAACTGTTGAGACCATATATTTGAGGAAGAGACAAGACCTTCTATGGATGAAGTATTAAGTCTTTTTATATTTCTTCTTCCCTACAAGAAGTTCCTTGCAAAACGATCATAAATACCTTTCACCTTAGACTTCACTTTCCTGGAAATTTCATGACACAAGATATTAACTGCAGCTAGTGTAGACCAAACAAGCTTACCTACATTTTCACTTTAATCTGGATCTGAAGTAACTGGTACTCAGACAAAGTAGGACAAAGCAAAGGCTCCTCCCAGGGGACCTGAACACATTTAAATAATTGTCTTAAAGACAATCTTCCCAGTGCTGGCATAGTTACTTTCTCCTTTGATCATAACAAATCTATGATGAAGATATATTATTGTGTCTACTTTATAAATGCACAATCATTGTCTTAAAGAAGTTAAAAATAAATCTGGGCCTGAGAAGCAGGTGGGGTAAGGATCAGATGAACCTAATAAAATCAGCATATTTATCTCCTCAACATTGTCCAATTGATTAGCTTGTTTTTGAAATTCAGCTCAAGAAATAGTCCAAGAGACAGCTACTCTCTTTGTTTTTGTGAACTGTCTTTGCATAACCCACAGGTCCAGGCTATTCATGGGGCTCTAGGGTTGATAGCACCTACCACTGATTGAGCATTTATTGTGTGCTAGGCCCTAGGATAGAAATGTGAATACATATTACCCCACTGGTAAAATGTTAACTTTACATCTACTGATATAATTAGTTTCCATCAAATTTGTTGATGCAATGAATTATTTGCTCTTTCCTGGTACTGAACCAACTTTAAAGTCTTGCAATAAATCCAGCATTCTTTTTCGAATTTATTCTGGACCATCTGCTCTGACATTTTATTTAGATTTTTTGCCTCTACAGTTCTTGTCTACATTGTTCCTGAATTGTTTTATACATGAACTGATTTAATCCTTACAACAACCCTAAAAATTGCATATGTCTTGCCGGGTGTGGTGGTGCATGCCTTTAATCCTAGCACTTGGGAGGCAGAGGCAGGCGGATCTCTGTGAGTTCAAGGCCAGCCTGGTCTACAGAGTGAGTTCCAGAACAGCCAGAGCTGTCTCAAAAAGACCAAAAAATATTGCATATGTCTCTATTACAGATAGAAAAACTGAAGTTAGATTGTAAGGTACCTTGTCCAAAGTCCACATAGCAACCCTAGTGGGATTTGAACTCAAGCATTCATGATTCCTTGCACATTGGATAGGTTCTGTTTTATGCCATCCTTCACAGTAAGAACTCCACACCAAGAGGTAAGACCATGCACTGGCATAGAGTAGCAGGGACCTGCTGAGCTCTACTTCTCAGCTGAGAGATGAAGGCAGGCACCTCTGTCACTGTGTCTCATCTCATGATTTCCCCTGTAAACTGAGATGTCAGTATAGGTGATCCTGAAGATTTTTTTCTAGGTCTGTATGTCTGCCTTCTAGCCTTGTTTTGTTCATGAGTCTTAGCCAGCAGCCTATAAGCTTCTACTGTAAGAATGGAAGCCTGACATCCATTAATTTTTCACAATTAGGGGGTGAGGGAAGAGAGGGGAGGAGACTTTTTACAAAGGAAGATAATTTGTCTAACACCCTTTTTCCTTCACAAAACAAATCTACCCTATGTCCATTCTAATCCCACCTTTCCTGGGCATTCGGCTCGCCCCACAACATAGTTCCCAGCACAGATAGAAGTCCAGCCTCAGACAAAAAGTCTGTAGCCAATAACAATTGGGCTGGTGTCTTCCCTTGCTGGAGCCCACTGGTACTAACCTTCATTTGTCCAGCTACCAACCTCACTGACCCGCCCGTACTTCAAAATGCTTAGGTCACAGTCTCCTGCAACTTTTTACAGCATGGCCTGCTGGCTTTGCCCAGAGTATTTACTCTGGAACCTGACCTAGTATCTGTCCTTGGCTTCCTAATACCACTGGTGTAGGAAAGTGACTGTTTTGTCTTTTTCTCTTAACCAATGAACAGCCTCTGCCTATTCCTTGCTTTTTCCTACAGACCAAATGTTTGTATCTCCATGAAATGTATATGTTAAAACCTAGCCCCCAGTGAAATTGTATTGAAAGGCAGAGTCAATTAGGACATGAGGACAGAGCATCATGAATGGAGTTAGTACCCCAGAACAAGCTGCTTTGAACCTTCCACCCTTGTGAGGTTTCAGCAAGAACCTGCTTGCTGTCTCAATACAGAGACCCATAGCTGGTCAAAGGGCAGAGAATCAGAGATGGTGGCGTGCTCAGCTCTGAATGGGGAATCTATATCACATTCCATCTCTACAGAGGCTCAGGGATCCTTGTGGAAGAAGAAGGGATTAAGTACTCTAGGAGTCAGAGGGAGTGGACGTCTGCAACAGTGTTTGCTGAACATGGTAGCTGTTGCACACAGGAATTCACTGCATGTACCAGACCAAGCCAGCCCAAACCCAAGCACGGGCGGGGAAGGCGTTCATGAAGTCCCACCCCTAACTGAGAAGCCATTACAACTGATGGCTACTGGGGGAGGGAGAGTCTATTTCCTTCAGGGGTTTGGTCCCTGAGAGGTTATCATGCACCTGTAGATTATCCTACACGCACGCCTGTACAAGCCACACTAAGTGGACTCAGTGGATTTTTTTTTTTTTTTTTTTTTTTTTGGTATTTTCGAGACAGGATTTCCCTGTTAGCCCCAGCTGCCGGAACTCACTATGCTAACCAGGCTGGACTTGACACTCACAAAGACCCCGCCTGCCTCTGCTCCCAAGTGCTGGATATTAAGGCGTGCGCCACCAACGCCCGACACACTCAGTGATTTTTTTTTTTTTTTTTTTTTTTTTTTTTTTTTTTTTTTTGCCTTTTTCGAGACAGGATCTCCCTGTAGTCCCAGTCGTTCTGGAACTCGATCTGTAGACTAGGATGGCCTTGAACTCACAAAGATCCGGCTGCTTCTGCCTCCCATGTGCTAGGATTAAAGGCGTGTGCCACCACGCCTGACTCAGTGGATTTTGTTTTCTAGGTTTTATGCTTTTGTATTCTTTTTTTTATTAACATTTTTTATGCTGCTTTGTGCATTTCCACATCATTTCCAATTCCGTTCAGGCATATTTCCCCTTCCTTTCCCCCCCATCCCCCACATCCATCCCAGATTCATGCTTCTGCCATAACTGTCCTGCATTCTTCTCTCAGTTTTTGTTTTTTTCATTTTTGGCTAAGTGAAATCCATGAATACAGCATCCTTGCAATGGTAACAACCAATTTGTAGGTGTTGTGCCAACCCACAAACCCCACAGTCCAGTCCCACCGGCTGTCCAGCGGGGGGATGAGGGAGTTGATTTTCAATCAGAGTTATCAAATTGAGGTCCAGGGACATATCGCTGTAGTTTCACCATTCCACCTCCGATCGCAGCCCCTATAAACACATTCTAACCTAACGCCCACGCCTCTTCCGAGCCTTCCGTATGTCCCTATCTTAAAAAAGGGGCACAGGTGAAATGAAAGCAAAAAGTCCACTCCTGCTGGAGCTGTTGTCTGGGACTCTGGTCAATTCTGGCTGTTCTTATCATGGGCTGAAGTTTGCTCCACACTAACCTTTCAGTTCCTTCTAATGAGCACATGCAATTAATATTAGGTATTTAAACAGCCCTAATATATATGGTAGGTTACCTTTGGGTATAACACGATATGTTTGGATGGTATGTGATGCCAGGAATTCACATTTTTTCTGTTAAATATGGACAGGGTTACTTGGACTGTGCTTATGAACGATCTACTCCAACCTGTAGAGGATGAAAGCTTGTTGGCATTCAGTCTCGAGGTTATTCCCTCCAAGGAGATAGAGAGCAATAGCCAATTTAGATTTTTGGATATTCAGGCATATGCTGCTTCCTGCTGGCACAGTATTTCCAGGCGTGTGAGGGTGTAGCTGGTGTTATGGACGGGGTGGAGTCTTGCTGTTAAGGGACCCGTATTTGCTTTATTGGTTTCAGTGGCCTTTGTCAACACTCGTCTGGTGTTCCAGAAGGCCTACTCAGTTACCTGCATGTGTGTGTTAATAATTCTCTTCCCATTGTACACGTCAGGTTCCTTCAGCAGCCAGGGCCTTTATCACCCTCTCTCCTGCAGGATATCCCATTTAAGAGCAGGGGCTTTATCTTTTGTGCGGGCCTTTGGAGCCCTGGCCACCCATCTACCTGGTTAGTTTTATTATCTCCTTAATGATTTGTCAGAGCTCCTGTATTGATATATTTTGCTTACGTGCATGAGTTTTAAGACTGAGTATTATATTTGGTCTTGAACAGAGAATAATCCTTTTCCCCAAACCGGTGCTTATGTCTTAGTCAATTCAAGAAGGCCTGTTTTACTTGGTTGGATAAAGAGAGTAACCTTGAATAGTTGTCTCCAACTTTACAAGGTGGCGAGGTACCAGCAGCGGGGCCTTATGTCGCCTGTTCGGGGGGGGGGGGAGGCAAGTAAAAAAAGGCTCGCATATGCAAAACCTGTGGGGCACCTACTGAAGGTAAGTTTGATTAGGCCTCATTATTAAATGTTGTTAAATTGTAGTGATTCCACAGAGGTGTTCGAGTTGTTTAGGGCAATCGGAGGGTTTTTCTTCCTTTCAATGGTCAGACAGGCCAACCTTGCAGTTGGCACTGGCGGGTACATCCGACGCAATTGACAAAATTGTCTGTATACTATTTCTTTCTCAGCCTATTTTCAGTTGGTGACCTTTGTTTCCTGTGGAACCCACACAGCGTTTTCCAATAGTGAGAGTTGGAAAGGATTTGAATTGCAAGGGTTTGACGAAAAGGTGTCATGTCTATCTGTACCCCCCCTTGTTTTGTAACCCATGAGTGCTCCCGAGGACAGTTTGGGTGAGGAGAACAGATACGATAGGGTGGAAGAATGGCACATGAGTGCAGCAAATGCACCCATGGGGTGGGGTGGGGAGAGAGAGGGAAGGGGGGAATAGCCAAACCGGAAGGGGGAGGGTAAAACCAGCTTAAAGAGAAGTGCGGACAAAGGGGAGTACGGGAGAGACAGAGCAAGTAGAGAGAAACAGTTGGGGGTGGCGATCGCAAAAGTTGGTGCAATTCAAATGGGAGGGAAAAACAATATTGTGGACGACAGCGGGGTATAGCGTCCAGGGGGAACGCAGGCGGCCAGGGTAACCGGGTGGGATCAGGGAGTCGGGTAAACCAAGGGGGGCTGAAGAGATCACAGTAGGGCCGTTGACGAAAGGCCGGAAAATCAGCAGGTAGCCGGGGAGGGGCCCAGGGCGAGGCAAAACACGTGGTCGTATCGGGACGGGGTGGGTGGAAACTCACAGAAATGGTCTTAATGAGTCAGGAATGCGAATAGACACCGGTGTCCTCTGCCCACCCCTCTTCGTCCCAAGTGTTCACCATTTCAGTCATTTATTTGATGCAGTCTTTTCTTGTTGTTGTCTTTTACTCTGCAGCCCTTCTCCACGAGGAAATATTTCTATCTGGGTTATTGTTAACTAGATTCCACATATGAGGGACACCATTTTGTCGTTTTGTTTCTGGGACTGTGTTACTTCACTTAAACATAATGTCTTCTAGCTCATCCATTTACCCTGCAAAGTTCATGATGGGGTTGTCCTTCTTTACCACTGCATAGAAACTCCATGTCTAAATGTCCACATTTTCTCTATTCACTCGTCCAGTTGAGGGGCACCGAAGCTCGGTTCTAGCTTTTTGCTATTGTAAAAAAGAGCTGCAATAAACACATAGCTGTGGCATGTATCTTTGCAGTAGATGTGTTCGTGGGGTATATACCCAGGAGACGTGGTATGACGGGGTCAAATGGAAGGCTTGTTTTGCGTCTTCTAAGGGTTCCACACTGCTTTCCATTAGTGGTGGACAGGACCAGTTGACCAATTGGAATGATAAAAAACTGAAGATTCCAAACCTTGCGGGCTATTACAGTTTTCAGCCTCCTCATATTTGACCAAGGGGACCAAGAAGACACCCATGGAGGAAACGACAGCATCTTCAGCCAGTGGTGTTGTTGGCCAAAATTGGATCCCCCCACACTTGTAGAAGAATGAAATTAACAACCTACCTCTCACTTATACAACAGGTCCAACTCCAGAGGACCCAAAGACCTCAACGTGAAAACCCCAAACTCTGGAGGTGATAGAAGAGAAACTTGGCAGCAGACTACAAGACATAGGTGTAGGAAAAGACTTCCTAAATCAGACAGCAGCTGCACAAGAAATAAGATCAACAATTGACAAATGGGACCTCATTAAACTCAAAAGCTTCTGTACATCAAAAGAAACAATAAAGGAAGTGAAGAGAAAACTCACAGAGTGGGAGGAAACCTTCACTGCAGACACATCTGACAAAGCATTAATTTCCAGAGTATACAAGCTACTCAAAAAACAAAGAAGAAAGAAAACAAATGAAACACTCAAAAGATGGAGCAAAGATCTGAATAGAGACTTTCACAGAGGAGGAAATAGAGAAACATCTTAAGAAGTGTTCAGCATCTCTGATAATTAAGGAAATGCAAATTAAAACCACTTTGAGATATCACCTTACTCCAATAAGACTGGTTAGGATCAGGAACACAAATAATACCAAGTGCTGGAGAGATTGTGGGAAAAGGGGAACACTCATCCATTGCTGGTGGGAATGTAAACTTGTACAGACTCAGTGGATTTTTAAAAAGAGTGAAGAAAGTGAGGAGGGAAAGTAGTGGAATTGGGATGGGGATTTGATCAAATTTATTGATCAAATTATTAATTTTGGTTTATGTTCATGTATGAAATCTCCAAATAATAAATACTTTTTTATAAAAGAATATGTCATCTATGAACCAAGAAGAAGGCCCTCAGTAGACCCTGAATCTGCTAGTACCTTTGTAGCCCACAGCTCTAAGTTCACATCTACATGAGTGCAAAGCCAAAAATAAGCATGGCCTGGGGAAATAAGAATGGAGAAAAATCTATGATCTAAACGAAGAAATATTCAAGAGTTATTTCAAAACAATGTCCTCAAACAAAATCGTCAAGGAGTTTTATTCAAGGAGCTTTATATATTCACATAGGAAGGCACTTTAGGGCAGGGCACGTCCTGAGCACGCTCAGTTGAGGTCATCAGTTAAGGCAACACAGTAGACACAGTTTGGGGCATGTTTAATTCAAAGTCATGGAACATATACTCAAAAGGTTAAAAATAACAGACAGGAATGCTTATGGGCACATCCAAGTTTGTCCAAACCTCCCAGTGGGGGGCAGGAGGAAGACACTTTGAGGATGCAGGAACTTCCTCCCAATGGTACCTACCTCATTTAGCATCTAAAATTCTGATCTTGGACTTCTTCCCTCCAGAATGGTATGTCGCTTAAATGTTGTTTATAAGCCACCAAGTTTATGGAATTTTTGTTATAGCAACCTGAATGGACTGACACTATCTCTATACTATGATGATGGAGTTAAAGAACAAATAGCGTCAGTATTGGCTTAATGTTGTCCCACCTTAGAATCCTATAGGTGAAGAATTACACAAAGTGTGGCTGCCTGACTAGTGAGTAATAAATAGGTCAAGATATTGACCCTTGTGGCTATCAGACAGGAAGGAGATTTGTAGAGCTACGGGAACTACAGGCTTATTCACTGCTGCAGCCAGTTTGGGGACTCCAGGCTCAACATCTCTGCATCTTGATAGGTCTGGTTTTCTGACAAAGTCGGCACCTGCTGGCTTTTGTTTGATTTTGACATTGTTATTGTAATGTCTCCCTTTGCTTTTCCGGTCATGACCCCGAATTCCCCTTGAAGGAGCTGCCCCCTCCCCACTGTGTTCTGTGGGAGCTCTCGACTGCACCAATGGCTTTTTCAGACCACTGAGCAGCACTTAAGGCCACTCTTAGACTGTCATAAACTTGGCAATAATTACTAGTACATAAGAGAAGGTATATAACTCACATTGAGCCAGATTTCCTCCCTGGTATTTATTTTTTTAGATTTTTAAATTAGTCCTTGGGGAATTCCATACAATGTATTTTAATTATATTCACCCCCCAGCTCCTCTCAGGCCTACTCCCCTCTTCCCTTCCCATCCAACTTCTTGTCCTCCTTTTCTTTAACCCTTTCAAGTCTCAATTGTCTTCCCATATAGTCTTGGATGTACGGCCATGCACCAGAGTTTCCTCAACCTACCAGGCACATACTCTTAAAGTAAACTGATTTTATGTCTCCAACTAGTTACTGGTTGCCAGTAGCTCCTGAGCTGGGGTGGGATATGATGCCGACCACCCCTCTGTGCTGGAATCTTCTTTGTAGAGCTTGAGTTCGCATAGATCTTGCGCATGCTGTCACAACTGCTGTGGGTTAACATGTGCTCCTGCCCTGTTGAACAGAAAACGCTGTCTCCTTGTGGTCACCCACCACCTCTGGCTCTCGCAGTCCTCCTGCCCCTTCTCCAGCAATGATCCCTCAGCCTTGGGAGGAAAGGATATGATACAGGTGTCCCATCTTGGATGAGTATTCTGCAGCCCCTTATTCTTTGCACCTTGACCAGTGGTGAGTCTCCCTGGGATTTTTACTGAAGTCCAAGAGAAGAGTTTCTCTCTCAAAGGAGCGTTTCTAGATTGGAATGATAAACTAGAACTGCTGAATAGCCACCATCTTCTCCCACCGAATGGAGGAATCATAGAAGAGAGAAGTAGGTCCCTTTTCAGAGCCAGGAGAGGAGAAATACAGAAGAGAGGACCCCTGCCCGATGCTAGCCCTTCACGGATCCTCATCGTTAAAGGAATTTCTCTTCTCTGGTGCTCATGATTTCATAAGAAAGAAAACGCAACCACAGAACCATGTCCAACCCACTGATCCACCCTGTGCTTTCTTCTCCCCAGCAACTGCCAGGTGGGGTGGGAGCGGACTGACAGCCATTATTCCAGGACAGGAAGGGCTGAAATGCTAACAGTTTCTATGTGTGTTCCCATCTCTTTAGCTGTTCCTCCCAGACCAGAAACACTATCCTCATATTCTGGATTATTTCATAGTGTATAAAATACTTCCATGTCTGTCTTTCCTTCCAGGTCAGAGACCTCATATGTCAGTGTCATCTCTGCATTGACAAGATGGATACCTCCATATGTAAGTGCCCAGCACGCAATGGAGTTCCTTAACAAAAGAAAGTGTGAATTTCCTCACACTTCGCTTCAGCTCTCCAGTCCTGCTCCCAGGAGAACATGACCACATTTTTGTGATAAATTTGCCTAGACTGTATCCTTCATGGCTCATCTAAAAGGTGATCTGCTATACCTGGAAAAGAATCAAGAACCCTGTAGTAAGGTTTCACACCAGTATAGAGCTTTAACCAGAGTTTCCAGCACATTTAGCAAATAATATATTTGTATGGCTCCTTTGTGTGCATGCTAAGCCACAAATGCCATAAGCTCCCAAGCACCTGGGAGAATTTAATTTTTTCCTATAGAGTGTATGTCACCTTGAAATAGATTTACTTATTCTGATTAGCTAAGGCTTTCTGAGTTCAATGTGTCCGTCCTTTGATGCATGTGTTGAAGTTGCCCTCTACCAAGATATGTATAGATGATTAATTCACAGTGCATTAGGAGCTTTTGGCTTGTTCATGCTTGATCAAATTTCTAGCTGTTCTATTATTCTGAATATTACATTTTCAATCAGCCACTGATTTATTATTATTTTTAAAATACCAAACTCCATTTCCCCAGTCAGCATTTCTGAAAGTCTCCTCGGCAGTCCATCTTGTCATTCGGTACACTCAGGCAGCCTCAGCTGTGTCCAGGTAGTACAAAATGTTTGTTTGCAAAGCAGAATGAGAGAACAAACAACCTGCATCTCCTTGAGTAATGGCTACAGAGGCCCAGAGATCACTTCATTTCATCCACAAATGGAGAAAACTCAAGGAAAGGAAAGCATCTGTGGTTGATCAAAAAGTAGCCTTGACCTGTGTTTACATCAAACACGAGCTGCTGTCCTGAGGAGCAGAGCAGGGCTGGCTATGCCCCGTAGCAGAAAGATTTACGCCTGAAAGTCCATGGCTCTGAGTCCTGGTGGACTCTGCTGTTGCGTCACAATGAGATGCTTTTGAAATCACATCATCCTCTCTGGCCTTTAGTTTGCTCATACATAAAAGGATGAGAAGTTGAGAGAGAGAAATGGTCATATAAATTAATCACTTAAGTAGCTTCCTTGAGAAGGCATAATGACGTGCATTAAAAGCATAACAGCATCGTCCAAGCCTCCAGCTTTACTAGGACCAAAATATACTGGGAAGTCCTTTCTCATTTCCCCTAATGGAAACACTCACCCCTCCCCCACTTCCCCACAGTCCACATTCTTCCTATCCCTCAGGACCCATCTTTGCTGCCGTCCTTGACAGACATCAGAGGACTGGTCACACATTCCCCCTTGTCAGAGACAAATTCTAGCAAGGATCTAGCCTCCCGACTCCAAGGGTTCCTTGAAATGTTGGTGGTGTGCCCTCTCCCTCTCTATTTCCCTTTTCCATCCATCTTTAACTATCTCAGTATTAGCTCTCCTGTGAGGTCCGGCTCCCTCCCAGCTCCAACCCTGTCTTTCTCACACCTCAAGATCTAAGGGGATGGGGAAGGTAGTATATTTTAAGACCCAGGAGAACCACTGGTTTTAGTCTGAAGAGCAGCAGGAATGAGACTCAGAAAAGCCAGTTTCTCAGCTTGAGACTGAAAACCAGAGTAAAGCATATGTCTAGGTTCCAAGACAATGTACCAAAAGGAATTCTCTATATCCCCTCCCCCGTGTGTGTGTGTGTGTGTGTGTGTGTGTGTGTGTGTGTGTTCTATTCAGGCTTTTAATTGATTGAATGAGGCCCCTTTAGGAAAACAATTTTTCTTCATATACCAACTAATACAAATCTCATCCCAGCACACTCTCATGGGACTTCAACTACATTTGATCAAATGTCTGGATACCTCGTGACCTAGTCAGATTGACATTGACATGCAGATTGAACTACCTACCACAGTACTGTCCTTTGAACTCACCTCTCTTAAGTAATCAGTATTGATTACTTCTTGGTACATTTATTTCACCAGAATCTGAAGATGTTGAGCACAATGAATATTTCTACTTCACATCTCTATATTCGTTGAATGGTGGCTGGTCTATAGTAGGCTTTCAATAAATGCTTTAAATGAATAAATAAATATTTTAAGGAATAGGCATTTCTTAGTTCATAACTATTTTTAAACTTTTGTGCACAGTCTTACACTATTAATATAATGCTCTCGACTTAATGATAGTTAACACTGATATTGACTACTGTCTTCCAGGCACTGTTATAATGTTTTATCTATTTATTTACTTTCAAAGCAAAATTGAAGATAGATATTATTGTCATCCCCAAATTATAGGTGCAGACACTGAGGCACAAAGGGGTTAATTGAACTTCCCATAGCGATTCAGCTAGTAAGTAGCAAGATTTCTCTGTGTTACAGAAGTCCTGTTTTATACAAAGTTCTGCTAGTCTTCAGAGGGTTTACTTGGCAGGCTTTCTTCTCAATCCTCTTTGCCAAAAACTTAGACACTGAGAGATCAGGTTGAAAAAAGCATAGCATATTAATTACTCTTTACGTCCAACACAGGAAATATGCTGTAGTTTCAGGAGACATTTCCACATGTCTCAGTTTGCAAAATGTAATGTTCTTTTTTATCCTTTCCCAGAGAGAGAAGTTAGGGATCTAAGGGGCAGGTGTAAAACAAGAAGCATTGACCAGACTATGCCAGTATTGACCAGGCTATGCCAGTGTTCTAATATTCACTAATTCACTCTCTCTCCCTCCCTCCTTCTCTCTGCTCAAAAGGGATCCTGCACCCCAAAGAAGCAATGAGAACAGGCCTGCAATTGGCCCCCTGCTCAGCCTGTGGTCTGTTGATAAATCCAAGTCCAGCAGTGCGGAGAACCCTTGGAAGACTCGGAATGAACTTGCCACCTGACCCAGTCATACCTCTCCTGGGTATATACCCACAAGACTCATCTTACCACAGAGATACATGCATATCCATGTTTATTGCAGCTCTCTTCACAATAGCAAAGAGCTGGAACCAACCCAAGTGCCCCTCAACTGACAAGTGGATAGAGAAAATGTGGTACATCTACACAATGGAGTTCTATGCAGCAGTAAAGAAAGATGACATCATGAACTTTGCAAGTAAATGAATGGAACTAGTAGATATTATGTTAAGTGAAGTAACACAGTCCCAGAAAAACAAAGAATGGTATCCCTCATCTGTGGATGCTAGCACCAATTACCTAATTGTATGGCAAACTGAGCAATGTTAATGTGATCTGAAAACAACTGTGCTCTTATATTGTGAATCCCTTAAACAATAGACAAATAAAATTAAAAAAAAAAAAAGAAGAAAGTGCTACAGGCTGCTTGAATCTTGTGTCCAAGCCTCCCTCCCTAGTTGAATATTGCCAGTGTTAAAACTAGCCCTTATGATCTCTATATGACATCAGTTATATGGAGAACTGAAGCACATGAGTGTATTGATAAGCCTTTGGACTCCATCAGAGTTTAAGTGAAATACATTACATATGTTCTACATCCAGTTCCAGAGTTCATGTATTTATAAGCCAGGTACCATCTACTATTGATCTTCCATTGCTTCTAAGACAAGAAGCTATTTTAATGTGAAAACCTGGGCTGGAGAGATAGTTTAGCAATTAAGAGCACTTGCTGGTAGGCCTCTTCTGGCCTCTACAGGTACCTGAACATATTTGTCATTCACTCTCACAGACCCACATGCATGTTCACATAAATAAAAATAATAAAGACAAACCTTTAAGAAGTTATCAGAAATATCCACCTGAGAATTGTACTTTTGAATCTGATGATAAATTAAGTAGCTAAGGGCTATGAATTTAGGACTATTTTAGACAACTTTGTACCTATTCTATGCAGTGGTGTCTATATTCACTTGAAAGACATTTCTGTAAACATGGCACATAAGTTGTTTAATAAATGGATATTTACCTGATGGCTTATCTCCTAGGCCTAATTTAAAAAGTCTGCTGAGGGCTGGAGAGATGGCCCAGCGGTTAAGAGTGTCGACCGCTCTTACAGAGGACCCAGGTTCTATCCCCAGCACCCACATGGCGGCTGAGAACTGTCTGAAACTCCAATTCCAGGAGAACTCCAGTTCCAGGGGAATCCGACACCCTCTTCTGACCTCCGCAGCATTGCACGACACGGGTGCACAAACCTGCATGCAGACAGTACATTCATACACATACAGAAATAAAAAAAATTAAAAATAAATTTTTTAAAAAGCTTTATAAAAAAAAAAAGTCTGTTGAGCAAATAGATGGTGGAGACCTGGCACGAACACGGCAGCTCATGCCTTCCCACTCCCTGCCAGTAATTCATGACATATGAATAATACACAGATGATGTTAGGCCCTTGCATGTCAGCATGAGCAGGAAGGTGTATGTGCTGTGGTTCTTAATGAGCCTGGCTTTCTCTGTTATCCATGGCCATCATCAGATTCTTCAGAGATTTAGAGTTAATATGATACATATGTTACATGTGTGTATGCCCATGTGTGTATGTATATGCAAGAGACAGACATGGGAGAGAGAGAGAGAGAGAGAGAGAGAGAGAGAGAGAGAGAGAGAGAGAGAGACTGAAATGGAGAGGGGGCATTTCTTTTAAGGAATCGACTAACATGATTTGGGAATTGAAAAGTTCAGGGTCTGCAGGACAAGTCTAGAAACAGAGACGAACTTTGGTACAATGATGAGACATCAGTTCTTCTTCTTTGGAAACCTTGGGGAGCAGGGCCTGTGAAGTTTGCTCAACTGATCTTATGGCAGTAGCACATTATCAAGGGAATCTGCTTTACACTGATTTAAATGATTATAGATGTTAACATAGATAAGCATTTGATTTGATAACTAGGTAGTGTAGCCAATCCAATTGGACACAGAATTTCCCTCCACTACTTTATACATAATCCATATATTAATACATAATGTGTATATTCATCTACAGAATAGATAAAGCTAGAAGGATCATTTGAACCCTGTGTCAAATTTTCTTCCTTTGATTTATTAGTGTTTTCTAAATTGGGGACCATAAAGGAAACAATAAGCTATATGAGCTACTTGCAATAGCTCAAAATTATTGGCAGATATCCTACATTTTCTGGTTAAAGCAGCTTTTTTCCTTTTGCCAAAAAGCATATCTTCTCTCCTTAGCAAGCCAGTTATTTTGTATGCAAAAGTGTAATTTAATAAGTTCACTCTATTGGAAGTTATTTTGAAATAAGCAGTTCACTGTGTGAAAATATTTGTAGGTGTCTATGGTGGGAAAAATATTGGCATTAAACCAACATATAATGAATTCAAAAAGCTGTTTGCTTTGGGTAGTACAGTGTCAAAGCCTTGGTTAAAACTCAAAATCCAGACTCTGAAGGCTGTTGCCTGCCCAGCATCTGTTGGTCATGTCTTAGAGGGAACGAAGATTCCTCAGATCACGGTGACTAGGGTTCCAACTGTGCAGCGGCATCTAAGAGACTGGGGCTCACTGCTTACTTACTTTTAGTTTGTTCTGCCTGCCAAGCTCCTGGCTGTAGATCACCCCCACTTCTCAGGATTCACCTCACTCTAACACCCAGCCCCTATCCCCAAGAACTGACTTTTTCACCCCACTCAGCATCACCCATCTTCACAAGACCTTCCCAAACCCCACCCCGACTCAAGGAAGCCTTTCTCGGCCTCCGATCCTGATCTGTGTTACTCACAAGCTGGGCATTGGGCACTCTTCAGAACATAAGGTTATACCCATCTCCATAGCCCCTGCTCAGGAGCAGAGCTCAGAAAAAGGCACGTGGGCTGTGGATCAACGCCTGTAATGGGAGGGTCGTCCTCGTGGCTCCTGACTGATGTTCTACACCTCTACCTCTTATTTGAGTATTTGATGTTCTTCTGTTTGTCCCTGTCATCCTAACATGTGCACCAATCTGTCCCCACACCAAGATCTGTAGCAGAATCTCATTATGCCCCCGGTTCAGCTAGCATGTCTGCTGTCAGAGTCCCAGAAGGAAGTCCCAAGAATGTTGAGCAAACAATCTTTGAGCCAGACCACCATGAACTGTATTGAATGTATTGAATGTATTGAAGGTGTAGCCAGTCATCTGTGGAGTGGAAAACAAGCAGAAATTAGCATGCACCACTAACACTCATGAAGTGCGCATCCATAAATGATGTATAAATGTGTGTGCACATGTCATCTTTAACAACTAAGGATAAGTCACTTTGGAGCACTCTCTTCCAGGCACTGAGATAGGAGCTCTGGATGATTTATCCTCGAGTGATTACATCTTAATATTAACTCAGTGAGGCAACTGTGATTTTGTCCATTTTGTAGATGAGGTATTGATACTCAGAGAGTTCAGAGCTACTATCCAATGTTGTCACACACTGCTACATGTGAAGCTTGTGCCCAAGTGATGTTTTTTGCATTCTTTCACAGAGCATTTGTTTATACTTTGCCTTTAGACCAACACACCCAAGCCAAGTAGTTAGAGAGGCAGGCAATGTCTAAGATCACATGTACCCAGGCTTGACAGCCCAGGTTTAAATCTACCACCCTGGCTGAGTAACTAAATAGCATTCCAGGACTCTGCTGGTCTGTGTTTTTCCACATGTAAAATGGGGGTCCTCAGACAGCCTGCCTCTCAGAGTGGATATGAAGCACAGCGATCACCAGGTTGCCCGCCCTACATCATGCCTGCCTGATTATAATGCTCTTTGACTAGAGTTCCAGGTCAATAAAACAGCCAGCCAAGGAGAACATCAGAAATCAGAGGCTGTTTTAGATGACCAACTAGCGAGATGAGGTGGATAAACATGGCCTAGTCGGCAACAGAGACAAGAATCAGGGTAGTGCAGCTCGTGAGATAAGGCTGGATCAAGATCAGTTCCCAACAAGGGACTCTGCTTTACTGAAGAGGTTCCAGATGGATAATCAGTGCACTAGAAGGAAAGAATGGAGCAGGGAAGAGTTGTCTGAGACTGTGCACAGATCTGTGGATGGCAGTGCCTGCTCTGACCCTCCGCTGACTGCATGCCCCAGTTTCATCTCCCAGCCAAAGGGCGATGTTCAGAAAATTGTAACAACATTTTAAAAATAGGAATTAATGATATAGGCCACTGTGTTAGGTGCTTTTCTCATTGCTGTGGCAAAATACCTCACAGACACAGCTCAGAGAGGAGCAGCTGCTCCTGGTGGTGCACTTGGGAAGCTACGGAGAGGCAGGTGAATCTCTGTGAGATCAAGGCCACACTGGTCTACATAGCTGAGTTCCACATCAGCTAGGGCTACAGGAAGACCCTATCTCAAAAACAAAAAAAAATTGTTGCCAAGAGAGAAAAAAAAAGCTATGTGGATTTATTTTGACTCAGAGTTTTAGAAGTGTCAGTGTGTCAGTGTGGGGAGGCCAGGGTGGAGCAGAGCAGATCACATCATGGTGGACCAAGAAGGAGAGGGGGGGGGAGAGAGAGAGAGAGAGAGAGAATGCCAACATTGGTTGGCTCTCCTTTTCCCCCTTTCATTAGATCTGGGGGCCTTTAGCCCATAAGATGTTGCAATCCACACTATGGGTAGCTCTTCCCCCGTCAGTTAATCCTCTCTGTAAATCCTCTCACAGACACACCCAGCAGTTTGCCTCGAAAAATCTAGACCTTGGGGCTGGAGCGATGGCCTAGCGGTTAAGAGCGCCGACCGCTCTTGCAGAGGACCCGGGTTCGATCCCCAGCACCCACATGGCGGCCGAGAGCCGTCTGAAACTCCAGTTCCAAGAGAACTCCAGTTCCAGGGGAATCCGAGACCCTCTTCTGAACTCCGCGGCATTGCACGACACGGGTGCACAAACCTGCATGCAGACAGTACATTGATACACATACCGAAATAAATAAAATAAAAAAATTTTTTTTTTTTAAAAAAATAATAAAAAAAAAAAAAAAAGGATGAAAGATATTAAAAACAAAAAAAAACTAAAAATAAAAAAAAAAAAAAGAAAAAAGAAAAATCTAGACCTTGTGATTCTAAATACAGTCCACTGACAGTGGAGGTTAACCATCACAACCATCAACTATTATTGTGAAAATTAAGTAAAATAATACAGAAGCCCTTAGCTGGGTGACGGGATCATTATACCATAGCTGTTGCTTTCATAGCGTTAGTATCTGACTGCTGTAGAAATGGCTTAAAGCACTAAGGACTCAGTCTCTTATGTTCTGGAGAATAGAAGTCTGGAATCTATTTCATTACAATAAACCTTTTCGCATGAATGGTCTCTTCTGGAGGATCTGAGGAGACAGTCAGTTTCCTCGACTTTTGCAGTTTCTGGCGGGTGTCTTGACCTTGTGGCCCCTCACCTTCAAAATGCAGCACTCTAATCCCTGTGCTCCACCACCATGTCACTTCCTCTGCTGAATCTCCCTCCATAGCCCTCTCTCAAGGACACTGTGATTAAATTCAGGACCCACCTACATAATATGCACATTTTTTAAACTAATGATATTTGAAAAGTCCCTTTACTATGTATGCAGTTAATATTTAACAGGTTCCGGGGCTTGACTGTGAACATAGCAGGGGAGGTATTATCCATCCAACCATATAAATTAAACAGCACCAGGGGGTCCAGGGCATGGAATCGTCAGCAGGGAGATTTGGTACTGTGACTGCTTTATGCATCCTGCTGGGTCATGACGAGGATGAAATGAGATTCTACCTGCCTGAATCATGGTAGTTCCTTAATCCTGTAGTGGTTGTCCTTGGCTGTCGGCCCTCCTTCACTGCCTAGCAGGTGCTTTGAGCAGCACTGACCCTAGCTTCAGGGTAGGCAGGAATCATCTGGTCACAGTGCCAGAGGTAGCAGTGTCCATGTTACCTAGAATGGTCTAATCCCAGATGACTTACGTTGGTTATGAGAAATACCTCACATTCCATAAAAGAAAGAAGTCAAACAATGAAGTCAATATACACTACAGGATAGAACTAATTACCTTGAGCAATAGAACTTGAACCCACATCAAACTATGCCTCAAGTCCTGCCCCTGGGCGTCTCTGTTATCTATGTAATTTATCCTTCATTGTGAAGCAATATGGAATTAGCTCTTTCCTTGCCTGTCACCTAAATCATCTTGGGGACAAGTGGAGCTTATCAAATCAGTTTGTAGATGAAGAAACTGGGACTCAGAGAGTTAGGTGACTCGTCAAGATTGGAAAGTGAGACGGGAACATCAAGAGGATTCAGCCTAGTCCCCCAAGAAAGCACACCCACCGTTATGTCTCCAAACTGTTACAGTGTGCCTGGAGCTGTTAATCCCCTTCCTCACCTTGCTCTGGCTGTTCTGTGAGCTATCTGGTGGGTATCAGGATAATGTCATATGGCCTAATCTATGGAGAGAGCCACACAAAGGGAAAGAACCATGAAACACCAAACAGAGATACCACATCTGCAACCCTCACCCAGCATATCGGCCAGAGGAGACTTAAACACGCAGAGGCCGAATCACCTGTGACGTATTTAGTGTTCTTCTTCCCAGGTGGGCTCTCCTTCAGAGATACTTATTTGAGAAATATTGTCCCTTGGTTCCTCAAGAAAGCAGTCTCAGCTTCATGTCTTTAATCTCAGCACTTGGGAGGCAGAGACAGGCAGATCTCTGTGTAACCAAGACCAACCTGGTCTACATAGTAAGTTTCAGGTAAGCTACAGAGAGGCTGTTTAAAACAACAACAACAAACAAACAAACAAACAAACAAAAACAAGTCATAATTAAAGCTCAATAGGAGTGGGAGTACTCCTCAAATAGGAGTAATTTGACTACTTTTTGCAGACCTAATAAGTGCTACAGGCTGCTCCAAATCAGCTACTTGGTTACTTCATTTAGTTACCATAACCATGCGAGCAGTGCCATTTTGCTCATTGGGGTCACAGGAAAGTTAGGGCTTCAGGCTTAGCTCAGTCGCCCAGCTAGTAAGCAGATGAGCCCAATTTGAACCCCAGGCAGGAATACCGAGCACCAGATGCTATTTCCACAGCATCACATCACCTCCTCTAAAAATATCACTGTGCTCATAGTTCCCAAGCTACTGCCTAATGCACTCACCTCCAGCGTCAGGCAGGACGGCCTGGCCCAGCAGATAAAGAGGTAGAACCTGCAAAACAACGGAGGACAATGAGCAGGAAGTCTACAGAGTGAATGCACAAACAAGCCAATCACAAAAGCCCGCTGTGTACAAAGGCGACTTTCAAACATCTTGGGGACCAGAAGGCTTGAGGCACACCCCAAGGACAGCCGTGATCTCATATTGAGTAATACCAAGTTCTTAAAGCAGAGGACAGTCATAAAAGGAGCAATGACTCGGGCCTGAAAAGGCCTAGAAGCTGTCTGGCCTCACAGACACCACCAGACTTTGGTACTGGAGCAGAAGCTACTTTTGAGAGAAGGATGGAAAGTGCACCTTACTGTTGAGTCTTTGCTTCATCTCAGCAATGAGCCAACAGCCCATATTGGAAAATGGTTCTTTAAATCAGCTAGAATTGTCTCATTCCCTGAAAATCAAGCAAGTCGAATTTATGATACAGAAACCAGAAAGAATTCTTGTCTTCTGACTGCCTGCCTGACCCTGGGATGGAGGATGAGCTGCTATATTTTCATAAGTAATACTCAAAGCCATTATCAGTGATAAGGTCCATGGGGGAGTATACTGGTGGTGGGGAAGATGGTCAGTAGCCTCAGGCTCTGAGAGACATTGGCCCTTCTCTACTGGGAAATAGCTAAGTCTCTTTTCAGGACTGAAAGAGAAACTCCATGATTAGGGATATATACCCAGCAACAAAAGAGGAAGAGTAGAAGAATGAAGGGTCTTAGGACCTCTGGCTTGGTATGCAGATGGGCCCAGACACTGAAGAAGGAAGTAGTAGACCAAGCTGGTAAAGGTGGGAAATTCATATTTAAATGTATAAACAAGGGGCTGGAGAGATAGCCTAGCGGTTAAGAGCACGACTGCTCTTGCAGAGGACCCGGGTTCGATCCCCAGCACCCACATGGTGGCTAAGAACCATCTGTAACTCCAATTCCAGGAGAACTCCAGTTCCAGGGGAATCCGAGACCCTCTTCTGACCTCTGAGGCATTGCACAACATGGGTGCACAAACCTACATGCAGACAGTACACTCATACACATACAAAAATAAAAAATTTAAAAATTTAAATGTATAAACAAAAATTTTAAGAATGAGTTTAGTTTGGTTTAATTGCATGATTACCAGATAGCCAGCTGATCTGGTTTCTCATCCTGCCTTTGTCCTCCAACACATCAATGAAGCCTGGATTGGTCCAACAGGGATGACCCTCTAAGAGGCCATGGATCTGAGACTCTAAGAGATAGATTAAAATAAGTCACCGAAATATCTACAGGGGCTTGTAAAGGCTGGACACTTGCTTCCTGGAAGTTCTCCTTACTTAAGTTGCAGTATTAACCTGTGTGTTCATTTATTTGACAGAAATCTCCTAATCACCTGCTTTGAGACAGGCATTCCTAGAACTGGAACACAGTCCAGAATATTTGCTTCGTGGTGAGTGATGTGGTACGTTGCTCGTGTTGGTGGTGGTGATAGCAGTATGGTAATGGTTATGGTAATACGTCAGTGGTGATATAGTTGAAGAGAAGGTGACGGTGAAGGTGATATATCTTCAGAAAGGGTAGCTGTAGCAGGAAACTGTTACAGAGATAGAAGCACCAACACTGGTAGTGGTTGTGATGACAGTGGCTATGGGTTATTGGTGGTGGTGATGGTGGAGCAGAAGTGGTAATGATGACCTCAGGGTGATGGTGAAGGAGGTGGGGTGGCTGACAGTGGTGGTAGCAGCAGGGATGTGGGCCCCAGTACTGGGCTGGATAGAGTCTTGGATATTGACATGGGAGACATTGAGGACATGGTGGTGGCAGTGATTATGCAGCAACAGTAGTGGGATGGCACTGGTGGTAGCCTGATGAGTGGTGATAAGCTGGTGGTGATGTATGATAGACTCAGCTGCATTTCTGTCATTCTTTCCAGCCTGATGTTCTACAGGGAAATCTCTTAACTACTGTACCCAACAAATGCAGTGTTTTAAACCTGCTCCTGGACAGACCCATGAAAGACAGAATGAGCAGTGGAGGACTCGGTGTTGATGTGCCAAGAGAGGCCTTGAATGGAAAGATTTTCAATGACCAGGTCCATCCCCCAGGTACGCCAGCCTCACGTAGCCTTGCAATAAGCTGGCTCAGCTCAGAGATGGGGGCAGGCTGAGCTCTGTCCCAGAAGGCAAGTCTAAACAAAGAAAAGAACACAGATTCAAAGCAGAGTTTTTGTTCAAATTCCATTCAAAGCAGAGTTTTTGGTTCAAATTCCATCCCTTCCGCTTCCTAGCTTTGGCCCCAGGGAAGTTCTTTGAGCCTTTGATGAAGGAATTGAAGGCAATAATATACACAATGGGACGGACTCATGAATTCCTCATGATTAGTCCATAGGCTCCAACCAGTGATCACAGGTATCAGAAGCAATGGGAAAAACCTTCAAGGTACAGGTAACTGTCCTGGCAAAGGCAGATATATTCTAAAGATATACTCGTGTCCCTCCCTTTGAGTATGAGACTACTAAACACTGGTCCCCAAGTAACTGGAATTTCCCCAGGAATCTCATACAGACAAAATAGAAGGTGAAACATGCTGCCAGCCAGAAGGGGAGCTTTGCTCCTGGAAAAGTATTTTACACAGTTCTGACAACTTCTCAGACTATCTTGCAGAGAAACTGGAGCCCAGAAAATGACGGATCCATGATAGATAGGACCACACCGCGAGCAGACCGCTTAGTTCTGTACTCGTCTTTCCCTCTCTTTAAACCTAAACCTCACGTCAATTCCCTGAAGATGGACTTAGGGGAAGAAGGGGATAGGGGTCTCTGCGCCTCTTCATTTGCTCCTCTTCCCAATGCGGCCATGTTGAATAAACCTCTTTTCTCTTTATTTCATTATTTCTTGTCTTCCTAATTGGCCTATGGAGGACATGCGGCTGAGCCTAGCTTGTCCAGCTGCCAGCACACAGGCTCTGATCCTAACGGTTCTGGTGACGTCATCAACTCGGTGTCTTGTTAGTGGCTGGGGGCCACAAACTTTCCTGATCCATGGCCTCACTGAGTCTTCTAAGTTAAATGCTCTGTCTCTAAATCAAGTCCAAAGCCTTCCATTCTTTCCTGGCTTATTGTCCTGGTGAGGCAAGTGGGAGATCGGCAATACAGTCACACAATACTCCTCTGCCTCTGTCTACCCAGTGCTGGTGTTACAGTCACACAGTACTCCTCTGTCTCCTCCTTCCCAGTGCTGGTGTTACAGTCACACAGTACTCCTCTGCCTCTGCCTTCCCAGTGCTGGTGTTACAGTCACACAGTACTCCTCTGCCTCTGCCTTCCCAGTGCTGGTGTTACAGTCACACAGTACTCCTCTGCCTCTGCCTTCCCAGTGCTGGTGTTACAGTCACACAGTACTCCTCTGCCTCTGCCTTCCCAGTGCTGGTGTTACAGTCACACAGTACTCCTCTGCCTCTGCCTTCCCAGTGCTGGTGTTACAGTCACACAGTACTCCTCTGCCTCTGCCTTCCCAGTGCTGGTGTTACAGTCACACAGTACTCCTCTGCCTCTGCCTTCCCAGTGCTGGTGTTACAGTCACACAGTACTCCTCTGCCTCTGCCTTCCCAGTGCTGGTGTTACAGTCACACAGTACTCCTCTGCCTCTGCCTTCCCAGTGCTGGTGTTACAGTCACACAGTACTCCTCTGCCTCTGCCTTCCCAGTGCTGGTGTTACAGTCACACAGTACTCCTCTGCCTCTGCCTTCCCAGTGCTGGTGTTACAGTCACACAGTACTCCTCTGCCTCTGCCTTCCCAGTGCTGGTGTTACAGTCACACAGTACTCCTCTGCCTCTGCCTTCCCAGTGCTGGTGTTACAGTCACACAGTACTCCTCTGCCTCTGCCTTCCCAGTGCTGGTGTTACAGTCACACAGTACTCCTCTGCCTCTGCCTTCCCAGTGCTGGTGTTACAGTCACACAGTACTCCTCTGTCTCTGCCTTCCCAGTGCTGGTGTTACAGTCACACAGTACTCCTCTGCCTCTGCCTTCCCAGTGCTGGTGTTACAGTCACACAGTACTCCTCTGCCTCTGCCTTCCCAGTGCTGGTGTTACAGTCACACAGTACTCCTCTGTCTCTGCCTTCCCAGTGCTGGTGTTACAGTCACACAGTACTCCTCTGCCTCTGCCTTCCCAGTGCTGGTGTTATAATCACACAATACTGCATCCAACCTCTCACGTGGGTTCCAGGATTCAGATTCACATCTCCATGCCCCCACAGCAAGCACACTATGACTACCCATCTGTCTCCCTGGCCTAACACCTTGAATTTTTGAGACAAGCTCCCTTGTTTCTTTGAAGCTCACCAATTAGGCCAGCCTGTGATCTGCCTGTCTCCAACTCCGCAGGACCCAGGATTACAAACATACCATCCAGTTTTATGTATGTGGGTCTTGGAGATTGAACTTGGTCCTCAAGAGCTTATGGGAAGTGTATAACTGAGTAGGCCATATCCACGGCCCCTTTTTGGGTCTTTTATTATGTGAACACCTCTCATGGCCCAATCCAAATACATGGTCTGGTTTGATCCTGAAGGTCCTTGAGCGGCTCTACCTGGCCCTTCACATGACAAGATGGTTTTTCTTCCCAGGCAAGTATCCTAGTTTGGTTTCTGTTGCTGTTACAAAAAACCATGACCAGAAGCAACCACAGGTTTATCTGATGCACATTTGCAGGTCACAGCCTCTCATCAAGGGAAGTCAGGCCAAAATCCCAAGCAAGAACCTGGAGGCAGCTCCTGAAGCAGAGGAACAGAGGAACCCTGCTTTGCCTCTTCTGGCCTGCTCAGCTACCTTTCTTCTACATGCAGGCCCCCTGCCCTGGGATAGCACTGCCCTCAGTGGCCTGGACCCTCCTGCATTAATTAGCAACCAAGAAAATGCCAGCAGAGACAGGCCCACAGGCTGGTCTTATAGACAACCCTCC
This sequence comes from Rhizomys pruinosus, assembly GCA_009823505.1. Classification (NCBI taxonomy): domain Eukaryota; kingdom Metazoa; phylum Chordata; class Mammalia; order Rodentia; family Spalacidae; genus Rhizomys; species Rhizomys pruinosus. The sequence continues at coordinate 5,391,721 of VZQC01004414.1, forward strand.
ACCCAGGTTCCCTCTTCCCAAGTCTGTCAAATTGAAACTAAGATTAACCATCTCTGCAAACAGAGGTCCAGCCTTCTAGGAGCAGCCAGATGAAGCCTTGGCCTCTTACAGACACCTCACCAACTGCTACATTCAAGAAGCATCTCTGGAGAACCCCAGGCCAACATCAGGCAGCACGGGGAGAGATCTTGATGCGTACCCTAGCCCAGCCATCTCCTGGTGGTCTGACCTTGGCAATCACTGCACCTCCCTAGGTTTGAGATCTTGCTGATTGGCCATTAATACTCTTCTTGCCTATGACTCCACTATCTCTTTAAATATGCTAAAAATACAAATGATCAGCACCAACATAATGCTAGCTCAATAAACATGGATCATGCACTCTTTTTTTTAATTTTATTTATTTTTGTATGTGTATGAATGTACTGTCTGCATGTAGGTTTGTGCACCCGTGTCGTGCAATGCCGCGGACATCAAAAGAGGGTCTCGGATTCCCCTGGAACTGGAGTTCTCCTGGAATTGGAGTTACAGACGGTTCTCAGCCGCCATGTGGGTGCTGGAGATCGAACCTGGGTCCTCTGCAAGAGCAGTCAGTGCTCTTAACCACTAGGCTATCTCTCCAGCCCCATACACTCTTTACACTAGCATTAGGCCTTAGAAACTGTTATCCAGTTTTAACATATAAGGTTGCTTGGTGGTTAAGAAGGTGTTCTCTTGCAGAGAACCCCAGTTTGGTCCTCAGCACTTATGTTGGGTAGCTTACAATAATAACCTGTAACTCCAGCTCCAAGCAGATCTGATTTTCCTGGCATTAACAGGCTATGAACACACACACACACACACACACACACACACATACACACGTGTGTGTGTGCAAAAAATAAAATATTATATATGATATATATATATATATTAATTCTCAGGGACTCTATACAGATTCCTAGGCTATGTCTGTTTGTGATTCAAGTTAAAAGAGATTAAATGAGCTTTTAGGGTATACCCCATCCAATCTGACTGGCAACCTCAAGAGAAAGGAGAGTTTAAATATAGACAGAGTAAAACTGATGGGAAGAGATGGGGCAAAGATACCTCTTTAAGATGCTCTGTATCCTTTTTAACCCTCCAATGTGGACTGAAGACTCATGTCTCTCCAAGAATCCTCCTTTTATTTTAAAGACGGATTCTTTTATTTTATTTATTTCTGTATGTGTATGAATGTACTGTCTGCATGCAAGTTTGTGCACCCGTGTCGTGCAATGCCGCGGAGGTCAGAAGAGGGTGTCGGATTCCCCTGGAACTGGAGTTCTCCTGGAATTGGAGTTTCAGACGGTTTTTGGCCGCCATGTGGGTGCTGGGGATTGAACCCGGGTCCTCTGTAAGAGCGGTCGGCACTCTTAACTGCTAGGCCATCTCTCCAGCCCCTATTTTATTTATTTTAATGTGTATGAACATACTGTCTGCATGTAGGTCTGTGCACCGTGTCATGCAATGCCTTGGAGGTCAGAAGAGGGTCTCGGATTTCCCTGGAACTGGAGTTAAAGACGGTTCTTGGCTGCCATGTGGATGCTAGGGATTGAACCCCGATCCTCTACAAGAGCAGTCGGTGCTCTTAACCACTAGACCATCTCTCCAGCTCCCCAAGAATCCTCCTAACCTTCAATGCCAGATGGGTACTGCTGAGATATCCAGCTTGTGGACTGAGCAGTTACTGGGGTTTCAGCCTCTTCAGAGTATAGACTGCCATTGTTGGACTACCCAGAATGTATCATGGAGACCAGTACAGGAAGATCAAGACAGGACACCTACTAAGATCAAGACAGGACACCTACTTACTGGACCTCATTTGGTGACCATGGGAAAGAAAGACCCCAGTGTGAAGCACAAGGGTAGGATTGATGGTTGTTTGTGCTTGCCAAGGAGGAGCCTTCAAACACTTCCTTAAGGAAAACATGACATCTTTTAGCCAAAAGAAAAAAAAGAAAAGGTAATCCTCCAATTCAGGTGAAGCAATACAAGTTGGAGAGAACAACAACAAAAGAACTGGGGGGAAAATGACTGTAACAGTGAAGTTCTCCCCAAAATAAGCCTCTGCTTTAAAAAAAACTCTGGAAAGACTCAGAAAAAGTTGCAAGACATGTATGACAGAGTGCGTGAACTCGGGTGAGGTAGGGGGCATGGAGAGGGAAATGACTCTAAATTGGATTGAGAAATGATGTATGATGTATGGAAAAAGTTTAATAAAAATAAAAGAAGTGCTGTATCCACATGCAGACACATCACATTCAGAGATTCTGGTGATCAAGACTTCAGTGAATTGCATGGTGATGGGGAGTGAGCCCAGGCCAGGCACTTGCCATAAGCACCTGGTGGGGGCCGTTCCCTGCATGTTGGGAGCACACAGATGACACAGCCGTCATTCATTAGGCCAGCGGGAGATAAGGAAGATTCCACAAAAAGGCAATATATAGATCAGATTTGAGGGGCAGGAAGGTTTTTTTCAAATTGAGATTTCAAAAAAAAATCAAAGTGTACAGAATTGCATTGACAGAGCTCAAAAATGTGAAATAATTGTCAAATTGAAGAGAAATGTGTAGACAAGAGGGAAGGAAGGAAGGCTGGATGGAGACTGTGGAAAGATTCCCAGAGACCATGTTGTACCCCCCCCAATGTAGGCTTTGAGAAACTGTGAGAACCACCCATTCAGACTTCTCCTGTTACAGATGAAGAATATACAGCTCAAAAATACAGGTGTTTGGATGGAGATCATACAGTTAGTGGCAAAGAACTTGTCAAAGCACCTGGAAGATTCCATCTTTTCTGCTTGCTGCATCCCACATGGCCCCTGAGAAGTCAAAGTGGAGATTCATACGCCCTAGAGATCAGACGTGGAGGAAATGCTCCTCTCGTCATCTTTCCAATCCCAATGGCATTGTACTAGGTGTAAGGGCCAGGAGAAACAGCTACCCCAGTGACTTACGACCTAAGAACTGAGATCACCCACTGTGTCACATCCCACCTCAGCCTTGAAGATAACACCTAGAGCCCTGGTCTGCTGGCCATATTGCCAGCATATGGCTGGCCTTGGGTTCCTGGGGTGGCCCGAGGGAACTGAAGGGATTGGAAAGTGAGAGAAGGGCCAGTTTAGGTGGCCTGGTAAACCTTCACATTTGACATGGGAGAGGGCCTTCCCACGGACATGGGACTCGTGGGAGAGGGCCTTCTCATGGACATGGGACTCGTGGGAGAGGGCCTTCCCACGGACGTGGGACTCGTGGGAGAGGGCCTTCCCACGGACGTGGGACTCGTGGGAGAGGGCCTTCCCACGGACGTGGGACTCATGGGAGAGGGCCTTCCCACGGACGTGGGACTCATGGGAGAGGGCTAGCAGACAGCTGAGACTTCAACACTCAGCCCTCCCATGCTTCCACTTACCTGGCTATAGTAAGAGTCCCAGCAGGTATGCTGGTTTTTCACCAGGCACTTACAGACAGGATGCCAGGAGTCAGGAGCCCTAAAGGCAAGGAAGTTGTCTCTTCCCAGTTCTTTGTACTGCCATAGGCTATGGGGAAGCATTGCCCAGAAGCAGCAGGACAAAAGTGAGCTTCCTAGAGACTTACCTGGTAGCAGGTATGCACCTGTCCAGGGGGGCCAAGAAGATGACCTAGAGCATGGTCCACTAGAGGCAGAGAGCAGCCGGCAAACTGCAGAAACTCCCTGGGGGAAGGTAATTCATTCTGCTCCAGGGTTAGTTGTTGTCCCCGCAGTAGACCCTGGTGCTAATGGGGCTTAACAGCCCAGAACCGGTTTGCAGAATGAATAAGAAAGTCAGTCACTTCACAGAGAAACAAAAGCCCAAGTTTTTGTCTAATGGAACCCTAAGCTCTTCACGTTGCCCCTGCCCAGAGTTGCTCCCACTTGAGCTCCGCCCCCTTCACATCCTCTCTCACCAACCTGTCTCCAGATCTCCACAGCCATTGAAAAGGCTGATTTCTCTCAAAGGAGAAATACTGAACATTTTTCTTAATTGACTTTGTGTGAACCACACTCATGTGTAAACACACACACATACACACACACACACACACACACACACTCCCCACGTCATCAGATTGATCAGAAACCATATCTGGTCACATGTAAGCAGGAGGCTCCTTAGAAGGCTCCCCTCCATCCTTCCATGAAACTCTGAGTGAACCCAAGCCTCAATACAGAAACACTGTAGTCCTGCGCACGTCACTTCCCCTGGCTGGCTGTGCCTTGGTTTCCAGGTCTGTTGAGATGACCTCAGAAGCCCCTTCCATTTGTGAAAGCTAACTCTGCAGTCCCCTTTGAGGGCTGAGGCATGAGCCTCATGATAGGCGATGGACTATTACACAGTATCTTTCCCACTTCCCCGCCTCATTTCCCAGGCAGTCATCAGGCACACTTATGTCTCCTGAGTCCCTCAAACCCCAGGAGAACAGCTCTGTTAGCTGAGTTATATCTCAGCTGACAGCCGTTCTACCCCCTCAGATCCACCCGGGGATGGAGAACATTGGAACATGGGGCCAGGGACAAGCTGCAGCAATCTCTCATGGAAGAAGGCTTCCCCTTGACCTTCATAACCCCTTCCGAGCTAGAAGTGCAATGTGGCCTTGCTACCTACCCCCATCACACTCTAAGGTTCCGGCAGCCACTCCCAGCCCAAATCCCTGCACTAGGGGTTCAGGGCTCATTGCACAGACCTCAGAGTTGGCAGAGGGAGTCGTCCCCAGCCAGGGAGGGGTGTTATCAGCCCACCCAAACGCTCCGGGCTTCTGGTACCTCTAAGCTTTTCAGGAGTGAAAAATGACAGCAGGGTCGGAGGAAACCCTGGCAGTCTTCGGAACTGTTCTGTTTTCTCAAGGACACAGCAGTAGGTCTAACACGACTTTGGGTTTAAAAGTGGAATGCTAGCACACAGCAGATTCTTGATGCATGCAGCCCATATGTTTCTGGACTATTTATTTTTGTTAATGGAAAATGGCAGAGTTAATAACCCTCAGAAACATTCCTATAGGGAGAAATGAAGACTGCTTTCTTCTACACTTCTCATATTTTGCTTGTGGGCTTGGAAAGAAAAAAATATATCAGATGCAGGAAAAATCCCAAGAAACAACTCTGCATGTGACAGCTGATGCCAAGAGCCCAAGTCTACATTTTTGGATGTGATTTCTGTAATTGAGCATTGACAGAGCTTGGTGCTCATCACCTCATTTAACCCCTATGACAAGGCCAGAGCACAGAGGCCAAGGCACAGTGCAAGAGGAAGTGTCCTGCCCATCCACACAGCCAGGAATGGTGGGCAGAGGCTGGAATGCTGAGTTTGCCTCCAGATCAAAAAGCTTCCCACCACCATGCTCATCTGGGAAATGGCAGGCACATGCGAGTAACGCAGGGGAGCTTGGGGGGTCTTCTAATCCATGGATCTGCTTTTTGTCCACATCTTTATGTCTTGTGCTGTTTCAAAGGCCTGGTCAGTTTCATCTGCCTGAAAGGAGAAGCACTGCTCCCTGGCCTGCAAGAAAAGGACAGTCATTGTCCTCCCCAGTTCCCAAAATCTAGAGAATGAGTAAACCTGCTGTCAAGCCTGTGCTGGGGAAAGCAGGGCGAGGCCCGCCCTAAGCCAGTGACTTACTTAGGTTCTCTGGGCTTGTTTTCCAGCCCTCAGCCAAGAGGCTTTCTCTCTGTAGTTGTCACCAAAGCTCATCAGAGACATTGTGAGAATAGCTTTAGCATTACCCTGGGCACAGAGTTGGCTCTCAGTAAATGGTAATGATTACCGGGTAACTACAGAGAGGTGGGCAAGTGAGTACTGAGTATGCCTGTCTTCTGTGAGGCAGAGACTCAACCGTAACTGAGTTCAAGTGTAAAGGGCACATAACCTTTCTTGGTATATTTGTGGAGCTGGAATTAGTCCCTTTGTGTTACATAAATATGCAAATGGCATTATAGGAATAACAGCTTGAGAGAAAGCAAGCTGCCCAAGACCCTCCCCTCCTTCCATCTCCATGGGAATCCTAGGACTAGATGAGATCTGGCAGGATTGCTTTGCTCACAATCTGCAACCAAACACAATGAGAACCAAACCATCTCCAGAGATCAATGACTGCATCCTGGGGTCTGCCCGGTGCTGGGCTGGCATAGGGAAGCGGATGGATAGCTACAAAGGATTCCAAGTCTTTGTGTTCCCCTTCCACATAGGCAGGACAGGACAGAGAAGAGGGCACGGACAGAGGGGTGAGAGGGCTGGAACATGGTGGACAGCTCTTCTCCCTCTGTGGTCTTGGGTCCCTCTCCGTGGTCTTGGGTCTCTCCGTGGTCTTGGGTCTCTCCATGGTCTTGGGTAAGTACCTCTTCAGAATCTCCACAGAACAGCGGAATGAGATCCACTTTACATGAATGGAGGGTTTTATCAAATGAAATGCCTACAGCGACTTTGATACTCTGGCACAAAGAAAAGACACAAGGAACTAGCTGGGCATCATTCCCTCTGCAGACTTAAGGTTGTCCTGAAGCAGTCAGCTCGCCGCCTTCTGCCCTCAGCCCTCCCACCCTCTAGGTCACCTTCCTGTCTCTCCTAGCCAATTCACACCTGCTGCCTGTAAAGCCTACTTCTCTCCACCACTTTTGTGTGATGCTTCTACATAGCCTGCACGCCTTTAATCCTAGCACTTGGGAGGCAGAGGCAGGTGGATCTTTGTGAGTTCAAGGCCAGCCTGGTCTACAGAGAGAGTTCCAGGACAGCTGGGGCTACAGGGAGACCCTGTCTTGAAAAGACAAAAAAATAAATAAATAAATAAATAAATAAATAAATAAATAAATAAATAATAAAAGGGAGTAAACTGAACCCCAATACAGGCAACGACTTGTTCAAAGTCATATTAATAAGAAACAAGCATGGAATTAACCTGGTTATCTTGCATCTAGCTCCGTTTCTGTTCAAATGTGCAAAATATCCACTTAGCACTTAATCACGCCCCTCAAAATGAAGCACAGGACAGATATTTTTAGACAATCTGAAAGAACTACTGGGAGAAGCATGGTCCATATTGACTCACTCATTTGTACTTTGGTACTATGGAAAATAATGGCAACACAAGGTAGGTCTAACAGACATGGCTGTCCTTAGAGAGTGAACAGCTTTGAGAGCAGACGTCACACATGTGTTTAAATGAAACATGACAACCACTCTGATGGAATAATACAGCAATATGAGACTCACCAAGAAAGCAATAGTCACTACTGTTGAGGCCTCATAAGTGGGGAGGGGCAGATTCAATCAGAGCACAGTTGGTAAAGAACAGAAGTGAGCTGAAGAGAAGACAGTGACACCCTTGAAGAACCAGAGACGTTTAGTGCGGCTGGAGCTGAGAGTGGAGGGGTTAATGAGATTTCAGTGAGGCTGGAGAAGCAGGGTTGGGTCATCATCATAAAGAGCTTTCAAGATAGGTTAAGACATCTGGACATTTTAATAAGGCCAACACAAGACCTTCAAAGTATCTTGGGCTGGAGAGATGGTTCAGGGGTTAAGAGCACCGACTGCTCTTGCAGAGGACCTGAGTTCGATTCCCAGCACCCACATGGTGGCCAAGAACCATCTTTAACTCCAGTTTCAGGGGAATCAGACGCCATCTTCTGACCTCCGAGGCATTGCACGACATGGGTGCACCAACCTACATGCAGACAGTACATTCATACAGTTTAAAAAAAAGTATCTTAAACAAAGAATAGAAATTACATTTTGGAAAGATTATTCTGGCTACAGTTTAGAGGAGAGACAGGGTGGGGGAGATCAAATAAATAAGGTTCAGCAAAATAAAGCAATTGGTGGATGGAAGCAAAGAGCTATTAACAATATTTAACCATTTGATTCAAACGGGCATCAGCTAAATCGAGTGGAAGCAAATCCAGAAAGCCCCTTGCCCACGCAGGGGCCTTGTGGGTCCCAGCAAGGGGGGAGCAGCTGTGTGGCAGGCAGGGTAATCATGGAATATTGGCTCTTACTGATTTCCAAAGACCCCTGCTGGGGCAGCCAGACTTTGTCTTGGATTCAGCCATGATAGCTCCTACTCTTGAAATTATTGGTATCTTTCCCTTTTCCTGATCCTGACTGGGTTCTTGGTAAGAAAAAAAATTCATTCTTCTTGATTCATTGTTTTGTATTATCTGCAAAAACTAACCCCTCCCAGCTCATTTTTATCCTTCATCTGTATCTTGAAGTTCCTTGAAAGAACTCCAGCCTCACTGGGCGGAAAGCAGTGTCCTCAGGACGACCTCAGATTTGAGTGTCCTATCTGCTGTTTTGCAGACTAAGATAATCAAATCAGCAAACCACTCATTCAGTCAGTCATTCACGTTTTCCCATCAAGGTGTTAGTAAGTGCTCCCAGGGTTTCTTATTAATTGCTTAGACCCAGTACTCTTCATGCAACTTAGTGTGCAACCAGCCTGATTGATAAGTGGCCAACTACACAAATTCACTAAGTGTCTACTAGGTACATGTACTGTGCTTGATTAGAGTTGTTGAGGACAGAAGGTTGAGTCCCACCATTAACAGAGTCCAATCTATTAATTGGTATAGTCATTGATCCATTCAGTCACACATCTCACCATCAAGCATCTAGAACCCACTGAACACCCTCTTTTTGTGAGGCACCATGCAAAGGAGAAGTTTCTAAAGTAGAGAAGGTCCAGCTTAAATGTGGGGCCTGAGCACAGTCAGAAAAGCATGTCTCATTGGAGGACTGTCACTCACTGGGAAGGAAGGTGGCATGTAGAACCAAAGTTCTTCAGCATTAGGCTTTGACCTCGCCAGAAGGGAACTATGATGTCCTTCTTGAATGATGAGGTCCTAAACCCTGTGAAGGGCTTTTCCTAATCCATCTCAAGGGACCAAGTCTAATGAGTATAAACAATGCACTCAGATGGTGAGCCAGACCTTTATGCATGGGAAAATGCATGCTCTGTGAACAGCATTTTTATATCCTTGACAGTTCTTTTTTATTTATTTTTTATGTGTATGAATGTACTGTCCGCATGCAGGTTTGTGCACCTGTGTCGTACAGTGCCTCAGAGATCAGAAGAGGGTGTCGGATTCCCCTGGAACTGGAGTTAAAGATGGTTCTAGGCCGCCATGTGGGTGCTGGGGATTGAACACGTCTGCAAGAGCACTTGGCGCTCTTAACCACTAGGCCATATCTCCAGCCCCCCTTGACAGTTCTTAGGTGTGGACTTGCATAGCTTTGTTACACTGGCTATCTCTTTGGGCAAGACAAAACTGGGAACAGAAGAAAGGGTGTCACTCCCACAGCAGAGTCATGGCCAGATGATGACAGTGATGGCAGTGTGAAGCATCAGCTCTCAGCCAGCATCTATAAGAGCCAAGCCTCTGCATTTTTTATTACAAAGAGGTTAACTGAGCCCCTCTGTATGCCAGGTACTGTGGTGAGATCTCAGTGCATGGTAGTGAAGTATAGCACGTATTATATCCCAAGTACCAATCAAATTAAACCACGCACATATATGGAAATTGAGGCACAGAAAAGTGATGCCTGATTGTGCATTGTTGTAAAGGAAGAACTGAGACAGAAACCCAGGCATCCTGGTGCTGGGGACCCTGTGTGTACAGTCCATCTCTAATAACAGTGTAGGAGCTGTGATGGTACTGTCGACTTGATGGGATTTAGAATCACCTAGGAGACAGGCCTCTGGACATGTCTGTGAGGGAGTTTCCAGAGAAGTTTAAGTGAGGTGGAGACCCATCCTGAACGGGGGTGGCAGCATCTCATGGGCTGGCTTCCCACATTAAATTAAAAGGAGAAAGAAGATGGAGTTTCCTCGTGTTCCTGCCACCATGACTTCCCTGCCACGAGGAACTATACTCTCCAATCAGAAGCCAAGATAAACCATTACTCCCTTCAGCTGCTTTGCCACAGCAACAAGAAAAACAGTGAATACAGGAGTCTGCCCAGTGCTAACAGCCATGGGTGAACAAAAGGGGAAACCGGGAAACAATTGTAGAGAGAAAGCAGGGAGAAGAGAAACACTGGCAGGGACCAGAAAAGGCTCAGTAAAAGAGAGCAGCTACGCTGGAGCATGTAGGACAGGAGCAGGCAGCTACACACCGAGAGGAAGAGGAGCATCCAAAGCCACAGCCTCCCGGATGAGGAAACGGCATCCGGAACCAAGTGACAGGCGCTCAGGAAAAAAGAGTGTATGTGGGGGCTACGGACAGAGACAGGCTCAGATGAAGCCCTGTAAGTGAGACAAGGGCCCAGGGCTAGACAAAGATGAGGCACTCAGCACTTACCAGAGGAGGCTTGTGAAGATCTGATAATGGATACCCCTGGGAAGAAAGTTACCACGTGAACTCTTCAAACTTAAGAATCACTCACGGGCGCTGAAGACAGGCAGCCTGGGTCCAGACCTTGGCTCTCTTCCCTCAAAGAAATTATTTATCCTTTCCAGGTAGCACTTCTTTCCCATATGAGGAAGGAATAATAATTCCCCCCCATAAGACTGAATTCAATCAATAAAGAAAAATCCAATGCATAGTGCTTAAAACATCTCCAGCCACATGGTCAGCAGTCTGTGAGGATTAGCTATTACACTCCGGTCAGAACCTTCACTTGGTGCTAAATAAACCTTATAGCAAGAGCATCTTGGCAGACCATGTAATTAAAAGTAATAAATACTTGGAGCAGGAAACTTGGAAAGCAGAGAAAAGCACGCAGGAAAAGAGGCTATGCCTATTCAAATTACCAAAAGAAAACTGTCATCAATATTTTATAGTTTATCATTTCTGTATGCAGTATACCTCCATAAAGCAAAATGATTTTGTTATATTTGTGTATAGTTTATAGAAGGCCTTTTTTTAATTTCAGAAACCATTTCAATCTGGGCTTTCCAGAAACAAACACTGGAAGGGTTTTGGAGATGTGTAAAATGCTTACTACAGAGCAACACCTAAAAGACAGGAGAGAGAGAGAGAGAGAGAGAGAGAGAGAGAGAGAGAGAGAGAGAGATGAGTGGAAAGTCAAAGCCTTATGCAGGTACTAAGTTTATGTATACAATACATACACACATACATGCTTCCATCTATTATACAGAGAATGGGGAAGGGAGGAGAGAGAAAAGAAAGAGGCTGGTTTTAACGGGAAGTGTGAAATCCCTGATTCAGACCACAAACCCTTTGTCAGTCACAGATCATTGGGTCTCAGCAAGGTCATATGAACAGCAGTTGCTAAAATTGGGCACCAGCAGTAAAGCCAGATGTCACTGTCTTCATCCAGCAAAGCCACACCATAGGTCACAACCCCCAAATCACAAAACTCAGGCTACACAGTGGCTGCCATATCCATGCGTCCACTCCCCTAAAGAAAGAGATATCTGTAGTCTGGAGTACAACTGTGTGTTTCTGCAGGACAGAGGAGAGCATGCCCAGATTTATTACCCTAGGATGCAGGGTCATAAATGCACTGCCATTAAGCAGCATCTCTAAATCTCTTTGAAGCAATACACTCTGCCTCACTTGCAAGCCATGTTAATAATTCATCTTTTAGCAAAGTGTGCAGGTACTCTTCACCCAGAAATCTTGTACATTACAACATATGTGAAAATATTAACAAAAGAAGGTCTCTCAGCAGGGACTTCACACAACCTGGGCTACCTTCATGGGAAGCTCTAGTTTAGAGCATAAATTGTAGTCTAGAATATTCTACATTGGGCAAAATGACAGCTCTTTTATATCCATACCTCAAACAATCGTTGCACAGGAGAAACAAGTCAAGCATGAAGTGCCCTAGATCAAGGCTGCCCTCCATAGTGAGAAGCCCTAAAGGAACTAACAGGCACGGTAGCAAGTCCTTTCTTGGAGAGGGGGCTGAGTAGCAATGGGAACAGTAGTCACGTCTGTGTCTTCTCATGCTTTCATGATTCTTACTTATCCTAAATAATGAATACCCTGTTACTGAAGATTAGATTGTTACCAAATCTTGCCAATATAGGCAATGCTGCCATGAATTCCCTAGTACATTCCCTAGTCTTTGTCACCTTCTGTGTCTTCGAAGGATAAATTCCTCAAAGTATTCTAGGTCAAGGCTTTTGAATATTCTTAAGGCTTTTAATACACATGATCAAGCTGGCCCCCAGTAAGGAAGGCCCTGTGTATCCCCTGAAGTGGAGGCTGATCCTATCTGCCTCTCTTGAGTCTTCTAGTCTAGATTATTACTGCTCCTTTAACTAATTGCTAACCCAACTGGGAAAATAAGAGTATTTCACCTGCTTTTTTCTGAAATTTTTAAACTCCGTATATAAACATTTTGCACGTGCCATCTGGCCATTTTGATTCTTTCTCTTCTTATCCTCTTGTTTACAAACATTCTTCATTTTTGGGGGGGGTCTTTTTGAGACAGGGTCCCCCTGTAGCTCTGACTGTCCTGGAACTCACTCTGTAGACCAGGCTGGCCTCGAACTCACAGAGATCCGCCTGCCTCTGCCTCCCAAGTGCTAGGATTAAAGGCGTGTGCCACCACGCCCAGCCCTATTTCTGCATTTTTTAATGGTGCAGTTTTCTCTCTTTTATTGATCTGAAAGTCCTTAAACAGGTGTGACACCCTTGCTGTCACATGCTAATATCATTATGCCCAGCTCAAGGCTTTCCTTTCCATCTTGTTTATAGTGTTTTTGACATGAATGTTTTATAGTCTGTTAGAACCAAATTAATCAATCTCTTCATACTGGAGTCAGGTTTTGTCATTATGTTTACAAAGCTTGATTCATTTTCTAATCTAGACACGGGGACTTGATTTTTCTTCCTATTAAGTTTGGCCCATTTCATTTCAGCCTACAATGACAAGCTGCCTGAACCTTTCGAGAGTCTTCATTACCTCACCCAGTGTTTCAGCTCTTCCCCTCTACCCTGAGTCAAATGCAAATAAAATCAGTGCTATTTGTGTGACTTCATCCGAGTCATCCATCACCCCTTTCATATTTCTCTAATGACGTCCATTCAACTTGTCTGAAATGGAGCCAAACGGAGCCGTCATCAGCACAGCAGCCAAGTGGCCCAGTGACCACGGGGAGAAGAAGGCTGTGCCAAGAGGATGCAGGCCTGGGCTAACAAGACTACTCGGATCAGTGTTTTCCCCCAGCCCTCATATCACGGTCATAACCATTCCCTAGCCCATCAAACTCCTCATTGAATGGTAAGAGGCATAAATATCTAAAAATGATCATAAGGTTAACAAGGCATGAAATGGCAATGTCAGCCACTGAGGGACTTCGGATGCTCAATTCATTTCCTTGTAATATTGGACAATTCAGTAAAGACGATCCAGTCCCTGCCTTCCTGCACTCACCCATGTGAACAAAGATCCTTTTACGCTGTGTGGGTTAATTGCAGCTTCACGATGGAGACTTCTAAAGAAACATTAATAAACTGATACTGAAATATATGCAGAAATTGAAAGACCCTAGAATAGCCAAGAAAATCTTGAGCACTAAGTTGGAGGACTTGCAGTATTATATTTAAGACTTACTATGGTGGTGCACGCCTTTAATTCTAGCACTTGGGAGGCAGAGGCAGGCAGATCTTTGTGAGTTCAAGGCCAGCCTGGTCTACAGAGTGAGTTCCAGAACAGCTGGGGCTACAGGGGGACCCTGTCTCGAAAAGACCCCCCCAAAAAAAGACACTGTAAATCTATAGTAATGAGATCATGACTGGTGATGTGCAGGCAAACCAGTGAAAATGTATATCTAAGAACGAATCATCACGTGTATATCTGACTCCCTGTTTTGTCCAAAGGTATCAGCAAAAATAATCAAGAGGAGGGGCTGGAGAGATGGCCTAGCGGTTAAGAGCGTCGACCGCTCTTACAGAGGACCCGGGTTCGATCCCCAGCACCCACATGGCGGCTGAGAACCGTTTGAAACTCCAATTCCAGGAGAACTCCAGTTCCAGGGGAATCCGACACCCTCTTCTGACCTCCGCGGCATTGCACGACACGGGTGTGCAGACCTGCATGCAGACAGTACATTCATACACATACAGAAATAAATAAAATTAAAAAAATAATAATCAAGAGGAAAAGGATAGTTTTTTTTTCAATAAACAGTGCTGGAATTGTTGGATATATGCATGCGAAAACTTAATTTTGCCTGCGCATGGTGGCCCATGCCTTCAATCCTATCACTCAGAAGGCAGAGGCAGGTGGAGCTCTGTGAGACCCAGGATAGCTTGGTCTACATAGCGAGTTCCAGGTCATCTGGGGGTACAGGAGGACCCTGTCTCAAAAAGAAATTTTTTGGTCTCTCACACCACAAGTAAACACTCATTTGAGATGAATGATAGACCTGTATGTCAAAGCTAAGACAGAAAGTTTCCTGAAGGAAACATAGGAAATGATCTTAAACTTCAAATAGGCAAAGCCTTATCTGGAAGGTGACCTAAGCTGGAGTTAAATTTTGATTAATGAGATTAGGAAAGTTAAAATTTGTTTATTTAGGGGCTGGAGAGATAGCTCAATGGTTAAGAACTGGCTCTTGCAGAGGACCAGAGTTCGATTCCCAGCATCCACATGGCAATTAACAAGCATCTGTAAAGCCAGTTTCAGGGGACCAGATGCCCTCTTCTGAGCTCCCCAAATATTTCATGACATGGGTGCACCCACTCACATGCAGGCATTACACTCATACACATAAAATAAAAATAATAAGTAAAATATTTTTAAATTTGTTTATTCAAAGACAGAGTTAAGAAATTAAAAGGATAATCCATAAATTGTTAAAAATTATAATGTGCCAGGCATGGTGGTACACGCCTTTAATCCTAGCATTTGGGAGGCAGAGGCAGACAGATCTCTGTGAGTTCAAAGCCAGCCTGGTCTATAAAGTGAGTTCCAGGACAGCTGGGGCTACAGGGAGACCCTGTCTCAAAAAGACAAAAAAAAATTATAATGCATGTTTCTGAAAAACACTTGTATCTAAAATACATAAGTAACTGCTACAAATGTGAGATTAAAAGACAAAAATCAGAATTTTAAAAAATATGAACAGGCACTTTATGAAGGAAGGTATTTGAATGGCTGTGAGCATGCACAAAGACGCCCTACTGCACAGAGTGTCAGAGAGGGAGAATGACTGTCACGTCGGGGATGCCAAAGGGACAATTCAGCTTGTTAAGGATGTGGGATTTTACTCATATGAGAGTATAAATTAGTACAACCACTTGCGGGAAATATCAGGCAGTGTCTAATAAAGTTTAATATACAGCTCTTAGCAATCATTATGGCCTGGTCATTCTATTCCTTAGATATAGATGTACGAATGCATGTAAGGACATATGTCTACAAAAGATCCTTACAAAAACATTCATAGACCTTCGTGATGGTTAATTCTGGGTGTCAACTTAACTGAACTAAGGATGAACAAATAAGAGAAAAAGGATCTTCGGATTGGACTACCTCAACCCAGATGGCCCACCCCAAATGTGGGCGTTACCTTCTGCTGGCAAGCAGTATAAAAGGCCATGGCAGAGGGAGCTGGTCCCTTTTTTTCCTGCAGCTTGCCTCTCTCTCAGTGATGAGTTTGTCTTGCTGCTGTGATCATCCCTTCGGATCCCAGCGTGTACTGAGATGGGCAGATCTCCTGGAATCCATCAGGCCTTCAGCACCAGATAGTGACTACTGGGACATCCAGACTTGTGGACTGTGCAGTTCCCTGGATTCTCAGCCTCTCCAGTGCAGCACAGCTATTGTTGGACTCCTTGGACTCTATACCGTGAGCAAATCAATAACTGTATATAGATATATATTCATTCTACTGATTCTGTTTCTTTAGAGAACCCTGACTAATACAACCTTTGATTAAATTTGTCCAAAACCAGAAACAAATATCTATCAATAGGAAAATAATTCATCTGTGGGATATTCATATACTTCATCAGTTGTTGGTTTGGGTGGGGGTTTTTTTGGCTTTTTTGAGACAGGGTCTCCCTGTAGCCCCAGATGGCCTGGAACTCATTATGTAGACCAGGCTAGCCTTGAACTACAGAGATCCACCTGCCTCTGCCACCTGAGTGCCAGGACTGAAGGAAGCAGCATGCACCACCATGCCCGGCTGATCTGTTTTTAACAAGCTGAAATGATTATCCATAATGTTAGGATAAAGAAATTAATGTAAGACCATTGTACTACCTGTAAAAATAGTTTTTCAAAACTTATAAAACTTGCTGAACTACAAAAGAATAAGTTAATAAAATATATGGACATCTGGGGATGTAGCTCAGTTGGTAGAATGTTTGCCTAGTGTACACAGAGCTCCAGGTTCCATGCTCAGCACTGGACAAAACTAGGCATGGTGCTGCCCACATGCAGCCTCCAGCTACAAAGAGAATTACAGGCCAGTCTTGGATTCATTAGACTCTGTCCACAGATAGATGGTGGACAGATAGAATGATAGATGATAGATAGATAGATAGATAGATAGATAGATAGATAGATAGATAGATGATAGATAAGTGATAGGTGATATAGATAGATAGATAGATGATAGATAGATAGATAGATAGATAGATAGATAGATAGATATTCAGAATAGTTTGCCTCTCTTTGCAGTCTACTCTAAATACTAAGAAAAAACTCCTTTCGCAAAGAGAAGAGAAAACTGACAGAGAAGAGCAAATAGAGGGGAGGTGGAAACGGAGGAGGCTGAAACCCAGTCCACATTGACAGGTCCGCTCATTTATCGATCACAAAGTCCAAGAGCAGGGGTTGGTTGACTAGGAACTTTTCCCTTCACCTGGTATATCCTCTGCTCTTCCCAGACCTCTAGGTTCAAATCCTTTAAGAGTACATAGGGCTGGAGAGATGGCTCAGTGGTTAAGAGTACTGGCTGTTCTTGCAGAGGACCTGGTTTCCATTCCCAGCACCAACATAGTAGCTAACAACCATCTCTAACTGCAGTTCTACAAGCATTACACCACACAAGTGCACTTACATACATGCAGGCAATACATGCATACATATAAAATAAAAATAATAAATAAAATGTTTTTTTAAAAGAAAGAGAGAGAAAGAAAGAAAGAAAGAGAGAGAGAGAGAAAGTGAGAAAGAAAGAGAGAAAGTGAGCAAGAAAGTCTATTTAATTCCAACTTCAGCTCCTACTGCTGCCAAGAGGCTTCTGTCTAATTCTGGCAGGTATTGACTTCCGACTTTCCCCTTTCCCATGTCTGGCTGCCTACAGCAGTTATAAATGCATGAGTCAGATTATTGGCTCTGAAGAACCACACTGCTCTCCAACCCACTCCCTCTCCAACCCCACTGCAGCATCACCAGAAACATATGTATACATTCCCTGGCTAATCTTTAAACACCAGGCGGCACAACTTCATTTTGCAAATAAGGAAACGCAGGCTCAGAAATTTCATTGACTTACCCCAGGCTGCACCACTCCAGAGCTGAGACTTAAGGCTTGTGCCTGCCCCCCATGCTGCCCAGCTGTCATTACAGTGGCCACCACACTATCCTGACAACTGTTGACTTTCATGCTTCTCTCCCACTGAGGTCTGAACTTATGAAAGACAAGGACTAAATCTTATTCATTTTTGTATCTTTGACTCCCTAAAACAGTATGGGACATTCATCAGCTGTAAGTAATCTGACCTGAATTGAGTAATTTTCCACATGCAGCATATATTAGTTACTTTTCCATTGCTATGATAAAACACTGACCAAATCAACTTCTAAAAGGAAGAGTTGATTTGCTCTTAGGGTTCCAAAAGGATTAGAGTCCATCATAGTCCATCATAGGCATATCAATAAATGTAATTCATCACATAGACTCAAAGACAAAATTCGCATGATTATATCAATATATGCAACAAAGGCATTTGACAAAGTCCAATGTCCCTTCATGATAAAAGTCCTGAAGAAAGTAGGAATAACAGAAACATACCTCAGCACAGTAGTGGCTACATATGACAAACATTGTCAACATTATGAATAGGAAAAAACTAAAAGAATTTCCTCTAAAATCAGGAATGAGAGCAGGGTGTCCATTCTTACCACTTATACAACATAGTTTTCCAAGTCTTAGCTACAGGAACTAGACAAGAGAAAGAAATAAAAGGGATACAAGTAGGAAATGAAGAAGTTTTATTAACCGCATTTGTAGACAATAGAATCTTATACTTAAGGGATCCTACAGACTCAAATTTGTATCCCCAAATGCCATAGGAGCCTGTTCAACCCACCAAGAATATCACACTTAAACAAGACTGACTATCCGCCTCTGAGCAGCCATCAGTTGCCAGTGCTTCCTCAGATAACAGCTGAGCTGAGATTTTGTCTGGCTTGAGCTTACATAGGACTTGTGCATGCTGTCATCATTGCTGTGAGTTTGTATGAGACGTCTGGAAAACTGCCTCCTTTTGGTCACCTAACACCACTGGCTCTTGCAGTCTTTCTGACCCCTCTTCCACAAAGATCCTTGAGCCTTGGGAGGCCAGAAGTTTGGTATAGATATCCTATTAAAGATAAGCAGTCTGGGGCTGGAGAGATGGCCTAGCGGTTAAGAGCACCGAATGCTCTTGCAGAGGACCCGGGTTCGATCCCCAGCGCCCACATGGAGGCTGAGAACCATCTGTAACTCCAATTCCAGGAGAACTCCAGTTCCAGGGGAATCCGACGCCCTCTTCTGACCTCCTCGGCATTGCACGACACAGGTGCACAAACCTACATGCAGACAGTACATTCATACACACAAAATAAATAAATAAATTTTTTAAAAAGATAAGCAGTCTGAACCCTCTTATTCTCTGTATATTGGCTAGATGTGGTTCTTTGTGTTAATCATCATATTGCATAAGAAAGTTTCTCTAGAGTTGAGAGATGCATTAATCTACTTGTATAACAATGTCATTAGGAATTGGTTTAATAATATATTTATTTAGCAGAACAATAGTATTAGGTTCTCCCCCTATGTCCTGTGATCTATTTGGCCTCCAGTTCCTAGGTCTGATGTCAATGTCCAATATGGGCTCCATCCAATGAAGTGGACCTTAAATCCAATTAGAAAGTGGTTGGTTACACCCATAGTATTTGTGCCACTTTTGCACTGGTAGATATACCTTGCCAGTCCAGTTGTTCACAACTGGGTAAGGCTGATGATTTGTTTATAGCCCCACCCCATTTGCAGGTCACTCTATCTGCTTTCTATGTGAGATAAAGATCTACCATCTAAACTCTGGTCCCTACCACCTTCCCTCCCCTGCCATTGTGGACTCCCCACCTGGAACTGCAAGCCCAGATAAACTCTTCCTTCTATAAGTTGCCTTGGTCATGGTATTTTGTCAAGACAAAAAGCAGCTAATGCATTGTTGAGTCTGACATGTTTCACTTAATGTGATGATCTCCAGTTGCTTCCATTTTCATGCAGATGTCATAATTTCAGTCATTTTATGATGGACTAAAAACCCATTGTGTATATATGACACATCTTCTTCATTTGTTTATATGTCAGTGGACATAAACTCTGAAAACTCCCCCCATAGTGACAAACTTCCCCCAGCAAGGCTTTAATCTCCTAAAGGTTCCATAACTTCCCCAACATTGCCACCAATTGGGCACCAACTGTTCAAATACGTGAGCTTTTGGAGGGTATTTCTCATTTAAAGCACAACAAATACTCCATGTTTTCTCTTGTTTATGGAGCCTAGATTAAATTCATATATATATATATATATATATATTATATATATGACATGAAATAGGATATTCTAGGGAAAGGCAAATGGTGGGAGGGGAAGAAGGAGAAAGAGGAGGGTCGATGTGGCAAATATGATCAAAATATATGATATTATGTAAAACACTTGTTCTTATGAAACCTCCAACTTATGTACGAATGAGATATATGACCAAATAAAAAAAAAAATATTCCTAGCCGGGCGTGGTGGTGCATGCCTTTAATCCTAGCACTCAGGAGGCAGAGGCAGGTGGATCTTTGTGAGTTCAAGGCCAGCCTGGTCTACAGAGTAAGTTCCAGGACAGCTGGGGCTACAGGGACCCTGTCTCAAAAAGAAAAAAAAAAAAACTTACCTAGCAGGGGAGATACCATGATCATAAGGATGGTTTTCCCAGGGGAAGTCTTATCCACTGCATGCCACATGTGATGGCCCCTGGGATTTCTTTCTTCTCTCTTCATTCATAATGAATTCATTAATCAGGAAAATCTAACAAGAAATTCCTATAAAAATGTAGACAAACAGGAATCCTTATTCACTGCAGTTGGAAATGTAAATTCGTACACCCACTATAGAAATTTCTGTGTAGAAGCTCCTCAAAAAGCTGAAAATATAACTGATGTATGATACAGGTATACCACTCCTGAGTATACTTCTCAAGAATTCTAAGTCAGCATACCATAGAAATCTTTGCATAGCCGTGCTTATTGCTACACTACTCACTATAGCTAAGATATGGAGCCAACCTAGATGTCCATCAAAAGATGAATAGATTAAAAATGTGGTGCATATACAGAATGGAATTTTATGCAACTCTGAAGAAGAATGAAACTATGACTTTGTGGGAAAATGGATGGAACTAGAAATCATCATGTTAAGTAAAACAAACCAGACTCAGAAAGACAAAGATTGTATGGTTTCTGTCATATGTAGAATCCAGAGTTATATACATATTCATATATCTATGCAGGACAGAAAAGTAGAAAGGGACTGTAAGAGGGGAAGAAGAGGTAAAAGGGAAGAGGAGGAGGAAGAGTGAGAGGGGGTAACAGAGCACGGTGCCCTGAAAGCAGAAGGAACTATTTGTGGGAAGGAGACTGGGGGGAGGGGGCAAACAACAAAGTGTAATGATGTATGCTCATTGAAATAAAAATGTCAGGATCAAATGCATTACTTCATATGCTTACTTTAAAAATTCAATTTAAAAAGAGGTTTTATAATGCAGATTTTGGTTAGAGCTGAAGTGAGGCCTAAACATCCTACATTTGTGATAGGCTCCAAGGAATTACCATTCTGTTGGTCCATAAACCACACACCGAGCATCACAGCTACCCGAAGCCTGAGGTTTAACACCTTAGCTTCATATTGGAATCCCCTGGACACCTTTTCGAATGACTAACACCAAATAACTCCTTTGCTGGTTGAGCTATTGATGGAAGGTAGCATGTGTACTGCATATATGTGTACATAAAATGCATATACAAATACATACATATTTGTACTTGTACTCCATACATGATGAACTCCTATAACTCAAATTTAAAGATCAGTTTTTAATCTGGTTCAGAAAACATCCCTTTGTATACATGTCTGAGACATGACATTGAAAGTGCAGTCTGAGATCCAGAGAGACCCAGCTATATGCAGATGAGGGGAAGATGTCCCAGGCTAGGGGAACAACAGGGCAAAGATCCTAATAGAAGGGTGAGTTTGTGATGGAGGGGTAGGTGATGTGAAACAAAACTAGAGAAGGCAGAGATTTGTGCAACCTGGAGTCTAAGAAATTCGAAAACCATCTGATTTGCATTTTCAGAAGAATAGATTTGGGAGTGTAGAGGAGAGAAGAAAGCAAGCTATTTGAAAAACTATGGCAGCAGAGTAAATCAAAGGGCTGATTTGGATTGGATTGCAGAGTACTAGAAGAGATCATGAATTTGATCTATGGATGGTTGGGGCATCCACATGGAAATGTCTAGTTGTACCAGTATGTACTCTAGACACAGTGTACAGCATTGGACACAGTCTCATTCATTCCTTCAAGAAATATATTGATGTCCTTCTCTGTTCCAGAGAAGGGACAGGAACCAGGGGTACAGAGATCAACAAGACACTCAAAGTCCTTGATCTGATTAAGTTTCTACTGAGAAACACAAGCAGTAAGAGTTTGAAGAGCTTGATATTAATCCACCTGCTACAGTAGTCCCCTCTTACAAGAAGGGGACATATTTCAGAACCTCTACCTAATAACCTGAAGCCATAAATAGTATAGAATCTCATATACACTATATTTTATACACCCACACTTATGAATCAAGTTTAATTCATAAATTATGCTTCCGTTCAAAATAAACACTAGCAATAATAATTAATAATAGAATTATTATAACAGTAGATTGCAATACCCAGCATCATTACTCCTGTACTTTGGGACAATTACTAAAAAAGAGGAAGGTTACCTGAACACAAGTACCATGATACCAATTCAGCCACCTGATAACTAAGACAGTGACAAGTGGGTGGTGGGAGGTAGGCAGCACAGCACGGATGTGCTGGACAATGGGACAATTCGTGCCCCACCTAGTCTAGAAAGGGATGGCAAGAGATGTCAGCTTTTGACTCTGAACAAAACACACTTGCAAAAGTTATAAATTGTTTATTCCTAGCATTTTCCATTTAATATTTTTGAAGGAGCCTCAGCAAAATAGGTAGAGGCAGGCAGATCTTGGTGAGTTCAAGGCCAGCCTGGTCTACAGAGTGAGTTCCAGCCTGGTCTTCAGAGTGAGTTCAGGATGGCCCAGCTGAGAGCCGTGGCTATTGGCCATTCACTGATATGCTCCCAAATGAACTCTGAGTCACTAAATCCATTCCATTCAGACACTACTAGTGTCATTAAGCTTTCCAATCCATTCCCATTCTCCTCACTGACATTTAATACACTTAAAATCTGATGATGTGTTCTACATGTGGAGACAGGTATGTGGAAGTTCTCAGAACTCGTCACTTCTGCTGGTCGTTCTGAACAGGACATTATGACAACAGCTTTGCATGCCCTGTGTTGCTCATGGACAGAGGAACAGCTCACATTCCCCGAGGCTGATTTTCCCGAAGGATGATCTAAGGACCCTGGAGGGCCCAAGGACCTCTTCAGAATGTCCATGGCATGCTCGCCTTTGCACCGAAGATGAGAAATCTGCAGTGGCTTAAACTGCTGCAAACTCAGCAGGACTCCAAGGAAGGTGGTCGCACTCTTCATTGTGCTCTTCCATAACCTCAAGGAAAACAATAATAAAGATAAGGTTTGGGACATTTTAAAAGCCACTTCCATTTTAGAATGTACTTTATTATGTGTGTGTTTGTGCATGTGTGTGCTCCTGGGTGTGCTGGATATGTATGTGGAGGCCAGGGGACCATCTTGGGTGTCATCCTTAGAAAGACAGTGTAGTTTTTGAGACAGGGTCTCTCATTTGCCTGGAGCTCAAGCATTAGGCCAGATGTGTTGGCTAACAAGCCCTGGACATTGTCCTGTCTTCAGCTCGCACAGACACTTTTTTAAGTGAGCTCTGTCCCCAGCCCCACTTTGAAGCATGTTTGATAGAACCATACAAACAGTTCATGTGATTTCATTTTGGTCATTGAACATATGTCTTTTCTATGTTGTGAAACAAGATGGGAAGTTAATGTAAAGCTTTTTGTCCCCAGACCCATGCCGTGGCTGTCTTGGGAAAAGCACTCATGGAATCATCTGAGTTGCCAGTTGAAATAGCTGTGTTTTTTCACAGAATACCAATTTTACTTGAATGAACACCAGCAAATTATGATTATTCAGACTTGGGTATTTGGCAGACATTTTACTGAAGATGAATGAAGTAAGCCAGTCACTTCCAGAAAAAGCAGCTGTCAGTATTTACTGCCAACAGTGAAATTCAATTTTTCAAGGGGAGATGGAAGTTTCAGACAGTTGCCCAATGTGTAATGATTCAACAATCAGATCAGTGCTGATTGAGGAATACAACTTTTTTAAATTGTACAATAAAAGATGTTAGTAACTAGGAGAGCCTTATAAACTTGATCCACTGATGTTTCCTAAATGACCACTGCATGCAATTCATCAACACCTGTGGGTTTTTTTAATCTATTCAAAATGTGAGATAAACAAGATTTTAATGGAACCAAACACAAAATGATTTGTATGTGCTTTTCAGCACTGGTGAGGATGTAGCTTTAATCTGTTAACTCGAGGCAATGCTAAAGTGACTGTCTCAAATTTTACCCTGAATTTGGGGCCAAGATGGCAATTTTAGAGAAGCTAAATTTGGACTCACATGGCATGTTCACAAATTCAAGAGTCACGCTCTATGATGTGGTCCCAAATTGGATTCAGACAGTTTAATTATATTTAAAGGATAAATCATCCATAAGAGACAGCTTCTTTGGACAAAGTAGCTTTGAGATTGCAGTGAAATGGTCACTGCCAAAGGTCACCTGGTGCTCCACAGGATGGCCGTTCCAACAGTTTATGGCTAGCATCTGTTCTGAGTGGTAAGAAGCTGAGGTTTATTTCGATCATTCATTTCTGTTATTCATTCAACAAGTACTTCATTCATTCAACAAATATTTTTGAACTCTTGCTGTGTGCTAGGAAAAGTCAGATCTTCTCTGAAGCTAATCAAGTATAATCATCAGGGATTTCTATTTGCACAGGCCCTTTCCATGGATTCCTATGGTGATGAACATCTACAAAGTACACCAAGAAAGATATTTTAGCCACATTCGTCAAGAGGATTATGTCTTCAACTTTACTCTTTTTTCACGCTGCCTTTATAGCGATTGAAATGAAGTGATTGCTGCATTTGGGAGATTCAGCTCAAGTTGAGATGTGGAGTCACACAGTGTGGGTTTTATATGATCCATTCCTGTGGTTTTGTGATTGCCTTGAGGTGAACTCTGCCCAAAAGGAATAACTTTGGGGAAGTATTCTTACCATCCACTGTGCTATTAAGGTTTGAATTTGAAATGTCATCTTTATAGTCTGGCCCCCAGTTTGTAATGTTATTTTCAAAGCTGTGGAGCCTTTAGTAAGTGGGGCCTGGCTGGTAGGTTATGAGGTCAGGCCTTGAGAGTTATACTGCCCCTGGTTCCCCACTGTGTCCTCTGCTTCCCGGTCTTCCACAGTGCAGGAGCTTCTGCCACACACTGCATCATTTGACCCCACTATGATGGACCAAAGTCTTTCTGAAGTCAGGAGTTAAAATAAATTTTTCTTCTTATAAGTTGTATCTGTCAGGTATTTTGTCACAGTGATGAGAAGTTACTACTTCTTATGCTTGCCCACATAGAGCCATAAAATAAACACTTCTCCGAGACAGAAGGCAGGATATTCACATTTTCTGTGGAGATGAAAACAAGGAAGCTTGTCAGTAGAAAATCTCTCCTCATCCTCTTCATTCATTTGGAAGAATTTTGGTACAAAGACATATAACATGACTAGTAACAGATGGTAAAAATGAAACTTTCTTGGAACATCAACAAGAAAAATTAATTTCAGGGGCTAGAGAGTTGGCTTAGTGGTTAAGAGCACTGACTGGTCTTGCAGAGCACCCAGGTTTGATTCCTAGCACCCACATGGCAGCTAACAACCATCTGTAACTCTTGTTCGAGGGGAATCTAACACCTTCTTCTGACTGCCACAGGCATTGAATGACACAGGTGTACTTACATGTATGAGGCAATACACTCATGCACATAAAATAAAAATAATAAAATATCAAATAAATTCAGGTCTGGAGAGATGGCTCAGTTGTTAAGAGCAGCTGCTGCTTTTGCAGAGGACCTAGGTTCTATTCCCAGCACCCAGTTGGTGGCTCAAAACCATCTGGATCCCAGTTTCTGGTGATCTAGCACCCTCTTCTGGCCTCCACAGGCCCTTTACACACACAGTGCACATACATACAGGCAGACAAAACTCTCATACACAGAAAATTAATTTAAAAAAAAAGGTAGTACAGACACAGAAAAAAAAAATGACATATGGTCTCCCTTATTTGTGTGTCTTAGCACCAAATCCTTATATGTGAGTATATATGCTGATGTAACTGTAGGAGCCAAGAAACTCTAAAGGAACCAGGGAGGTAAAGGGAAAGAAGGAGGCTAATAAAGAGGACCAATAGGAGACAGATGTTACCAAGAGACAGATGGGTAAAATGGCAAAATTTAAAAGATACGGGAAGGGGGGGGTATATAAGGAACCGTGGAGGTAAAGGGGAAAAATGAGATCAGGAGAAGGGGGCCATAGGAGACATGGATTATCAGGGGGAAAGTGGGGAGATGGGAACTTTAACTGGGAGAAGAGGAAGAGGAAGGGTTAGACAAGGAGAGAGAAGAGAGACAAATAATGATTAGTGTCAAAAACCAGAAGTAAATGTATTAGTTCAAAAACCTACTGAAAATTATGTATACAATATGTCTACATGTGTCTATGTGTATAGCTGAAGGCTATATAACAAGAAATAGTGCCAGACAGGAGAAACCTCCCTTCAAGTTGTTGGCCAGGGTAGTCCAAGAGACTCCCAAAATGACACAGGCTATTCCCACAGCCTTGATCGCCTCCAGGAGCTCGAAGGTGAGATTCTATTGCTGAAGACAAGATGTACCTCAGAGACAGGACTGAACATAAGAGCTGGAACTGTCCTGGAAGCCTCTTCCCCGAAGGCTAGCTCTCAGTTTTGGAGGACGTTATGCAAGCTGTTAAGAGAGTGTATCAAATGATGTTCCAAGCCCAGATTTAGACACTAATAACCACAGAATGACCAGCAGAGCAAACTACAGTGGAACAGTAGTGACACTTTTATCTTGAGGTTAAACAACAGCTACCTAAGTGGATTTAAAGCCCACTCAATGGGAGGAAACTCACAGGTGTTACTATAAACAAAGCCAAATACATATGGCTGGAGAGGGCATAGATTGTAGAGAAAACCCCAAGGCTGTCACATCCCTAGACAAATGTAACTTTGTACTATATGCTAAGTATGAATCCTTACAGTTAGAGACAAGTATGCCGGTCACCACTCATCAAAGAAGCTTCTTTTAGGATGACTATTACAGAGCTCCACAACTCATCACACACAGAGAATAAGTGTCCGCGAAATGCCCAACTCTAAGTGACACATGTACAAGGAAACCTGTAAACCTAAGGCTCATGAAACCTAGTGGAACAAGGAGTAGAGAAAACATTAATGCATCTCTCAACTCTCATCAATAAAGAGGGCAATGAACACAAAGGGCCACAAATGGCCAAAGCACAGAGAAGAAGAGGCTGCATGATGTGGGTCCTGGACAGGAACCTACATTAAACTTCACCCACCCAGGGGTCAGGGACCATTGTGGGAAAGGAGGCACAAAGATTCTTAGACTTAGGAGAGGAGGTGTATGACCATATGGAAAAAGAGCCTTATTGATTCCTGGGACCTTGCTCACATGAACCTACAGCAATGGTGTCAGCATGCACAAGATCTATACAAACTCAATCAGACAAAAACCCAGCATAAAGCTGGGAAATAGGCAGCAGGTCCCAATCTTAGCTGAAGAACTATTGGCAGCTGATTACTTTTGGGTGAGGGAGAGCTGATCTTCTTCAAGG
Organism: Rhizomys pruinosus; assembly: GCA_009823505.1. Taxonomy (NCBI): domain Eukaryota; kingdom Metazoa; phylum Chordata; class Mammalia; order Rodentia; family Spalacidae; genus Rhizomys; species Rhizomys pruinosus. Next base: position 5,419,115 of record VZQC01004414.1, read on the forward strand.
GAGTTACCCTAGATAGGCTGACTAGTCCCCAGCGGGTGAACTGAGAGATGTCTGTGTACACTAACTTGACTTGATAGGCATTAATATAAATGATAGAATGCATGAAATCTTAGGGGAGACATTGGAAGAGTGTGGATGAGAGAGGGGGTATTAAGATGAGTAAGATGTGGTGTTAGATCTTTTTTTAATGTAGGTACCAAGGGATTGAGAGACAACAACAAATGAACCCTAAACCCAAAAGACAGGAATAAATAACAAAAATCAGAGCAGAAATCAATGAAATAGAAAGAAAGAAATACAAAGAATCAATGGATCCAAAAGTTGGTTAAACAACATAAACAGATAAACAAGGATAAACAACATAGACAGAACTCTAGCCCAGTTAACCAAAAGAAATAAAGGGAAACTCCAAATCAATAGAATTCATGAGGAAAGGGGAAAAATCACAACAGAAAACAAAAAGATCCAGACAATCATAAGGGAAATACTTCAAAAACCTATATTCTACTAACTTTAGAAACCTAAGAGAAATGGATGAATATCTGAAATCCTGGAAATCAACAAATCTTAACCAAGAAGAGACTGACAGCGTAAACAGACCCATAATATTTCAGGAACTTGAAAAAATAATTTTAAAAAAGCCCTAACCCAAAAAAAGCCCAGGCCCATATAGTTTCACAGCAGAATTCTATAAAACATTTAGAGAGGACTTAGTAGTGATTACTACTACTCAAACTATTCAGAAGGATACAAACAGAGGGAAATCTCCCACATTCCTTCTACGAAGCCAGCATCACTCTAATACCAAAGCCAGGCAAAGATACAACCAAAAAAGAAAACAATAACTCCATCTCATTAATAAACATAGAAACAAAAATTCTCAACAAAATACTTGCAAACTGCATATAGACCTACATCAAAAAGATCATCCATCATGACCAACTTGGATTCATACCAGAGATGCAGGGATGGTTCAACATGCGTAAATCAATAAATATCACAAAACATATAAATGGACTGAAAGACAAAAACCACATGATCATCTCAATTGATGCAGAAAAAACTTTTGACAAAATCCGGCATCCCTTCATGCTTAAAGTCCTATAGGGAATTGGACTGGAGGGCACATTCTTCAATGTAATCAAAGCCATATACAGGAAACCCACAGTCAAAATCATCATAAATGAAGAAAAGTTAGAAGGCAGGAACCCGGCAAGGCTGCCCCCTATTGCCACTCCTCTTCAATATAGTGCTTGAAGCAGCTAGTCACAATGTATGCACCATCAAGAAGCAAAGAGTGGTTGTTAGTATTCAACCCTCTTTCTTTATTTTACATAGCCCAGGATCCCCTTTCTAGAGAATGATCCCACCCAAAATAATGGTGCATCTCCCTACATCAATTAATGTAATCAAGATAATCCTTCACAAATATTCTCAGAGGTTAGACTTAATCTGGATAGTCCCTCACAGGTATACCTAGACACTTGTGACTTAGGTGATTCTAGAGCCTGTGAAGTCAACAATTAACCCTAGCCATCCCAATAGCTATAATCTCCCTGGCATTCAGCATGTCTCAAACACATAAAAGCAGCATGGGTTACTAAGTAATCTCCAAGGCAGTATCCATGTTCCCTTTTGGCTTTCCTAGAAGGATACATTGATGAGAGTGACTGATAGATATTCAATAATTAAGTTAGAGTTTATTTTTAACTTTTTTGGCCTAACCACTCCCTTTTGCGACAATACCTCAGAAAGGAAGCCTGACTAGTCATTACCTGCTGGATTTATGAAAGCCACAAAAACACTGAACTGATTAAAGCAGCAACTACAAAACATTCCTTAAGGAAGAAAGCTGCTCTCAAGCTGGGGGTGGGGTATCAATGCCACCAGTGCTCAGTGGATTTATTCGGATTTTAGTTTACAGAGTTGGTGAGTCAAACAGGGAAACCTCCAATCCTGATCTGCTCTCTCAAGTCATTAAACTTAGCAGTCCAGTCTACACATTTACATAATTTCTATTTATCCTCTAAACAGTTATTGACTTGTGCTGACCTCGAACTATTTTCTGAACATGTATTTGTCTACCAAGCCAGCTAACAAGCTCGTGGTCAGAAGTAACAACCCTGGATATCCCTTCCCAATGCCCAGTACTGCAGACCTGTCAATCAATGCTTTTTACCTAATGTCAGTCTTCCATTCTCTTCAATAATTATTGTAATGACATCCACTAATTGTCAAGCAATGAAGATGAATGTTGAATATATCCTCACCTCTGGGGAGCACTTAACTAAATGTAGCTTGAAGGTGAGATTCTATTGCTGAAGGCAAGACATACTTCAGACACAGGACTTAAAGCAATGGAGGTAGAACTGACCTGGAAGCCTCTTCCCTGAAGGCTAGCTCTCATAGTTTTGGAGGATACTATGCAAGCTGCTTAGAGAGAACATCAACCAATTTTGCAACACCAGCTTTAAGGCCAAATAACCACAACATGATGGTGCAGCAAACTACAGTGGAGCAGTAGTGATACTTTTATCTTGGGGTTACTCAATAGCTACCTAATTGGACTTAAAGCCCTCTCAATGGGAGGAAACTCACATGTGGTACTATAAATATAGCCTAATGCACATGACTGGAGAAGGCATAGATCTTAGCAAAAACCCCAATGCTGTCACATCCCTAGACACATCTAATTTCTTACTATGTGCTAAATATGGAACTTTATACTTATAGACAAGTATGACAGTTACCACTCATCAAAGAACATTTTTTACAATGACTATTACAGAGCTCCACAACTGATCACACACAGAGAATAAGTGTATCTGAAATACCTAACCCTAAGTGACATATCTACAATGCAACCTCTAAGTCTGAGGCTTACGGAACCTAGTGGAACAGGCTGGGGTCGGGGGGGGGGTAGAGAGAATACTAACACATCTCTCAACTCTCATCAACAAAGCTCTCTCATTCCACAGAGGGCAATAAATACAAAGGGCTACAAATAAGCATAGAGACTAAGAGTCTGTAGAGTGTAAGTCCTTGGATAGAACTGCCATATTAAATTCCATCCACCTCGGGGTCACGGACCATTGTGGAAGATGGGACAGAAAGATTATAAGAGTCATGGGAAGAGGTGCATGGCCACATGGATATACAGTCTTACAGTATGGGACTTTGCCCATATGAGCCTACAGCAATGGTGTCAGCATGCACAAGATCCATCCAAAGTCAATCAGACAAAAACCCAAACTAGAACTGTGGAAATGGGCAGCAGGCCCCAATCTTAGCCAAAGAACTACTGGGTAGCTAATTAATGCTGGATGAGGAAGACCTGATCTTTTTTTAAGGGAGTGACTCTAGGTAGGCTGAGTAGACCCCAGTGGATGAACATGCACTGAAGGATATCAGGGGACACTAACTTGACTTGATAGCCCTTAATGTAAATGACGGAGTTCATGAAATCCAGTGGAAGCTACAGATGGGGGAGGGGTACAAGTTGATTAAGACGTTTGTATGACATTCACAAAAATTCAATTAAAAATTTAAAAACTAGCCAGGTGTGGTGGTGCACGCCTTTAATCCTAGCACTTGGGAGGCAGAGGCAGGTGGATCTCTGTGAGTTCAAGTCCAGCCTTGTCTACAGAGTGAGCTCCAGGCCAGCTGGGGCTAAAGGGAGACCCTGTCTCAAAAATACACCCCCCCCAAAAAATTTAAAAGCTAATCATACATCTTCTGTGAGTTTTTTTTTCTACAGGGAGGGTGGAAAATAGAAGAATGGGTTTTAATACACTGAACGTTTTTATTTAGAAAGTATTTAAAACATAATAGGAAATAATGTCTTCCAAGTTAAGTGTATACATAAAAGAGTTTCATTGATGTCACACATTATAAAAAAAGAAAGAAAATTTTTAAAAATTTCATTTTCAAAATGTCCCCAGAATATGTGTGTGTGTGTGTGTGATGATTAATTTTTCCTGTCAACTTGAATGGATAGAATAATGAGGGATTGCTGAAGCACATCTCTGGATGTGTCGATGGGGGTGTTCCCAAAGAGAGGAATTGAAGGGATGTGACCCTCTGCACATGTGCGGGGCCACCCCATGTGCTGAGGACCCCAGCTGATTAATAGAGGGGAAGAAGAGGGGCAGACAAGCAGCAGCATTTCCCCTCTTCTTGTCTTCCTTGTCAGCCATGAAGCAAACAGCTCTCCTCTACCACATGTTCTGGCTCCCATGATGCTCTGCCTATGCACACCAGACCAAGAGACCATGAATCCACAGATGAAAATAAATAATTCTTCTCTTTAAGTTGTTCTCAAATATTTTGATGACAGTGACACAAAAGCAACTGATACGGCATTTTGAAAATCCTATGTTACTGTCTCAATATTGTTAAAGTTTTCACTATTATAATCAAGGGCTAGATTGAACATGCTTGATTTTGTTTATTAAGGCCAAGTGGGTAGTAGATTGTGACAGTCATGTTATCACAGATCTATAAACACATCACGCTTGATTTGTGTGAAGGAAAATGCACAATTCATCTTTAAACTTGGTTGCTTTAATGAGATGAAAGATGAATCACCATGCTACAACAGTGTAAAACACTGGGAAAGCTCTACTTTTTAATTTTGTATCATCCATACAGCCACGTTCTTAATGTCAAAATGCTAATACATTGGGAAAAAAATGACCATTTTGCTTTTGTAACTCTCACTTCTAATATAAACTGAAGTTATTATTTATTTTTTCCCAAGTTTTCTCCCATGTGCATTACCTAAGACACATACATCCCACTCTGGGAAAACTTTAGGTTAATAAGTAAACCCAACTGGCATTTCTATAACAACTTAAAATTTTTATTCACATGCCTTATGGCATTTGATCCTTTGCCAGACCTCATGAAGATAGTAGAAAGTTATCATAATTCTCATTTACAAATGAGGACAACTCTGAATTCCAGTGAATGAGTTAACAATTGGTACTTAATTATGGAACTTAAGCTTGGAATTTTTGCCTCTGTATTTCAGGAGTATGATATTTCATGTTTAAATGGGTACATGCTAGAGATACAAGGAGACTGCACATTGAATCTTGGGCTGGGGGGGGAATGGTTTTAATCATCTCTCTTCAAAATTTCAATTCAGCTTAGCAACTTAAAATGAAGACAAGGTAAACTCAGTTGTTACTAACCTGTTTTGGTGAATTTTAAAGTACAAAATAACAATATTTTCCTCCTAAGGAAATGAGTTGAAAGTGCTTTGTAATAATCTGTTGCCAGTAGGTAAACCAAATTCAAGACACAGTGAGACAGAAGGAAGACCGGCATTGCAGAGTGCAATTTACAGGAGAGGAGGCAGCAAAACTCATGATCCCTGCAATTCAGGTCAGAAGGAGGACTATGTGTGGTGTCGGGGTAAAAAGTAACTTCATCCAAGACAGAACATACCTGAAAAGGTTAAAGATGTGGAACACATTCCTGGTGCTCACTAAGCCACAGACCACATCACAAAGCTCCACGCGCTGCTTTTATGGTTCATCTTGTTAGAAAACTATGCAGGGAAAACCAACCAGAGTGACTTGGGGTGATCATGGTAGTTATGAAGATGGCTATAGTCAAGACTGAAGCCCTATAAAATGAAGAAAATGCATAAATGCCCAATATAATTCTATATGTTATTGGGTAAATAGCATCTAAATGTTAGATAGTTTAAATCATAAGAAACTGATGAAGGAGATTCTGCTATGTTTACTTGATTCGGCCACTACATTTATAAGAGATGACAATAATACAGGCTCAAGAAAAGTGAGTATGTGCCCATATTTACCTTGATGTCCGTGGGTCTCAGGTCTGAAGGTGCCTCAGAATCACCGACAGATTTAAACATACTCTTGCAGGGTCCTCATGGTTGATCCTGAGTAGCTATAATTTTTAAAGCTATACTGATATTTCTGATATAAAACCCATATTGGGAAACAATGTCCATGTAATCTAAAAAATTAACTATGGCAAAAGATAAGAGCAAAAGAATATATGAATTTTTAATTAGTCTGATATATTAGAGCAGCTGAAAAATACAGTCATCCCTCCATGTTCAAGGGAAATTGGCTGTAGGCTCCTGTAAATAGCAAAAGAGGACTCTCAGTTTCCTTACAGAAAATGATGTGGTGTTATACATGCTGTATAAATATCTATGTGGTGTAATATAGAAAATACTGACAAAAATGTCTATACATGTTCAGTATTAGCATAGTTTTTTAATTTGTCTGCAACTTTTTTAATACAAAAATGCAGGACATGCATATATGGAGAGCCAATTTATTTTAAATTTATTTATCTAATATTATATGCCATACAATAATAAGTTATCTGTAAGTATGAACATATGGAATAAATTCTCTTTCCTTACATTTTCTGCAAAGAAATCTGTCTCCTCCCTTTAAGTCTCAACACTGGTGCTTTTACAGTGCATTACAAGTCTGAGGAAAATCAATAATCCATTAGCTCTGTTTAAAGAGTTTTGTCCAGGCCAGACTTGGCCATCATGAATATTAAATTTCCTTGTCCTGACTGGCTGCAGAGGAAAGGCTATGAGCTGCTGCTTTGCTGGGGTTCCTGTTACACCCCACATTAGCCGAGGCTGAGAAGCAACTTGAGGCTGTTATTAGGTGGGGAAGATCTGGCTGATGTAGGTAGGTAAGACAGATAACAGCCACACTGCAGGGGGCTAGTTATAAATGTGGATCCCACTGTCTCTGAGAGGGCTGACTCACACTATTATTATTCTATTATTTCTCTGTCATTTCAGATATTAGCAGTAGATATTGCAATCTGGAAACACTAGATGGAAAATTCCAGAAATAAACATCATGTATTTTAAATTGTGTATGTCCATTTTTCTGACTAGCATGGTGACATCTCACATTGACCCACTTTCCTGCCCAGGATTTGAATCACCCTTTCATTCACCTTATTCGCTCTGTATGTCTACCACCCATCTGCTAGTCACACAACCAACCAACCAATGAGAAAATAAAGAGGGTGGACTACTTTTTAGGAAGCAGATGAACAAGAGGAGAGAATGGGAACTGGAAGGAACAAATGCCCAAGCCTGATGATGTATATTATGAAAATACCATTGGTTTGCATGTGTGGTGGTTTAAATGAAAATGTCCTACTTACGCTCCAAGTATTTGGACATTTTGTCCCTGGTTGGTGGGCTGTTTGGGGGGCCTTTAGGAGATGTGGCCATGCTGGAGGAAGAACATCACTGGGGGCCAGCTTTGAGAGTTCTTAACCCTTGCTGGATTTCCAGCTCTCTGCTTCCTGTGCTGCATGAAGATGTGATTACTCTGCTCTCTCCTACCACCTCTTGCCGTGCCTCCACCATGATGGACTCTGACTCCTCTGGAACCATAAGCTCAAATAAACTCTTCCTTTTATAGGTCCCCCTAGTCATGATATTTTTTCACAGCAACAGAAAAGTAAATAATACAGTGTATAAACTAAAATAATTTCTTAAAGATAATGTAAAAGATACAAAAAGTATGTTTTTGAAGAGTCAAGAATAAAACAACAGCCTATAAGTGCTCGCTAATATGGCACTTCTTGTAATTGCTGATGAATAATCTATGTTTTGTCCAAAGATAATCTGCAACCCTTCTTTAGAATTTAGAATCCAACATATTTCTGATATTCAAAAGAGCACCTCTGGTGACTTTTATATTGATGTTATGTTCTTATTCTCTGGACTTCATTCTCGTCTGTGTGTTTTTTGAGGTTGCAAAATTCCTTTTGTTGGCACTCGATGATGATGGTTAACCTTGACCGTCAACTTGAAAGGATCTGGAATCATCTAAAAGACCTCTGAGAGTGTGTGAGGCCATTTCCAGACAGGTTTAACTGATAATGGAAGACCTATCCTGAAAGTGGCTGGCTGGGGTCCTAGACTGAATAAAAAGGAGAAAGCAAGCAGAGTACCAGCATTCATCTCCCTCTCCTCCCTGGTGGGGCGCGATATGGCCAGCTGCCTCACATTCCTGGAGCCATACCTGCACAGCCATGTAGACTACACCTTCAAACTGTGAGCCAAATACACTGTTTCTACCTTTAGTTGCTTTGTGAGATATTTTTTTACAGCAACAAGAAAAGTCACTAATACAATGGCCAATCTCTGGTTAAAAGCAGAAGAAACAGCTAGTAAGTCAAACTCCAGCAAAATTCTCTAGTAGTTTCTGCTGCCAAAACTCTAGCAAAAGACCTGTGTTCTCAGATTTTTCCATTACTCTGAGCTGTCTATATCATTGTGAGCTGAAAGTTAAATTCAGTCTATATGTTCTTCCTTCTGATTGGAGGGATTAGAAAACTAAAACTACATATACCAGGGTCCCTTGCAGTTAAGGCACTGTTTACAAATTCGTTCCATCAACTAAATGCCTTCCAGTAAGATCTGGGAAGCAAATCCCCCATGCCCCCTGACTGGTACTTCTGTCAGCACAGCATGGAGACGTGAGGTTTGTCTGAAGCATCACCAACTCTCCCTTCTCCGGCTTTCTGCAGGTTCAGCAGGAATGACAGCAGCAGGATCTGGGGTGGCAACAGCAGGCTACTCATTCCAGCTCAGCTCTAATGTGGCTAAAGAAAACTCTCTTGTGTTGGTATGTGCTTTACTACAATTATTCCCAGAAGTTTAACTCAACGTCTTCTCTCTCAGCCCTGCTAACAACTTTGCTAGTACCCAATTCCTATGTTTAGTCTCATTCTAATTAAAATAGCTACATAAGTTTTAGTTCTTTGCACCTAAACCTGATTGATGCATCTTGAACAAATTCCTTTCCTCCTTGTACATGCCAAAGTCAGCCTCTGTTGCTTGCAATCCAAAGTTAATATTCTGAGTGCTTGCAGCATAGAAACCATCTACTGCAAGGGAAAGACTAGTTTATGTCCAGTATGTTGACAAGTGATCACATACATAGTATATGACTTATACTTACTATTATATAACCTTAGACATAACATGTGTATCTCTAAGTTTAAGGATAATAACATTCATAGAATGATTGAAAGGATTAAATATGTTAAAAAGTAAACTGTGTTAAAAAATAATCATTATCAAGGGCTGGGGAGATGGCTCCTTGGGTGGAGTACTTTCTGTACAAGTGTGAGAACATCAGTTTGGATCCACAGCACCCATGTTTAAAAAAAAATAGGTAAGACCACACACATCTGTAACTGCAGCACTGAAATGCAGAGAGAGGTAGATCCCTGGGACTTGCTAGCCAGGCCCCATAGCTGAAATGTGAACTCCGGGTTCAGTGAAAGACCTTCTCTCAAAAAAAAAAAAAGTTGGAAATAAATTCGGTGTCAATACTGGCCTCTACATGTACACACATGGGTATGTGCACACATACATACATGCACATACACAAACATGTACACCACATGTACACACAAAAATTAAGCATTTTAGGGACAGGTGAGATGATTCAGTGATGAAAAGCACTTGTCCCACAAACCTGACAACCTGTGCTCAATCCCTAGAATCCACATAAAAATAGGACCGAGCTGACTCCACAGTGTTTTCCTCTGACCTCTACACATGCACCATGGCACGTGTGGTCATGCATCTACACCATGAACACACACACTATTGATAATAATAATAATAATAATAATACAGCAATAATTTAAAATAAAAGATAAAAAAGCACTTTGTTGCCGAGCATGGTGGCACATGCCTTTAATCCCAGCACTCGGGAGGCAGAGACAGGAGGATCTCTGTGAGTTCAAGGCCAGCCTTACCTGCATAGTGAGTTCTAGGACAGCTGGGGTTACAGGGAGACCCTGTCTCAAAAAGACCAAAAAAAAAAAAAAAAAAAGGAAAAGAAAAAAAGCATTTTCTCATGGTGTTACTAAGTCTGCACTGCATGGAGTTAAGTGCTCCACGTACATACTTTTATCTTGAAACAGGGTTTCATTGTGTAGTTTATGCTGGTCTTAAACATGATTTTCCCAACTCTGCTTCTGTTTTTTGTTGTTGTTGTTGTTGTTGTTCTTTTGGAGACAGGGTCTCCCTGTAGTCCCAGCTGGCCTGGAACTCACTCTGTAGACCAGGCTGGCCTTGAACTCACAAAGATCCGCCTGCCTCTGCCTCCCAAGTGCTAGGATTAAAGGCGTGTGCCACCACGCCCAGGTTTTTTTTTTTTTTTTTTTTGGTCCACCTCTGCTTCTTAAGTGCTGGGACTACATATGCCATCATGAACAGTTTTGAAGGTTTTTTTTATTTTAAAAATAAAGAAAAGGGGCTGGTTCAGTGGTTAAGAGTGCTGGCTGCTCCTGCAGAGGACTGGGGTTCAGGTCCCAGCACCCATATGGCAGTTAGTAACTGTCTGTAACTATAGTTCCAGAGGATCAAATGCCCTCTACTGGCCTCTGCAGCTATTGCACAACACAAGTTGAACTTACATACATGCACACAAAACACTCATGCACATAAAATAAAAATAAATCCAAAAAGAATATAAAAAAACAGGTTATAAAATGACCATTGTTCCCACTGAAATCTTGCTTAACTCTCTTTTTTTTCTTTCTTTCTTTCTGGTGATAACAGCAAAGAGCAGAACAACTCCTGAACTATTGGTGTCACTATTAAGCTACTGAATTAACTGAGCTGTATGTTCCATTATTTAACTTATGTGTGGCCTGGTCTTGTGTTACTTGAAGGTAAAACCAACTGATGACTCTTAGTGCAAACTTCCTTGAAAATAGTCACTGGGGTGGTTACTGCTCAAGGGCGCCAGGAGAAGACCAAGCAGAAGAGCTGAAGTGCGACCTGGTCTGTGGAGTGTTCTTAGCCCACACCTGGGGAACTCAGGAAAAGGTATAGACTGTCAGAGCTGATGCAAATGGAAGCCAAAGAGTGAGGAGGGACTGAGCTGTGACCTATCACAATATTTTTTTGCAACTCCTGGAGAAATGCCGGGTTTTTCTGAAGGGTGATAACAGGAGAACGCCACCCCACACGCAGCCTCCAGCAGAGGTTGCCATGGAAACAGAAGGACTCTCTTGAGAGAGTATGTGGTAGCTGACCCACTTACTATATCAAAGAAATCCTCTAAAATGTTCTTGAGTGGGGAAGAGGGGATCCAGTGAGATGGCTCAACAGGTGAAGGTGCTCGCTACTAAGCCTGACAACCTGGGCTCAATTCTGGAACCCACACAGTGGAAAAAACTTGTTCCAATTTTGCTCTGACTGTCACGTGTGCATGCATGCCCACCTACATACATACATATACACCCCACACAAATGAAACAGAAAAAAATAGACCCTGGATCCAAAAATGGCTTGTGAGTGTGGTTCTTAGACTCTTTGATGGGGAACGCTCCTCAGAGACTTTAGACCTCACCTCCTCTTTCATAAAAATAAAGCAACCAAGGCTCATGGAACAGTGAACTCTTTTTCTAGGTGCCTCACAGCCATTCTGGAAGTTTTCTGTTTTGACTCTTAATTCATGGCATGACTCCAGCCCTTCATTTGTTTGGCAGAAATGTCTGGCTAGCAGTCTATTATGCAAAAACTATATAATCTATACTTATGATGCTATTTATGATGTCTAAATCATTCTGGAAAAGTACCCTCAAGAGTCCCACTTAGTTGTCAAGCTTTTTGCATATATATTCCCATTACCATAATTGATTAAGCTATAAATAAGTATAAAATCAAACATAGTCCTTTGTTATCCAAGTACATGTAAGTTCCTTATGACAGATAGACCAGGAATGTGTACAACCCAACAGTTACTCAATTCCAAGGATGGCAGCTACCTCTGATGTAAGAACTCATGTGGAGAACCAGTTTATGTTCTTTAATGCACCTCATAGTTTTCCATCTTCTGCACAAGCATGACCTCATTTAATGTTCCCAGAAACTATAATGTGGACAAAGAGCAAAGTATTGGCTCCAATTTAGAGATTAATGTGCACACCAAGAGAAGTAAAATGGCTCGCTGAAACACATCTGCCCAGTAAATGGTGATGTAGAGGCAGAGAAGCAGTAGTTCTAGCTCATGATCCAGAGTGGCAAATACACCCTAATGTGACCCCAGGGTCTTTGTAGGATTGCCTTGAGTTCAGGTGGAATCCATGACTCCTAGAATAGGCAAAAGAGCCCAGCGTGGAGGTGCACATCTTTAATTCCAGGACTTGGGAGGCATAGGCAAGTGGATCTCTATGACTTCAAACCCAGCCTGGTCTACATAGGGAGCTCCAGGCTGGCTGGGGCTAAAGGGAGACCCTGTCTCAAAAAAAAAAAAAAAAGAGTAGGTAAAGGAAACAGAATGCCACTGCCTGATTGGCTACATTTTTATTACATAAATGTCTTTAAATGAAGAAGGTAATTCTACTGCCCATGATGAAACCATCTGTCACACTTTGAACAGCTTATCTGGAGGCTGCCTGGTAGGGGAACTGTGGGCAGCCTCCAGGGCTTACCGGTGGCCTCCCACCAAAAGCCAGTAAAACACTGAATTGAGTTCTGTTAACAACCTGAACAAGCTTGGATGCAGATTGTCCCCCACTCGAGACTCCAGACGATAATGTAGTCCAGCTGCAACCTCTGACGTAGCCTTGGAAGACCCTGACCATTCATCTCTGGGTTCTGATTTACACATGAGACATGCACACACTCCTGACCATGATTCGTATTATTTTAAGATGTCTAGTATGTAATATCTTATAATATGACAAGAGAAAACTATTACTAACAGCTCCCTTCAAAGCAGCTCTGACCAAACCATATTTCCCTCTGCATCACCACACTCCCTGAGCTCTGTAGCAACCTCCTAGATATAACCTAGGTTTTTTGTTGTTGTTGTTTTTGTTTTGGTCTTTTCAAGACAGGGTCTCCCTCTAACCCCAGCTGTCCTGGAACTCACTCTGTAGACCAGGCTGGCCTTGAACTCACAAAGATCCACCTGCCTCTGCCTCCCAAGGATATAATCTAGTTCTACAAACCATTGACAAGCCTTGTAAACCAGGGCAAGCTACTTACCTCTTTGTGCCTCGATTCCTCCAGCAAAAGTGATATAAGAGTACTTACTACACAGAGCTCTGAGAATTGACTGAGACCATCTGTGGGAAAGTGCTTCTCAAGCACATGACCAAAGAGAGGCTTTAGGAAACACTGCCTATTTTATTTTTTGAGACAGGGTCTCCCTTTAGTCCCAGCTGTCCTGGAACTCACTCTGTACACCAGGCTGGCCTTGAACTCAGAGAGATCCGCCTGCCTCTGCCTCCCAAGTGCTGGGATTAAAGGGGTGTGCCACCTCGCCCGGCTGGAAACACTGCCTATTAATACTAGTCTTGGTAGCAGCATGGACAGCCTTTGGAAGAGGACCTGCAACATCCTCTTGACTGGGGACTCCATGCTGTGGAAGACAAGTCCACCTATCAGTGAAGACTGGTGTGAGCCCCACCAACTATCCTGAGAAGTATTGGCCCTGTGGCTTGGGCAGTTCTTTCAGACTTGGTTATGAAATTCACTATTAGCTATAGATGCTGACTGGTCACCTCCTTATAGTTCAAAGCTTCTTGGAGTCATAAAGACTTAAGCCTTTGAGTCACTAGGTTTAAATGTTGGGTGTGTACTGAGGAGTTAGGCTCACCTTATTTTGGTGAAGGTTTTCGTATAATTATGCACAGGTCTCAACTTCATAGCAGAAAGTCAACTTGTAATACTTAAATACAGTTAGTTGCAGAGGGCAGAATCTGTGCAAAAAGTGATTTTGATACAGACAGAATTCCTTCCTTGTGACTCACCTCCCAGCTAGAATGATGGGTTTAGCATGGGTGTCTAGCACTGGGCTGGCAGATCACATGCAAGATAAGAAGGAATTAGAGGGGCTGGAGACAAAGCCTAGCGGTTAAGAGCACCGACTGCTCTTGCAGAGGACCTAGGTTCCATCCCCAGCACCCACATGGCAGCTGAGAACCGTCTTTGGCTCCAGTTCCAGGAGAATCCGACACCCTCTTCTGACCTCTGTGGCATTGTATGACACAGGTGCACAAACCTACATGCAGACAGTACATTCATACACATACAAAATAAATAAAATTTTAAAAATATTTAAAAAAAGAAGGAATTGGAATAAAAATGTGTCTCAGACCAAGACAATAATGTCCCTCTAGGGGTTGGAATCATGAAAGCTTTCTGTCCCGTGGTGGTGTCATCTGGTCTGAAGCTCCTCAGTCCTTTGAACTGAAGCTTCATATTCATTGTGACAACTGGAAAGGCCTCGGGCCACTTGAGGCCTGCTTTTGGTTATGGGAGAGGTGGAAGCCAGCAGCCTAGATTCTTAGTGAAGAATATTTATGAATGTTACTATCACTTCTTCCAGAAGTTGAGGAGAGCAACTGCTGGTTGCTACTTTCTCACTGGTCCCTACCTCACTCCTCTATTAACAAACTCCCAAACTCCTGCTCTAGTTGTTAAGGTCTCCCAGGTACAAATGACTTTCTCCTGTTAGATCTAATCTTTTTATTTAGCAATACCTTAAGAAATGTGGTTGAAACTTTGAGATCTGATGGTATTACACAGTTTTTCATCTTCACAGGACCATAAGGCTCTTAAAAGATAGTTGGGATCTAAATCTGATTAAGATCTTGTATTAGTCACTTTTCTGTTGCTGTGATAAAACCATCATGATCAAGGGAACTTATAAAAGGAAGAGTTTGAGCTTACAATTGACAGTTCCAGGGAATTAGAGTCCACTGTGGTGGGAGGCATGGTGGTCGGAGCTGGAGCAGAAAGCCGAGGCTCACATCTTGCAATGAGCACGGGAAGTCAAGAGAGAGCCTCTGGAGACTAGCAAGGCTTGTTAAGCTCTCTAAGCCTGCCCCCAGTGACATACTTCCTCCAGCATGGCCAAACCTTCTAAGACTTCCCCAAACAGCACCACCAACTGGGGACAAAATGTCTGAATACTTAAAACCTATGGGGGACATTCTCATTCAAACCACCACAGATCTATTATATGAAAGGCACAAAAACTCAATAAAAATATTAAATAAATAAATGTTTTTTAAAAGATAGTTAATATATTTGGGGCTGGAGAGATGGCTCAGTGGTTAAGAGCGTCGACTGCTCTTGCAGAGGACCTGAGTTCGATTCCCAGCACCCACATGGTGGCTAAGAACCATCTTTAACTCCAGTTCCAGGGGAACCCAATGCCCTCTTCTGACCTCCAGAGCATTGCACAACACGGGTGCACCAACCTACATGCAGACAGTACACTCATATGCAAAAAAATAATAAATAAATAAATAAAATAAAAAAGATAGTTAACATATTCAATTAAATTTGCATACTTTATGCAGCTTTGTCTAACTTGACATCACAATGTATAGGGTCTTAGATTCCCTCTCTTTAAAAAATGTGACTTTGTATAACTAGGAATACTATTAACTGGTAACACAATGAAATAAAGAAAATATCCTGAAAACAGAGGGGAAATGACAAATTCCTTACATGACTATTTTCTCTTCTAAAACTTTTTTGTTTTGTTTTTGGTTTTTGTTTGTTGTTTGTTTTTAAGAATATTTTATTGACATTTTGTACATTTCATACATCATTTTTCATTCCGATTTGGATACCTTCCCCTCTCCCCGACCCTCCCCCACCCCACTTCATGCATTCTGCCATTCATGTCTTGCATCTTTCTCTCAGTGTTTTCAAGGATTTTTTTCTGCAGAGGCTTATTGTTTTGAGCAGAATTTAACTGTATCAGTCAGTTCTTTGACCCAGTCCTTATGTTGTTGTTGTTCCCTCCCCTTTGTATTAGTCCAAATCATGCCTACATAGACAACACATATGTATCAAAATTATGACCTCTGAGAATAAACTATGTTAATTCCTAAATATGATTTGGTATTCACATTTTTCCCTTTAGTTTTATATTACTCTAGAATATGAATACATATCTTCCACCAATATGTGGTAATTATAATGTGTGAATATAAGTGGTAGGTCAATTCTAGAGCCCATGAAGAGCTTTACATTATAATAGCACAGTTGCTTTCAGATACAAAGAAATATAAAAATAAAGTTGCTCAGTTTGTCTGCCAACTGGGGATTTGGTGTTAGCATCCACAAATGAGGGAAACCACCTTTTTTTTTTTTTTCTGGGACTGTGTTACTTTACTTAGCATAATGGCTTCGAGTGCCATCCATTTACCTGCAAAGTTCATGATGTCATCTTTCTTTACCACTGAAAAGAACTCCATTGTGTAGATGTACCACATTTTTGTTATCCAGTTATCAGTTGGGCATTTGGGTTGGTTCCAGCTCTTTGCTATTGTGAAGAGAGCTGCAATAAACATAACTGTGCATGTATCTTTGCAGTAGGATGAGTCTTGTGGGTATATACCCAGGAGTGGAATGGCTGGATCAGGTGGTAGGCTCATTTTGAGTCTTTTAAGGGTTCTCCACACTGCTTTCCACAGTGGTTGTATGAGTTTACATTCCTACCAGCAATGGATGAGTGTTTCCCTTTCCCTATAACCTCTCCAGCATTTGGCTTTTGTTTTTTTATCTTTTTGAGACAGGGTCTCCCTGTAGCCACAGCTGGCCTAATACTCACTATGTAGATCAAGCTGGCCTCAATCTTAGCTTGCCTCTGCCTCCCAAGTGTTGGGACTAAAGGCATGCACCACCATGCCTGGCTTCTTAAGCCTTTAAAAATGCATTATGTTAGGGGAAAAAAAGGATTAATCTTGGTAGCTGAGATATTCTGTGTTTGTACATGAAATACCTTTGACAACTACAATGTATAGAGACCTTCAAGATGGATAGATTTCTAAAGTCCATATAAATGTACAATATTGATTCTAAGTAGACTATAAAAAGTTACGTATAAATATTATAATGTCTGTAGTGGCTACTAAGGAAACAAAGCACAGAGAAAGTATTATTTGGTCTGCTCAGACTACTTTAACAAGTAGTAGACGGGAGGCTTTACCAACAGAAATGCATCTCACAGTTCTGGATTGTGCACACCCGAGATGAGGATGCTGGCAGGGCTGGTGGGATCTCCTTCACTGTGCTGTTCATGTGTGACTAACTGCTTTCTCCCCGTGTCTTCACACAGCCTTTCTTTGGTGTGAAGCTGAAAAGAGGGAGAAAGTAATTCACATCCTCTCTCTCTCTCTCTCTCTCTCTCTCTCTCTCTCTCTCTCTCTCATACATCTAATATGTAAAAAGTTCCCATCACACTAAGAGTCAGGGTCACAGACCTACTCACAGAAGGTGCTAGTGGCCTTGGTCAGAATCCAGAGAGCCAACAGATTCCCCTGCTCCAAATTTCTGAATCCCTGGGATTCTGGGCTCATTCCACCTCCTGGCTCTTAGCTGGAACAGGGAACACAGGCACCCATATCCCTAAAAGTCAGCCTAAGGGGAAAGTAGGTCCTAAAGCCTCGGGTCTGAGCCGGCATGCCTTCAGAGTAGTCACCTCCTGACACACGCAGGGCTTGTCCACAGTCCCTTCCAGGCACCCTCATGCACTCCCCCATCCCGTTCCCACTGCTGCCCTGGCCGCTCTTCATCCTTCATCCTAGGCTGGTGGGAAAAGGTCCCAAGCCTCTACCACTCCCTAAGATGCCAGTGGCTAAGAAAGGGTGATGCCCCATGTATGAAACCCTGCCAGTGTTCTTTCCTTGGGCATAGTTCAGGAGGAACCAGTCACCCCTGGTCCCCCTCCAGGAAACAGGAGGTGGAGGTGCTTCCCAGAACTGGCTATATTTTCCTAAATCCCCAGAGAACAGCCTCCTGCCAATCATCCTCAGTGTGATTACAATAAAACCACAGCATTCCTTTATAATATTAATAATAACAAATGCACCTACCATCTGTCACACATCTAATTGGCAGGAAAGGTAGCTTTTATTGTCCTTTTGGAAATACTAATAATGACTAACAGGTTTAAAGTGCTTATTTTGTGCTGGCCTGGTACTAAGTGCCTTTCATGAATTATTTCATTCAGTCCTCACATTAAACCTATGTGACAGGTAATATTGTTTCCTTTTTCCTACTGAAGAATTTGCAGCTCAAAGAAGTAAACCAATACAGCAAACCAAGAGAGAAGCAAGGACTAGAGACTCTTCTGTCTCATTCAAAAGATTACTTATTCAGACAGCAACACCTTGAAAGGTAGCAATAATATGCTAACACTTTTTTTTTTTTTTTTTTGGTCTTTTTGAGACAGGGTCCTGGAACGCACTCTGTAGGCTAACACTTTTTAAATTAAAAATAGTTCTCACAGAGATCCACCTGCCTCTGCCTCCCAAGTGCTGGGATTAAATGTGTGTGCCACCATGCCCAGCTTAAGAATATTTTTCCTTTCTTCTTTGACAATTTCATATCTACCTCTAATCCTGTCCTCCTGCTGCCCCTAGGAAACCCCCCCCAACACATTCCCCTTCCACCTCCACACCCTCTTCTTACCATTTTTGATATGACAAAATAACATCATCACCAAATAAAATCAAATCATGAGGAAGGCCGAACGACATGGTAGCAACCCCGTCTTTGGGGGCTGCAGTGATCGGTGAGTCAGCAGAGTGCTCACTGCACAAGCGTGAAGACCAGAGTTTGGACCCCTGCAGCCACATAAGAAGCTAAGCATTGCCACACTCAAGCGGATAACCCCAGCACTGTTGCAGAGACAGGAGGATCACTGGACTAGGGAGGGAGAGGCCCTGTCTAAGGAAATAAGGCAGAGAGTTAGAACAGAACCCCTGACTGAGCCTCCTCTGGCCTCTGTAAGTTCATACACACAAGCAGAGGGAGACAGAGAAAGAAAGAGAGAGAGAATCACAATCTTTTACCAATACTAAATTCCTAGTTAAATTATGCCATGCACAATCCCTAATACAATACTGTGCTGATACAATAAATCCCTAATACAATACCTGACTAACAGCAGTCAGATCCAACATCTACTGTATGGAGTATTATCAGAGAGTACACTGAGTAAACCAAACAACGTTCACATCTTTGCAAAAGTCTACAGTTTAGTGGAGAGATAGACAATGCAATGGGGTAGAGGAGGACAGGTAGGAGGACACAAGAACCAATCCGTACGCCTGACCACCCGGACATGCCCAAACGAGCAGCACCTGAGGTGATGCCCCACACTGGCTGAGAAAAGCCAGATAAATGTTAAAGGAGAATATTCTCAGCAAAGAGCAAAGATTGTGTGAAGGCCCAGAAGCAAGAGGACGCACGCCTGGTCCCACTGAGAAACAGGAGAGGAAACGGCCCTAGATGGAGCAGTAAGAAATGAGGGCGAACAGAGGTCCGTGAGCAAGCGGAAGCCATCAGGAGCATCCGGTCAGGAAAGCATCAGAGTCTGACCTCAGGCCTCTCCAAACACAGCAGGCAGTTGTCTTAGTCCACTTTGCACACCTATGACAGAATCAAGAACAGAGATTTACTTCTTACAGATCAGAAGGCTGGGAAACCCACGGCTGAGGAGCTCCTGTCCCACAGGCCTCTCTGGCTGTTCCGCCCCATACTGGAAAACAGAGGCTCAGAAGAAGGGCAGGACACAAGAGCTGGAGCTCAGGCTAGAGTTTCTTCAGGGTCCGCATTGATCAGCTCAGGAGGTAGAGCCTTTGTGACCTAAGCACCTCCCCTTAGGCCCCACATCTCAATACTGCTGCGCTGGGAATTGTTTCAACTTGAGTTCTGAAAGGGACAACTGTCAGCCCATGAAAGGAAACAGCCAAAATTGACCAGCGTCCAAGTCAACAGCTCCAGAGAGAGTGGACTGTTTTACTTCTCATCCACCTGTGCCCCTTTTCTAAGCCTAGAGAACAACCTGCGGAAGAGGGGGCGTGGTAGAATGTAAAGGCTCCGATTGGGGTGAATGGTGAAACTACAGCGATGTAGTCTGGACACTCATTTGATCAACTTGATTGAACAAACAACATACAAGACCCCCCTGCTGGATGGTGGGACCAAGGGGCTGTGTGGGTTTGGACACAATCGCTTACAAATTGGTTTTAACTGAAGGATGCTTGTACTCATAAATTATCACTTATTGCTAAAAAATGGGAAAAAAAAACCGAAAGATGCAAGACAGTTATGGCAGAATACATGATCTGGGACGGGGTGGGGGTGGGGGGGAAGGGAAAGGGAAAAATGCCTGATCTGAATTGGAAAATGATGTACGAAATGCACAAAGCATCAATAAAAATTTAAAAAAAAAAAAGGTACAAAAATATCCAAACCACAGGTGCCCTGCACCATATGTGATAATGTTTCAACTCTGCCATAGCTAATTGTGTAGCTGTGGTCATGTCTTTTCACACCTCAGGGCCTCAAATTCTCCATGTGATAAGTGATGTTAATAATGACCAACCTCAAAGGGATTATTAGGCAGATTGGGGGAGGGGGGGCACACCAGCTAGCACAACGTAGGTGTGTAGAAGGAGAAGCGGGATGTAGGACCTTCTCATTGTGTTGTTTCCCCTCTGTTCAGGGCATATCAAATTTCACAGCTATTCCCCTGGGGCGAGAGGCTGCATGACATTCCCCTGCAGATGTACAGCTTCACAAAGAGCCTCAAGCTTCCCTCTGGGCACTGTTGCTTATCCCAGTGCTCAGGGATCTAGGTCTGTTCAAGGGCAGAGCCGAGATGGAAATTCAGAATGAAAAATGAGACGTCAGACTCAAGTCAGACTCTAGGTGAGCTGCGCAGCCCATCATGTGTAATCAAAGTGGGTGGAGGGAGGGGACAGAGGTGGCCGTGAGGACAGGAGTCCAGGCATCCCGAAGGAGCTTAAGTGAAGGAGAGCTTTGATGTAGTTTACTGAACTGAACCTGAGCAGTGAGAACGGAATAGGGTGGTCCAAGAACTGGCCCCACAGCTACCAGAAGTTACTTAGGCGCTTTTCTGTGCTTTGTGTGTTTGGGAGATTTTTATTGCAGCAGATCTTGTATATTCCAGGCTGGCCTCACACTCATGTAGCCAGGGATGACCTTGAACTTCTGATCCTGCCTCTACCACCTCAGCGCTGAAATACAGACCTGAGTCACCACACCTAGTTTGTGTGCTGAGGATCAAACTCAGGGCTTCGTGCACGCTGAGGAAGCGTTCAACCAACTGAGCTATATTCCCAGCCCATTTTCTGGTTTTGAAACATCTCTGTTGGAATATAACTCACATACCATACAATGGACCTGCTGAATGTGTTTTTTTTTACTATATTTACAGAGTTGTACAATCGTGCCCATAAGTTTAAGATCTTTTTTTATTGCGTCAAGATGAAACCCAATCCCTTCAAGTAGTCATCTTCCACATCCACCCTCTGCAATTATAGGAAACTATTAATCTGCTTTCCATCTTCACAGATGACTGGCTCATTCTGGGAATTTCATATAAATGGAATCATATAATATGTGGTCTTTAGTGACTCACTTGTTTCTCTTAGTGTCATGTTTCCAAGGTTCAACCGTGTTGTAGCATGTACAAATATGTCATTTCTTTCAGTTGCTGAATAACATTCTCCTGTACAGATTCACATTCAGTTCACTCCGCAGTAGATGAGCACCATCATCTCCTGCTAAACTCCTTCCTCCACTTCCTGCCAATAGTGCTTGATTGAGAAGTACTTCCACTAGGAACTTCTCTTTGCTTATGGTAGCAACACCATGAGGGCAATCCTTTGAATCTATGGCCATCGCACATCCAAGTCCCAAGTAGCTTCCCATCCTTGTGAGGTGGTTCCTTAGAGTTACTCTGTCCTCACATGCCCCCAAAACCTTGCATGGACCGTTCCCTCTGGAAGTGCCTGGACACCAGAGTCATCTCATCAGTTTTCCTCATTAATGCATAAAGCAGCTGCCCAATAAATATCTGTGCCATAAGTGTTTTCATTCAAAGTTGTCTCTAAACGATCCCCTATCTGGTATTAAGGCCTTTGGGTAACCCCCATTCACCTTGGGTGTGGGCTGGATTTAATGACTGGTTTGTTTGTTTTTGTTTTTTAAGACAGGTCTCCTCTAGTCCAGGCTAGCCTTGAACTCATTATGTAGCCAAGATGACCTTGAACTCCTGATCCTCCTGCCTTAATGCAGTGATTACATACACATTACACCCAGCTTTCTCCCCCCACCCCATGCAGGGTCTCACTATCATCACTATCAGCCCAGGTTTGCTTGAACTTTGCCAGGCTGGCTTCTAACTCAGGATTCTTCTGCCTTGGCCTCCTGAGTGCTGGGATTATATGTATGCACCACCATGCCCAGTTTAGCCATTGAGAACTAAATAAATATTAGATAAGCTATGGGATGTCACTTCCAAGATGATGTTATAAAAGAGAAGTTCATCTCATTTTCTTTTGATTGCTCAGGCTAGAACAAGCAAGCCACCATGTTGAAAACATGATGTGAAAAGGTCTGCATGGTTTAGTGAGGAGCTGAGGGCCCCATTGCAGAAGTCCATGACAGATTAAAGGCCTTAGTCCAACAACCTAGGAGGGGATGCAGCCTGCCAACCATCGCTGGTGTCACCTTGAGAGCCGATCGCCCAGCCTCACTTGTTGAGATGAGATGGAGGCCTGGCTGACAGCGTAAGGACATTCTTGTTGAGTGACCCAGAGCCAGGAACATCCACTAAGCCACCACAGAAACTATGAAATAGTGTTTGTCTTAAGCTTTAGAAAAATAGACAGCTAAGACAGATTTGAGGGTTAAGAGTAGGTGCTTGGGGCTGGAGAGATGGCCTAGCGGTTAAGAGCGCCGACCGCTCTTACAGAGGACCCGGGTTCGATCCCCAACACCCACATGGCGGCCAAGAACCGTCTGAAACTCCAATTCCAGGAGAACTCCAGTTCCAGAAATCTGATGCCCTCTTCTGACCTCCGTGGCATTGCACGACACGGGTGCACAAACTTGCATGCAGACAGTACATTCATACACATACTGAAATAAATAAAATTAAAAAAAATTAAAAAAAAAAAGAGTAGGGTGCTTATATAACAAAAATCTAGAGTGTGAGACTGACCTTAGAACCAAACAATGGACTTTGAGCAGTGTTAACAAAAGTTCAATCCATCACTGGGGCTGGGGATGCTTGCTATGCAAGCATGAGGGCCTGAGTTCAAATCCCAGCACCCACATGAAGAGCTGGGCTTTCCAGGTCATGCCTGTAATCCCAGCACTGATCGGCAGAAACAGAAGAATCCTGGGGCTCACTGGCCAGTCCATGCAGCCAGTCAGTGAGCTATACGTTCAGTGAAAGACACTGTCTCAAAAAACTAAGGCGGAGGAGCTAGAGAGGTTGCTCAGTGATTAAGAGCTTTGGCTGCTCTTGCAGAAGACCTTGGTTCAAATCTCAGCACCCACATGATGACTAACAACCATCTACAACTGCAGTTCCAGAGGATCCAATGCCTCCTTCTGTTCTCTGCAGGCATCGCACAGCACAAGTGTGCCTGTATACGTGCAGGCATAACCCTCATACACATAAAATAAAAATAAATAAACCAAAAAAATTTTTTTAAATAAGGTGGAGATGGATAGAGAAAGATACACAATAAGTGAACAAGTAAATATAAACCACCTTTGACACAACTGTCCATACAGCTTTGGACTTTGAAAACATAGGAAATCAAAGAAAACCTTACTGGAAACAGAGATGGGAAGTACTAGTTGAGGCACAGCGGGAATCTTGGCAACACACCTCCTGTAGTTATGTGGAAAGTACACAGCATACCTGACAAACCGCAGAGTCTAGTTAAGAATCTTCCAAAGAAAAGCTTTGAAGATGCCATTTGGTTTCTTTACACGGCCAACAATAAAAGGGAAGGGGAGAGAGGGAAAGTGGGCAATGAGTATAGAAAGCATGGTGCTAGGCCTTGATAGGTCTGAAGTGTCTCATCCTCCCTAGAATGTAAACAACGTTAAAAGGTAGGGGAAAATTATGAGTAAAGATCAAATCCAGGGCAATGCCTAGAAAGCAAGGTCTAAAAATGAAGCAAAAGGGGAACAAGAAGCAGCACAGCCCACCTGGCGGCCTCAGAGGACAGCAGGATCCCAGCTCCGGGCTCCCAGGTTCCTGACCCACAGGGACTGTGAGATGAGAAGTACTGAGTTCAATGCTCAGTGCTAAGTTTGGGGTAATTCATTACACAACAGTGACCCACACATGTATTGAGCTTCTAGATAAAACGTCATTTGGGGAGAAACATTTTAAATCAAAGAAAGCTGATGTACCTTCAGGCAAAACTTGAGATAATATACAAAGAAAGTCAACCTTCCTCTCCGCAGCATGCCAGTACCCTGACCGTGTGGGTAGTAGCACAGAGGAGGGAGACGAAGGAGTCATAGGTGTCAGTCAGTTGAACTCTCAGGGTCTTTCTTCCTGGATGATCAAGCTGTAGCATTTCCCGGCCAGTTGGAAATAAAAGGGAAGGGCCCATCTTGCTCCTTGACCTTAGCCTCTTCATGTTCCTCTCTAGGTGAGATGGTGAGAGCTCCAGGTGCCTTCCATGCCTGAACCCTGAAATCTCCCTCCTCCTGACTGCCTATTCCTGCAGCATGCTCAGTGATCCACCTTGGGCCAAGTTCCAGAAATAAAGATTTATTGAGCTGTGAGTTGAAAGAAAAGCTCCCCCTGCTGATCTTTATGTAACACCTGGGGTAGAGGTCACGGGTGCACTGACATACAGATCCCTAGACAGCCATCCGGGAGACGTGTGGAAAGAGAACAGAGAAGGATGGAGACTGTAAAGCACTCTGGCTTTGGAGAAGCCACAAGAGATGATCTCACCCAACTCAGCCTCCCGTACTAGGAGCTGATCCTCTTCACACTAAGAGGGTCCAGGTCAGCTTCTCTTCCTTGTGCCCATATAGGTTTTACTAATGTAATACATCAAGTGTCCTGTACAGCTTCCTCTTCTTCAGAAGATGGTGAGCCCTGGAAAAGCACTTCAGACAAAGCCCACATATCCCCAGACCCAGCAGCCAGCCTACATTTTCCAAGGTAAAAAAAAAAAAACAACAACTGGAAATCAAGTATGTGCTCCATACACTGGTGAAGGTGCCTTAGTCCAGACAAAGCTGAGGACCAGGCAGCATCGGAAATTCTGGGCTCAGCAGGGCAGAGACACTCCAACCCCAGACATGCCCCTTTGCCCTCTTCTCTCCTCATCTTGGCTCTGACATATTCACACTATAGTGTGGGACAGTAACATACAGCCATGCAGCTCAAAGGATAAATCCCTTCACGTGAACCCCAGGGCCATTCCCTATCCCTGCTGGAGGCAGAGGAGCTAAGCGGGCTGGAATGTAGAACAGACAGCTAGAGTCAGAGACATGAGCAGTGAAGAGGTGAGCCTGATGGTGCTCAAAGGGCAGAGCTGGAAGGGACCAGAAGATTCCCTTCCCTATTCTGTAGCCAACCCAGATTTCTAGAGATCAGCCTGTGATTTCATGCTGAACCCCAAATCTGCTGATGTGGTTTCACCTCTGTGAGTCTCCTGTGTAACCAAGGGTGAAGATTTCTTTGTTGATTTCCCATAAGCCTCAGCGACATTTTATATAGAAAGTCTCTGGCAGACCCAAAGGCCCATAGCAACATACTAAAGTGTTCTTGCTATTATTAGCTATTGTTATCTTTGTAAGCATATGCTGGTGGAGAAAATTACAATTATCATCCTTGTGGGGGTAGTATTTGTCACTGCCCACCCTGTCACACGTGTTCAGCCATCTGAACTAGATTTTATTACTATTATTGACCCTACTTTTTAAATATTTTATTTATTATTTTATTTTATGTGTATAAGTGTATTGGTTGCATGTGTATAAGTGCACTCATGTCAGGCAATGCCTGCGGAGGTCAGAAGAGGGTGCTGGATTTCCCCTAGAACTGGAGTAGCCACCATGTGGGGTGCTGGGAGTGGAAGAAGAAAGAAGAAAGAAAGAAAGAAAGAAAGAAAAAGAAAGAAAGAAAGAAAGAAAGAAAGAAAGAAAGAAAGAAAGAAAGAAAGAAAGAAAGGGGCTGGAGAGATGGCCTAGTGGTTAAGAGCGCTGACCACTCTTACAGAGGACCCGGGTTCGATCCCCAGCACCCACATGGCGGCCGAAAACCGTCTGAAACTCCAATTCCAGGAGAACTCCAGTTCCAGGGGAATCCGACACCCTCTTCTGACCTCCGTGGCACACACCTACATGCAGACAGTACATTCATACACTTACAGAAATAAATAAAATTAAAAAAGAAAGAAAGTAAGAGAGGGAGGGAGGAAAGGAATGGGAGGGGAATCTGTACTGGTTTGTGCCTACTCTGAAGTGGGTAAGTGTTGAGTGAACTTTTTCTGAATAGATGAATAAGCATCTGTTTATCCCAGATAGAGCACCACCAGTAACATCCAAAGAAATGATTCTAGTCAAGACTCGCTTGGTGAAGCAGTTGGTTTAATTCGGCTTTCTCACGGGAGCGTGCATGAATGGTTACTTACAGGAGCATGGACAACTTATGGTGGCGACACCAACTGAAGAAAGAAATCTGTCTTGGAGACCTCAGAAACTGTTAACTATCTATAAATCCTTTGCAAGAGGAAGGCATTGTGAGCCTCTGGCCCAACCTCACATAGGACTCCTGTGGGTAATCGCAGCTGCTGACTATACAAGGCTAAAGGACAGCGTTCTGTAACAGCAGGGAAAATGAAACACACACCCAAAGAATTCCAGCCAGGTGTGCTAACATCTGCCTTCAAACCCCAGGAAAAGTATCCAACAGCTAACACCCAGGCAGGGTGGACAATGGCAGAGGGATACCAGACACCCAAGTCAACATACCAGTTCCTTTCTTTGCATGTGTATTTCCCAAGACCTCAATCTCCTCATATGCAAAACAGATTTAGCTTGGACATGTATGAGATGGTGGTGTGCCTGAAGATCAAATAAGACACTACAGGTGGAAAGGCCTTCACAATACAGAGCAGTAGCTGTTCCTTCTGTTGAGCAGGTCTCTCTAGAAACCTTTCTCCAGCCTTCAGGGTCATCTTGCAAAATCTCAAACCGCAGTTCTCCCTCTCCCTGTCCCTTCTTCTACAGCTCTACTTCAGAGCTTTTGTTGTCTACTTCTCTCTCTTGGACCATGTGCTCCAGCCCCAAGAAGCAAGGACTGTACCTTATCCAGGGCTTGCATATAGTAGGCATTCAATATGTGCTTATTACATAAAGAGATAATGATGTTTCCAATTTCTTCAACCAAACACCAGTCCACACAGATGAAAGAACTCCAAGAGAAATGTGGGTCGGTTTCTTGACAGCTCCACCTCTCCTCCAGTCCTTGAGGTCATCTGGATTTAAAAAGAAGAATAAAGCAAAGCAAACTTTGAAACTAGTATTTAAATGGATGCTTTGCATTTTTAGAGGCCAGAGGAAAACACACCACAGCAATTTGGGGCTAAGAACAGCCAGTGATATTTCGACATGTGGAAATAACCACAGGCAAGGAATTGGAAAGCTATCATAGGATCACCCCACAGGCTGGAGGGCAGAGTCCAGATGCTGAAGCAGCCACATGGCCTTGACCTACTATAGACCTGTCATCGCAAAGATAACCCTTTGGTTTCACTACCCAATCAGAAGTCAGTCATTTCAACCAGAATAAAAAACCTGGGCGGTACACTCTAACCCAAAACTTAAGCCAAGCATTTTAACTAGCTAAACTCACTGTCCTGTAAGTGTTGTTTAAGAACACTCTCAGGAGCAAAAGTTTACTTTTTAATACATGAGGTATTATTCACAACTAGGTAGCCATTTGGAAAAGGATAAAATTAGATCCATACCTCACATCATACACAAAAACAGACTCCAGATGATCAAAGAACTAAATATTTAAAAAGCGAAGCTATAGCAGTTTGAGAGAAAAAGATGAGTATTTTCCTTTATAGCCTGGGAATAGGTGAAGGTTTTCTGATTAGTATTCAAAATTCAGATGCAATAAAAGGTTGGCCAGAGGAGAGAAATTTGAAACTCTTATGTGAGTTTCAGTCAAACTGAAACAAAAAAGGGAGAAAATACTTACAATCTTTATAGTAGTAAAGAACTCATTTCCCTAACATACACTGAAATTTGAGGCTAGAACAATGGATAAATTATAATCAACAATTCACAATCCGTAAAAACAGCCCTTAAACATATGAAAAGATGTTCAGTCCCACTCATTATTAGAAAAATGCAAATTAAAACCACAATGAGATAACAGATTTCACCTATTAGGTTATTAATTTTTTTCATTTTCTATTTATTTTTATTTTATGCATATATGTGCTGCCTGCATGTATGTAAGGACAATCAAGTGTCCAATGTTCCCACAGCCATAAGACAGCATCAGATCCCCTGGAACTGGAGTTACAGATGGTTGTGAGCTACCATATGAGTCCTGGGAACCAAACCTGGGCCCTGGGGAAGAGTAGCCAGTGCTCTTAACTGCTGAGCCATCTCTCCAGTCTCAGGGTTGGTAAAATTTGAAAAAAATAATAACACATACTTCTCCCCCCCAACCCCCCCCAAAGAACCCTGAGGACCAGATCCTCAACTGACCTTGAGAAAACAAAAACCTTGGTTAATCTGGGCTAACTGTGAAGCCTTAAGCATCCAAAGGGAAAGTACAACCAGATACAAATAATCAGTAAGACCAAAGAAACTGTACTGCAGACATAGAACTTGAGATCTTAGTAAAAAGAAAAAAAAGAATAAAGAGAGAGTACTGTTGTTTGGCCTATCTCCAATTCTTACTGGCAAGTGCATCCACTCTGTGGCTGCCACCGCTTTTGACACTCCTCAAAGACATGAGACACAGCTTTTTAACCTTCCAATATGGACTGAGGACTCATGTCTCTCCAAGAATCCTCCAAACCTTCAATGCCAGATGGGAACTACTGAGATACCCAGCTTGTGGACTAAACAGCTAAGGGGATGTCAGCCTCATCAGAATATAGACTGCCATTGTTGGACTACCTGGGCTGTATCATGGAGGCCAGTGCAGGGGGATCGAGACAGAACATGTGCTTACTGGACTTCATTTAGGGGACCATGAGAGGGAAAGACCCCCATATGGAGCAAAGGTGCAGGATTGATAGTTGTTTGGGATTGCCAAGGAGGAACCTTCAAGCACTTCCTTAAGGAAAACATGACATCTTTTAGGGAAGAAAAAAAATCCTCCAATTCAAGTGATATGTGTATGTATGTATGTGTTTATGTATATATATGTATATATAATGTAGCAATACAAGTTAGAGAGAACAACAACAAAAGAACTGGAAAGACTCAGAAAATGATGCAAGACATGTATGGCAGAGTGCAGGGACTTGGGTGGGATGCAGGGCATGGAAAGGGAAGCGACTCTAGATTTGATCGAGAAATGATGTATGACCTATGGAAAAAGTTTAATAATAATAATTTAAAAAATGGAAAAAAATAACACATACTTCTAGGAAGGACAAAATGCACTGCAATACACTACTGAAGAGAATCCAAGTGGCCACAGCACTGATCTAAGACAACGGCACATGTAGACTCGGCAATCCCAGGCGTGGAATTTACCTAAAGATGAGCCTCCAGCATTGCAAAAACACATGTGCACAAAGTTATCCATGCAGCTTCTGTAACTGCTAAATATTGAAACCGAAATGTGTAATGTTGGAGATTGGTGGAACCTGTTGCATGTGCACAGTGGAGCACCATACAGCCATAACGCAAATGTAAGTGGGGGAATTTCTATAAAATTTCTGTAAACCAGGTTTGTTTTGTTTTGTTTTGTTTTTAAAAAATTTTTTATTAATTTTATTTATTTCTGTATGTGTATGAATGTACTGTCTGCATGCAAGTTTGTGCACCCGTGTCGTGCAACGCCATGGAGGTCAGAAGAGGGTATCGGATTCCCCTGGAACTGGAGTTCTCCTGGAATTGGAGTTTCAGACGGTTCTTAGCCACCATGTGGGTGCTGGGGATCGAACCCGGGTCCTCTGTAAGAGCGGTCGGCGCTCTTAACTGCTAGGCTATATCTCTCCAGCCCCGTAAACTGGGTTTTTAAAAGAGCAAAATGGGGGCCAGAGAAATGGCTCCGCAGTTAAGAGCACTGGCTGCTCTTGCAGAGGTCCCAGGTTCAATTCCCAGCACCCACATGGCAACCAACAACTAGGGACCCAACGCCCTCTTCTGACCTCCTCAGACATTGTACAACATGGGTACACTTACATACATGCAGGCAGTACACTCATACACATAAAATTGAAAATATAAATTAAAAGAGCAAAATTCAAAAGATTATCCACAGAATGGCCATTTGGTATTTAAAAAAAAAAAAAAAAAAAAAAAAAAAAAAAAAAAAAAACAGGGCTGGAGAGTTGGCCTAGCGGTTAAGAGCGCCGACCGCTCTTACAGAGGACCCGGGTTCGATCCCCAGCACCCACATGGCGGGCGAGAACCGTCTGAGACTCCAATTAATCCGACACCCTCTTCTGACCTCCACGGCGTTGCATGACACGGGTGCACAGACTTGCATGCAGACAGTACATTCCTACACATACAGAAATAAATAAATAAAAAGATGTAACAGTTTTATGTGTCAATTTGTCTGATTAAGGGATGCTGAGATACCTGGTACAGCATTACTATTTTGAGGGATGAGAGTGTTTCAGAAGAGGCTAACATCTGAATCAGAGAACTGTGAAGCTCCACCTTCACCTGTGTGGTGGGCACTGTCCAACTGGCTGAGTCTCCAGAGAGAGTGAAGGAATGGAGGAAAGGCATGTCCTCTCCCATGGCGTGCTGTGGCTTCATCTCTCTTACTCTCTTTGGATTTCTCTTTCCTCTCTCTTCCCTCTCTCTCTCTCTCTCTCTTCTTCTTCTCCTCCTTCTCCCCCTCCTCTTTTTCCTCCCTCTCCTCCCTCACTCCTGTCTGAATTCATCCTCTCCTGCTCTTGGGCCTCTAAATCCAACTCGACAATCTTTGTCTCCTACCAACAGTTTCTCAAGTTCTGAGCTCAGAATGAGAGCTGCACTATCTGCCTCTTGGTTCTGAGGCTTTCGGAATTGTGCTGAGCCATAACACCAGCCACCCCCATCCTCTACATTCCAACAGTGCAGGGTGTCTCAGCCCTGTGATCATATGAGCAAGGGTTGTTAGAACTAGGTCAGAAAGTTAAGCAACTCTCTAGTTGAAGCAGGTCTAGTTCCCATAGCTACCTGAGGTCAGGATGAACTTTCCCAGCCCTGTAGGAGTGCTTCTCACCCTCTAAGGAGCCCATTACTCTCCAAGGGGCTTCACGCTGCTGAACACCACCATTATTTCTGCCAAACAGGACCGGTGGCTCAAGCCAGCTCCCTTTTGCAGTAAATGCTTTATAGATAAGAACAGAGAGAGTCCAGAGCAAGTGGACTGATCCAATGAAAGACTGCCTGGTCTACGACCACCAAGGCTCTACCAATCAGAGAAAGGGTCACTGTAACCGCAGTGGAAATCCCCTAACTGGGAATAAAAGAGGGAGAGGATTGGACCTCGGGGCCCCTGCCCTCCAGTCCCATGGGAGTGTGCTCAGCCCGACGCATCGATCTGTCTCTGTCACTATCTCTGTGTTGTGTTCTGTACTTTTTCCTTGATGGAATGTTCTTTTATTAAAGCTTTTCCTCCACAGTTTTTGGCCTCTCGAGAGATTCTTTGGTAGAGTGGCATTTCTAACTCAACAGGGTATCTAATAAACAGGTCTCCTGTGTCTATTCATAGACCCTACTGATTCAGTTTCCCTAGGGAGCCCTAGGAGAGGTTTCAAGTCACTAGAAGGATAAAGCAGAAAGTAATGACATTAGTAGCGTGGATGTTTGGATGGGGAGTTCTAGTTAGCTTTCTTGTGGTTGTGATAAACAGGATGACCAAAAACAACCTGGTGAGGAAGGGTTTATTTGGCTTGAAGGTTACAGTCCATTATGGAAGGAAGCGAAGCAAGAACTCAAGGCGAGAACTGAAGCAGAGACCATGGAGGAAAGGATCTTTCTGGCTTGCCCCCCACCCCAGTCTTACCACAGCCCAGGCCCACCTGCCCAGGGATGCCATTGCTTTCCGATAACAATTAGAAATTAGGAACATACCTCACAGACATGGCCATACACCAGTCTGATGGGGGGAAATTCCTCAATTGAGGTGCATCAAACTGACAACTGGCTATGACAGAAAGTGACAGGTCTCTGAAAACACTTAACTTTCAGAGCAATACTGTGCTCGCATACTCAAGGAAGAAAGTTGTCATCAAGGGGATAAAAAGAAAACAGAAATACATCGCCCATATGCTGAAATAACCACAGTTAAGAGGAACGATGCGAAGGCCATATACAGCTCCAATGCAATGTCCTAAATATCCTCAGCAAAAAGAAGTGCAAACAAATTTTGAACTTCAAGTGATAACTCTGTTTTTTACAGTGCTATTACTTGTGTGTTTGTCAACAATTCTACAATTATACCACATATATTCTAGGATTAAACAAGGGAGTCTCAGGCCACACACTATAAGAGTTCCAAGAATGGAAGAAGGGCTCCGGTGAACCAACTACAGTCACGATGGGATCAAAGACAGTAATGTGACCTTGTGATTTTAATAGAGAAGGGGAAAAAAGTAGAAATGAAGGACAGAAAGGAGGGAAAGAGAGGGAGAAGTGGAGAGAGGAGGTGGGGGATTGTGAGGTTGGGAAAGCAAGTGAAATTGGCTGCATCCTCCAGGATCTCTTGAGACTTTTAATTTTCTTATCCAAACTGAATGTTGAGTCAAATGATTTGGCCTGGCAACCCTTTCCCCTGGGTTAAGACACAGAACTGCAGTTCACAGTGGAATTCTGAAGATAGGCAGACTCACCATGACCTTTCTAAATGTGTGTGTGTGTGTGTGTGTGTGTGTGTGGAGAGAGAGAGAGAGAGAGAGAGAGAGAGAGAGAGAGAATGACACAGGACACCTCATCAGTTTCCACTTTGTATTTCCCTCTCTCTTCTTCTCCAACACTCTCCTCTCATCACCCCAAGGTGCCAGTTCCCCCAGGCAGACATCTTCCAAACAGAATCCAAACATCCCCTGGACCAGTGCAGAATGCAAATCAATGAGCAGGCTAGCAGAAGCGCCTGAAAACAATTAGCTGTGTACAACACTGATGCCTTTTCTTTCCTCTGGAAACCGGCTCTCCCTGAGCCCGCATCTGAGTGACAAGTTGAATTTTACTTAGGAAGCAAAGCAAAATAAAACATGGAAGGTGATGAGCATGGCTTTCAATGCATCATAAACTCCTCATTCCTGATTCCAGGGGCAAGGGAAAGGCAGACCGTACTCAGGGAACACCAAGGTGCCCACTCTCCTACCAGCACTGTTCTCAGCAAGGAAACCAAAGGCTTCTTGTCTCAATACAGCCTTGAGTCTTATTCTAGCCTAGCTGTCCTGAAGGACACCAGCCACAGATCAAGACTAAGCTAGCAGCTCTGACTGCCCAGGTAACATCAACCAATTTTAAAGAAATCTAAAGTGAACAGATCCAAGAGGAGGAGCCTGATATATTCTCATAAAGGCAAGACCATGTCTGGAGAAGAAGTGGAGGCCAACCACCTTTTCATTTTTATATATAATGTATAATATGCACATTATATCCATATAATATATGTGCTTTATAACATGATATATATGATAAGTTCCCCCTGGGTAGTTACTGTCCAGCCTCATTTGCAGGCTGACCCCCAAAGCTCAGAGATTCACATATACAGATAAGAAATCACCAACTAGTCCCCAGGCACAAGGACAAAGGCAAAGATGCCACATTCACCAGAGAACCCAGACAGAGCTTCCAATGCGCTCCCTACTGGCTCCATCCTATGGACTCCATAGCTTTGTTTCTGGCCCTCCTCTGCTGCTTTTCCTCATCATGGATGTGTCGGGCACTAGGACGAAAACTATAGTGTTTTACATTATAGTTTCTCCATAACAGCCTGAAGTGCAGATCCACATCACTTGTGAGTCTTGGAAGAAAGTTAACAGTGGTAATGACTGGTTGGAGGCTGGGGAGCTGGGGAGCTGGGGAGCTGGGTGACTGGGAGACAGAATGAGTCTTTTCTATTCTTTCATATTTTGGGGGAATATATACAAACAGGGAAACATTTGGAGTCTCTCTAACGGACCTCTCTTAAAATTCTAACTACATGGATAATTATACGTGGGTTGCTACGCTTATTTATAACCTTAATTAGGAACTACAGTTTTAGCTTTAAAAGGTCACAGGAAAGCCATATGTAGGTTGAAAAGATTCTGTACTGTGACAGCAGCCAGGACACAGGTAAACTGTAACTGCCTTATGGCCTTACTGCCAGAAAACACCAGTTTTCTCAAAGGAACATAATGCTGTCTGTTTTTGTGGGTTGTCATGAAAATTAATTATGATAATGCTGCAAGTATTATCACAGTGTCTGCTGTGTAACTGTCTTAGTTTCTTTTCCTGGAGCTGTAATTAAAAAAAAAAAAAAAAAAAAAAAAAAACCTCAAAAAAATCCCCCAAAATCACNATAGAGTAGGTTAGGCAATCTATCCAGTTGTACTATCCTGGAAAACCCGGTTGGACTTAGAAGCCCCTTCCTCTCCAAAGGCTGCAGTCTGGGCTTCCTGCTTGAGGGTCTCCCTTTAGAGCTTCATTCTTTAGTCCATTTCTTCAAAAGAACCTATAATCTTAGCAGCAGGAAAAGGATTGCCCCTGACGTGTGTGGTAGCACAGGCCTTTCTTTAGATCACACTCAGGAGGCAGAAGCAGGCAAGATCTCTGTGAGATGGAGGCCAGGCTGGTCCACATAGCATATTCTAGGCCAGCTGGGGCTACCAGGAGATCCTATATCAAAAAGACCAGAAAGAGCAGGGCGAGGTGGTGTTCACCTTTAATCCTAGCACTTGGGAGGCAGAGGCAGGCAGATCTTTGTGAGTTCAAGGCCAGCCTGGTCTACAGAGTGAGTTCCAGGACAGCTGGGACTACAGGGAGACCCTGTCTCGAAAAGACCAAAAAAAAAATAAATAAATAAATAAATAAATAAATAAATAAATAAACAAACAAACAAACAATTTTGCTGCCTCTCCACAGTGCACCCATATTCAAAATGTGGTGCATAGATGCAGCAATGGAATCAAGGTCAGATCCTAAAACACTGACCAGAGTTTCCTCCTGCATGTGCCAGATCTGCATGTGTCCAGGAGGTGGACCAATGAGAAGTCTGGCTTTAGTGAAACGTTGAAGAAAATGCGTGTCATAGAAGCATGAAGAACCACCCATCATTCACTTAGACATCTATCAACTATGATTATTTACTAGAGAAATGATTACATAAGAAGAAGAAATGAGGTCATAAATCAGATGTGGCTTTGGTACATTTTGTTTTTATTGAATAGTTATCATGCCACCATTATTTCCTACACATAAAACTTTTACTGGAAACTAAGCCTGGTTTCATTCCATGGATGCTGACTTCATTCTAAGGTTCATGCATGTATAGGAATACATAATGTTTTCTTTGTACATGTTGTATATATTTCATTTTCTCCAGGGATTTTTCAACTTGGTAACAAGTTCTTTCCAGATAGTGTTTATTTGATCTGTTTCTCGCCCTCCTGCACTTCTGCATCTTACTTTCTGAATGTTTAACTATCCATCTTCGCTTTTCTAAGCTCTGCTGTAGTGATTAAGCTTGTCTCTGTGCCATCTCACACACAGCAAGGACACCTCAGCCCCCATTGGCTCTGTTCTTCCCCATGGCCTGGCTTTGCCTCCTTGGCATGCGTGGGGAATCACATACCCCTAGTCTTTTATTTTTTGGAGACATTTAACCCAAGTCTGTTCAATTAGAAATTTTCCCTGGCCAAAGAGATTATATAAAGTAGGTATAGAATCCAAATATTGTCGATTCTGGGACTATGAAAAACACGTTATTTGTTTCTCCTTAGCTTATCTGGCTAATAGCTTATAATATAAAGTGGAATTACTGTTGGCCATCCTTACCACCTTGCAGGGAAATCTGTGTGGGAGATCAATGAAGGCACTGTGGACATAGAGTTTCCCACAGTGTTTGCACCCTAGGGCTTCTTCGATGCATCAGACACCAACAGGAGCCTGCTGGTCGAACAGGCATGTCACCCCCAAAACTACTAGAGAAGGAATGCCCCAGATATAAGCTCAGCTGGTGAAACAGAGCCAAAGATTGTTGTCACCATCTCAGGAGATATCTTCTCAGGCAGATGAATCTTAGAAACTTTCTCGACCATCTGTATAAGAAAATGAGCAGGACCAAGCTGTGGTTTCCCACAGCAGTAACTCCACAGTATACACTTCTGGTTTTCCTTCCTTCCCTCATTCTTCCAGAGGAACCCAGCACTCATCATGTGCAGTGTCAATGGTTCTTTCTCCAGCTACCAATCCTCCTGGATTGCACTTTAGCCATTTCATATCTCTTTCCAACAGTTTTCCAAAATGCTTTACTTATCTAGGTCCAATAATAATAGTTACATGTGTAATTACTACAATACAAAGCAACATCACATCAGTGAGTGCTACAGATACTATGCTAAAAATACAGCTTCCACAAGATCCAGCTGCTGGGTCCATACTCAAGGGAATCTTGTCAGCCTTCAGTAGAGATGCCTGTGAACCCTTGTTTATCATGACACTATTTCCAATAGACAAGCCATCAAACCAGCCTACCTGACTTACAGAATAAATGAATGAAGACAATGTGAGACATAACACACAATGGAACCTCATTCAGCCATCAAAAAAAAAAAAAAAGAACAAAGAACAAAAATACATTCGCAAGAAAATGATTAGAACAAGAACCTATGGTGTTAAATTAAATGAACCAGACTTAAAAGACAAATGCCATGTTTTACATTAGTTGCTTTTCTGTTGCTGGGATAAAATAGCATAACCAAAAGCAGCTCAGAGGAGGAAAGGCTTATTTTGGCTTACAGTTCCAGAGGAATAGAGTCCCTCTTGGTGGGAAGGCCTGGCAACACTCAGGGAAACTTTACAGCAGGAGCAAGAAACTGGCTGACCACATTTCCATCCAGACACAGGAAGTAGAGAGAGAAAAAACAGGAAGTGGGGTGAACTATCAATCCTCAAAGCCCACCCCCCATGACGTAAGTCCTCCAGCAAAGCTGTACCCTAGAGAGGATCCATAACTGTCCAAAACAACACCAACAACTGGGCCTAAGTGACCCTACAGGAGAGAGTTCTCATGTAAACCTCAACAGATGTTATTTCTTAGACGTTGAATCTAGATTTTGAGAGAGAGAGAGAATGAGAGAGATAGAGACAGAGACAAAGAGAGACAGAGAAAAGAGGAAATAGAATTGGAGAGCATTAATAGGAAAGAGGGGGAGGACCGGGAGGGAACAACAGAAGAAAACGGGAGAGAAGATGATCAAAGTATGGTATCTGCATGCATGAAAATGTCACAATGAAGCCAAGTACTTTGTATGATTAACACATGCTCAAAATAGAACACATTTAAAGTACGTTTTAAGTTTGGTAACAATGATTAGAATAATTTCAGGAGCCAAACCCCTAGGAATGCAGTAAGTTTTCTTGATATTTTGGAAAGATATACAGTGTTTACCCATGCCCCTGAGTGATCCTCAGCCATACACACACTTCTCTTTATTCACCTGTCAGGTTATAGAGTGGGGAGAAGGAACATATGACAGACACTCGGATGACAAATGACTTCAACTGTCTCCTTCCACTTGACAACGACTGTTCCTACTGCAACAGCCATTTTTACTCTACACTATTAGCTGTATTCTGAAAACAAGGAGCTGCTTTGGCCACTGAGACCCTGTGGGCCATCACGCAAGCACCGCTTCTTTAAAGAACAGTGCCTCCTCCGCAGCTCTCTCACTGGAAGTAACATCAGTATAGGAGGATTCGAAAGTTGCTTGCATGTGAAAAAAGCATTTAGTAATTACCCTGGTGACACTGACTGCAGCTAGACCAGGAACTCTTGGTAGCTTTGCTTGTTTCTCCCCATGTCCCAGAGCCCCTATGTGTGCTTATAAAAATGTCACTGTGTGGGGCTGGAGAGATGGCCTAGCGGTTAAGAGCGCCGACCGCTCTTACAGAGGACCCGGGTTCGATCCCCAGCACCCACATGGCGTCCGAGAGCCATCTGAAACTCCAATTCCAGGAGAACTCCAGTTCCAGGGGAATCCGACACCCTCTTCTGACCTCCGCAGCATTGCACGACATGGGTGCACAAACCTGCATGCAGACAGTACATTGATACACATACAGAAATAAAATAAAATAAAATAAAATAAAATAAAATAAAATAAAATAAAACGTCACTGTGTGGCTGATCCTCCAGCCAAGAGCACCACCTACCCTACCACCGTATTCAAGCTTCCTTTCACCCTATGCTTAGAAACGTCTAGAAATTCCACTTCCGGTTCACTTGATAAATCCTGGTCAACTTATTATCTAGCCTCAGAGTGGAAGTACCTTAGATGATTTACTAGAAATTTCCCCAAATACAAACTGTTTGATGCACAATGAGTATTTAATATATACTTATGGGAGAAAAATGTGGAATTAAAAAATAAGTAAATAAGCAAACTCCTCCCCACTTGCCGTCCGCTAAGCCCCTCGCAGTCACTGCTCCTCACACAAATAGAATCGCACATATCTGTTCTTCAAATCTGGCTTCTTTCACTTAGAGTGATGTCAAGTTTC
Source organism: Rhizomys pruinosus (assembly GCA_009823505.1). Classification (NCBI taxonomy): domain Eukaryota; kingdom Metazoa; phylum Chordata; class Mammalia; order Rodentia; family Spalacidae; genus Rhizomys; species Rhizomys pruinosus. Next base: position 5,457,921 of record VZQC01004414.1, read on the forward strand.
ACTCCCAATGTAGCCTCTGCTAGAATTCCCTTCCCTCTTAAGGATGGATCCTATCCCATTGTGAGGATGGATCCTATCCCATCATGAGGATACGCCCCATTTCTGTTGCTGTGAGAAAACATCCTGACAAAAGCAACTTAGGGGGAAATGGGTTGATTTAGCTCACAATTCCACGTTACGGTCCATCATTTGAGGGAAGTCGAGGCAGAAACCTGAAGCAGCCAGTCACTTCACATCCGCAGTCAGAAGAGGGAAACAAATGCATGCTGGGCTATCAGCGCTAAGCTCACTCTCTACACTTAGTCAAGGATCTCTTGTCTAGGCAATCGTGCCCACCAGGGGCTGGGTCTTTTCATATCAATTAACATAATCAAGACTCCCAGACATCCCCACAGGCCAACCTTATGTGAGAAATGGCTCACTGAGACTTTCTCCACAGATGATTCTGCACTGCATAAAAACTGAAAATTAAAAACAGCCATCACAGTACATGGCCAGTGCTGGATGCTTGGGTTGTCTGCACCTTTTGGCTACTGTGATACTGCCACTGTGAGCACGGACCGCACCAGCAGCTGCGTCGTTGCTTTAGAAACCTTTAGATATATACCTGGAACTGGAAGTGCTGCAAGATGAGCGGTGGTGTGAGCAGAGGCAGGGGAACGCAGCACAGGGAAGGAAGAGGCCTGGGGAATGGCCCAGGGATACGGTACCTTTATTCACGCAGAGCAGTGGCCAATTGCTTTTTTTCTCTCTCTCTCTCAAAAACTCATTCTGTAAATCAAACACTGTCCTCGGTCCCCAGATTTGTTTAACAAACCCCACTGCATATTAAAATAAATGCTAACTTACTTCTCAAAAACCAAAATTAGAGGATCCAGTGATAGTTAACATCTGTACAGTTGGAACTCATTTTCGTGTATTTAATCCTTATAACAACCCCAAGGGTAGACATTATTATTCCTCCTGTGGTGCAGGGTATGGAAGGGCAGGAACTCACTCTTCTCATCTCAGTGTTCATGCCCCCCCCCACCAGGGGGACTTAGAAAGCATGGTCAGGTCTGAGACACTGAAAACTGTTCATGCACTAGCTGCCAGGGACACAGGCATTAAAAGTATGTACACAAAGATCAGTGGCCATCAGGGTTGGAGGGTGGTGGGAAACTTGAACAGGAGAGAACAGAGAATGGGGGGGGGGGTGGCTATCTGTCATTAACATTGTTCAAGACCCATAAAATCAATAACATCACAAGTCAATACTGTTGTTTGGTTGTAAACTGTTCCCTACGGGCTCTAGCTGATGGTACTGTTTGGGGAGGTCTTGGAACCTTTATGCGGTGGGCCTACCTGGGGAAAGGAGAGCTCTTGGAGGTGCTCCTTGAGGTTCCTATCCTGCCTCTGCTCCCTGGTCTGCCCATATGTGAGCAAGCAGCTTCAGGCTCCTGCTGCCACAGTCAAGAGGGGCTCCCACTGTCGTGACTTGCCTACCGTGACGGAGCGTAAATACCTTCGAAGCATGAGCAGAAATAAGCCCTTCTACCACGAAGTTGTTTCTTGACAAGTACATTGGCACAGCAATGAGAAAAGTTAAGTAATACAAAGGCTAATATAAACTACAGACTTTGGTGAACCAGAATAGATGGATATTAGGTCACCTCTCAGAACAAATGTTCCACACTAATGCATGAAGTGAAGAAGAGTCAACTTGGGAAGAGGGTGGAGAGACACAGGGGATGCATACTTTCTGCTTAATTTTCTATAGAACTGAAACTTCCAAAAATAAAAACTATCTTTAAGTGTGTGCTTATAAGATTGGCTCTCTTGTGATTCCCTTCTTCCCATGCTGAAGAGGTGGGGACTTTGGAAACCTGTGTCTCCCTTCTTCTTTAAAAATATTTATTATTGGGGCTGGAGAGATGGCCTAGTGGTTAAGAGTGCCGACTGCTCTTGCAGAGGACCTGGGTTCGATCCCCAGCACCCACATGGCGACTGAGAACCGTCCTTAACTCCAGTTCCAGGGGAATCTGATGCCCTCTTCTGACCTCTGTGGCATTGCATGACATGGGTGCACAGACCTGCATGCAGACAATACATTCATACACACACAAAATAAATTAAAATATTTTTAATATTTATTATTTTTATTTTATGCATATGAGTGTACTGTCTGCGTGTATATAAGTGTACCCGTGTCGTACAATGCCTGAAAAGGTCAGAAGAGAGTATCATATCTCCCTGGAACTGGAGTTATGAATGGTTGTTAGGCACCACGTGGGCACTGGGATTCAAACCTGGGTCTTCTACGAGAGCAGCCAGTATTCTTACTGCTGACCCATCTCTCCAGCCAAGTCTCTCCCCTCTTCAAGGACTCTCTTAGAGGGGGCCCTGACATCTTGCTGTGTCTCCACACAGCAGCCAACAGGCCCCACATCTCCATTAGTATATCCTGGGCTCAGAGGTAGCACATTCTCTCCAGGCCCCCGTCCCTCTCCTGGGGGCCTCCCTCTCCCTCCCTCACTCTGACAAATCTGGACTTGAAGCTATTCAGCCATAATTACCTCCTGGGGACATGTGGGCTTTCTGAGCCAGGCTCACCTAGCTCCGGCCTCTTGCCAGTGACAAAGAGTGTTGTTCATTCTTTGTGCCCTTGTACCTTAAGTAGGGATCTTCCTTGGGAGGCTCTTGGAAAGAAGTCCTGGCCAAGCCAAAGCACAAGTCTGAGACTGATGGTTTTCTGATGACATGCTGACTGACAGCACTCTAATTCTTCATCACTTCTAATACCCACTTTAGAGATAAGGAAACTAAGCCTTCAGCAACAGAAGCCATTTGCTCCAACTCATCCATATAAATGGTGGAGCTGGGATGCAACTCACACCTTTTGACCCAAGGCCTTTATCTCTATCCCATCTTTGTAAAGGAACTAGATTTTTAAATATTTAAATCTTTAATAGAAATAAGTTATAGCCCATACATGCATGCTTGTTTGATCAAACACACATGATTAATATTCAAGTCTCCTCCAGGCTCGGTAAGTCACACTCTATTTGCATTATTTTATTTTTAAATAATTTTTAATTTTCTTGGGAGGCAGAGGCAGGCAGATCTTTGAGAGTTCAAGGCCAGCCTAGTCTACAGAGTGAGTTCCAGGACAGCTAGGGCTACAGGGAGACCCTGTCTTGAAAAAAAAAAAAAAAAAAAAAAAAAAACCCCAAAAAATAATTTTTAATTTTGTGAATTTTAAACTATATTTTTATCATATTTAGATACCTTTCCCTAGATGCATCCCTTTATTATTCCCCCATCTAATTTAATGTGCTCTGATATATATGGAGAGAATATTATATATATTAAGGTCTATAGAGTCAAATTTATGTTCTCAAATGCCCTTCAGGGTGGGTCCATCCATAGGTGTCTAGTCAACCTAAGAATCTCAGCCTTAAATAAAACTGAAACTCCCCCTCTCAGTAGCCATCAGTTGTCAATAGTTCCTCAGATAGGGTTTGGTTTTCTTACCCACTTCCTTGGGACTACACTGGGATTTTGTCTGGCTTGAGGTTATGTGGGACCTGTGTATGCTGTCACCTTAATGTGGGCAGAACCCTCTTCTGCCCAGGGTTAGTCCTCCACAAGAATCACAGGAATGGAACAAAGGCTGGGGCGAGGGCAAGGATACCAGAACAAATAGAAATGCTCAGAGCTTCTATCCTTAAGAAAATTATCTTTTCATCTGTGGAAGACTAACAAGATGATCAGTCATCTAAGAAACATGCAGGGAGCCTCGGGAAACATGGATGAATTACACATAGTTCCTGCACTCAAACAGCTCATGGGTGGGGTAGGTGAAAACAAATGAACAGATAATTACATGGGATAATGTACAAAATATTGCATGGCTAGACGAGTATGTAAGCCAGCCCACAGAAGGGTTACCCAACTATGCAGAGCACAACACAGTCATAAATAAGCCACTTGACACTGCTCTACAGATTAGTCACCTGGAATGCCATGACAAAATGCCACAGGCTGGTGGCTTTACAGAACCAGCAGGTTTGAGTCGGGGTGAGGTTCCCCTTCCTGACTAGCAGAGCCTCCTTCCCACTCCACTGTCACGGTAGAGTAAGGGACTTGGAGCTCTTCCTCTTGCTGTACGGGCACCGGCCCTATGCTATTAGGACCCACCCTTAAAACCTCATTTACCCTTCATTAATTCCTAACCCTACCTCCAGTTACAGTTCACATCAGGATCTAAGTGTCAGCACAGGAACTGAGGGAGAGAAGGTTCATTCCACTGAGTCTTGTGTTCCCTGAGGGAGGCAGGGCTGTAAGTGTGTTGAAGACCTCACTGGGTAGTGCTAGAGAGGAACGCTTAGTGATTGCGCCTTGGAAGAAGGAAAATTTAGATTGGGTGTTGCCTGATGGAAAGGAGTGGGTCACCAGGAAAGAAGGAAATCAAGGGCTTCCTTAAACACTAGACAAGTATATGCAGATTCGCAGCCCTGGGAGGGTGGAGTGCATGTAAAATGACCAGTTGGCTGAGGCTGTGACAAGGTAGACAGAGGACAAACGAGGGTGGAGGCAAATAATTAATAAATAAATAAATAAATTCAAAACAAGAATGTGGAGGAATTGGAACTTCTATGTATTGTAGATGGGATATAAAATTATGTAGCTATAGACAACAATATGGCAATTCCTCCACAAATTAAAAAGGACTTAACCACAGGTCTCAGCTCTTACACTTCTGAGGCTCCATCCAGAGGAATCCAAAGCACAGCTTCAAACAGATTCATGTGCCGTGTTGACAGCAGCACAATTCACAATGGCCAAATGGTAGCAACTGTCCACAACTAGATAAAATAATAAACAAAATGTGGTTGCACACAGACGAATATTACTCAACTTTTTCATGTGTGCATGTGTGTGTGTGTGTGTGTGTGTGATTCATGGGTGCCCTAACATACATGAGCCTTGCACTCATGCATAACCTTACATACATGAGCCCTGCACTCATGGGTGTCCTTACATATATGAGCCTTACACTCATGGATAGCCTTACATACATGAGCCCTGCACTCATGGGTGCCCTAACATACATGAGCCCTGCACTCATGGGTGCCCTAACATACATGAGCCTTGCACCCATGATGTCCTTACATACATGAGCCTTGCACGCATGGGTACCCTTACATACATGAGCCCTGCACTCATGGGTGCCCTAACATACATGAGCCTTGCACTCATGGGTAGCCTTACATACATGAGCCTTGCACTCATGGCTGCCCTAACATACATGAGCCTTGCACTCATGGGTGTCCTTACATACATGAGCCTTGCACGCATGGGTGCCCTTACATACATGAGCCCTGCACTCATGGATGTCCTAACATACATGAGCCTTGCACTCATGGGTAGCCTTACATACATGAACCTTGCACTCATGGGTGCCCTAACATACATGACCCTTGCACTCATGGGTGCCCTAACATACATGAGCCCTGCACTCATGGGCAGCCTTACATACATGAGCCTTGCACTCATGGGTGCCCTAACATACATGAGCCTTGCACTCATGGGTGCCCTAACATACATGAGCCTTGCACTCATGGGTGCCCTAACATACATGAGCCTTGCCCACCTTTAATACCAGCTAGCAGGGCGACTCCACCCCGACAGCCACATCAGGCAATGATTTAGCTATCCAACAAATCAATGAAACAATTATCCAAAAACCCAGAGATAGATCTTTCCAACCATCCACCTGGCTGAAGCGCCCGGCTCCTACCTGTGCTTCAGGTGGTCCTGGGAAGTCCCTGATCTAAGCTCTGCACACTCTGTGTTTATTTATTGTCTGTGTACACACAGTAAAACAGTGCCATCCACTACACTCAGCACTAGTCACATTCGGCTATTGAACTCCAGAGATGTAGCTAGCATTACTGAGGAACTAAATATTTTATTTAAATTCATTTAAATTTAAGAACAAATATTCCATTTTACTACTGGAAAACCTTTAAGTGTGTTTAGAACAGCTTGGGTAAGGAGAAACATTTTTTCTATGTAAATTTTATGAAATTCAAATACAAATCATGTAGTGTTCCTAGTTTTGTTTTATTTGGGACAGAGTCTTACCATGCATGCCAAGCTAGCCTCAAACTCATTGCAATCCTCCTGCATCAGCATCCCAAGTGCTGAGATCAGAGCAATGCTGACAAATACGTGTCTTTTGTTCTTTTTCTGGGGGTATATTTTAATATTTGCTAACATTATTTACTAACATTATTATAAATTAATTATATATAATAATGAGTTTCACTGTGATGTTCATACATGTCAATAATGAATTTTGATCAAATGCCCCATTATCCCCACTCATCCCCCTCTTGCCCTAGCCGATTCCCTTCCACCTACCAACTAGTTCCCCTTCCAAGAACGCACATGTCTCTTCTTTTTTGGAGGGAGAACTCAATAAGTTTCATTAAAGTTGCTCACAGGAGCATGGCAAGGGTTTGTTATAGGAGCAAGGGCATCTTACCAGTGGCTACACCACTCAAGAAAATGTCACGCCTCCCTTCTATAACCATTATCTACCTTAGCTCCTCAGCGAGGAGAAAGGTCTCCTAAGCCTCTCCTTTGGGGGTCTTGAGGGATCTGTTGTTGTGGTTGTTGTTATTGTTTTGTTGTTGTTGGGAGGAGCTTCAAAACTGATTTGAATCCACTCTGTAGCCCAGGATCTCCTCAAACTCAACAATCTTCCTGCCTCTGCCTCCAGAGATCTGAGATTAGAGGCATAAGGTGCCACACCCAGCTCAGGTCAGGTGTTGGTAATAAAAACCGTAGGTTCTTGAGTGTAATTTACGCACTGAGCTTTGAAGACTTAGGATGAGAAAAATACAAAATACCTCATCAACGCTGAGGGCTGACAAGGGGGTGCATTAGGCTAAGTGTAGTGTTAGAGTGGTGGCACCTGTTCCTCTTTCCTTTTAGTAGTGTGGTTCCATGGAAGGTGTCGGCTGCCTAGGCACTTGGCACTGCAGTTCTCTGGAATGGCACCATGTGGGGTGCAGCTCCTCTGACCCTGAAAGCAGATCTAAGATCAGGTTTGAGAGCCTGTCGTTTATTCTGGAATGTGGCACCAGAAAGCCAGAGTGAGGAACTGGTCAAGTGGAGGGAAAATAAGTCAGGATGTGTGTGTGACCAAAGCTGCTGCTGAGGGTGGCAGGAGCTCCCTGCACAGAAGCTCCTGAAAAGCTATCGAATCTCTCCCAGACTGTGCTCAGGGACAGGAAGCCAAATCCTTTATCCACTCACCCCAAACCGGTCGAGAGCCACTCCCAGGGGTGCTAACTTCCCTACACTTCAGCAGCACACTTGGGCATGGGAAAAGAGAGGGCTGAACTATCCTGGGGATGCAGGAAACAGAACAACATCCTTCCCAGTTAGAGACTTAAGTAGGATGCTAACAGACCCAGGCTGGTCTGAGCCTGAAGGAGGCTGGATAATATAGTCACACTGCAGTGGGATCAGAGGTGGACCAAGGAGACAGGGCGAGCACACTAATGGCAATTGTTTGTTCTGTTTTAAATCCTCACAGCCTACAAAAGCATTTGGAACAAGTAAACACTCCATAAATATTTGCGGAATAAATAGCTAAAATATCTGCACTTGAAATTATGTATCAAGCAGCTGCCATGTATGTGACTAAGGTTATTGTCAATATTTTCTGTTGGAGTATCCTATCAGAATTCCTGGCCTCAAAGTTCATGTTTTTCCACCCAGAAATGGTTTTTCTCATGTATGTATTTATTCATTATTTCTTGTTCGTTTGTTTGTTTGTCTGTGTGTTTGTTTGAAACAGAGTATTGCTATCTAGCCCCACATGGCCTGGAACTGACTATGTAGATAAGGCTGGTCTGGAACTCACAGATGTCCAACTGCCTCTGCCTCCTGAGTGCTGGGAATAAAGGTGTGTGCCACCATGCCTGGCGTTCTTCGCATTTCTTTATTTTCTTTATTATTTTTATTATAGGTCTATGAGTCGTTTGCTTGCATGTGCGCAAGTGCAGCCATATCATGCAATGCCCTCGGAGGCCAGAAGAGGGTGTCAGATCCCCTGGAACTGGAGTTACAGATGATTGTTAGCTGCCATGTGGGTACTAGGAACTGAACCCAGGTCCTCTGCAAGGATAGCCAGTGCCCTAAACCACCACTGAGCCATCTCCCCGGCCCCCAAATAGATATATTTAAAAATAAATAATAAATTTAGTCTGCTCTTCCAATTGATGAGAGGTGGCTATTTGGAGAGTTTATTCAAAGCACATCAACTACACAGTAGGTAATTTTTTTCTCTTGTATTGCATCTACTGGATGTGCGCGCACACACAGTAAAAGCTAATAAAGAATTAAATACACTTCCCAAGCTCTCACAGAAAGGATCTGGGGCTGCTGAAAATTCCCTGCCAGCACCTACCCAGGCTGCCAAGTCACAACCCTTAGGGAGAGGCCTGCAGTGTCAGGTTCCTGAAAATCCACCCTCTGGAACCTGCTTACCTAGACAGAAAGAATACTTTGCCCGTGGTATCAACAGCCTCCTTAATTGAACCAACAGAGTTTCCACAATCTCTTAGTCCATTTGTGCTTCTATCACAAAAAACTGAAGCTAGGTAGTTTATAAAAACACAAATATATCTCATAGTTATGAGGGCTTAAAGTAAAATATCAGATTCAGTGTGTGGTAGGGCGGAGCTCTCCTTCCAGGGAAAGATGCACCGTCAACTGGACGGAAGCTGCACACCTATCACCCCAGCACCTGGGCGGTGGAGACGATGATCGGAAGTTCACTGTCGTCTTCATCTTCAGGCTACGTAGTGAGTTCAAGACCTGCCTGGACTACATGAGACTGAGAGAGGAAGGGGAGAAGGGATAAAGGGAGAGGGGAGAAGAAAAGAAAGAGGGAGAGAGACCACATTGCTGCATCGTCTTCACAGGACATAGGGCAGAAGCAGGTGAGCCCTTTTATAACAGCACGAACCCACTCTTGACAGCAGAGTTCTTGTGGTCTAAGTACCTCCCTTTAGACCCCACCTTCCAACACTGTTATTTTGGGAATTAAGTTTACAACACCTGCTCTTTGGAGAGAACAGAAATACTCAAGACATAGCACCTTCTAACCAGCACCCTTAATCACTCATATCTCTGGCTAAGACCCACAACATCCATTACCTAGAGGACTGACCTGCCCAAAGCTACAAGACAGTGGTTTCTTCAACCTCCTGGTGTAGTGCTTTTCATATTTCTGAGTGCCATGGTTCTGTAGTCTCATAGTAGGTGATAAAATCTAAGGGTAAAAGAGATTTTGTCTCACTTAACCCATAAGGGGCAAAAGGATATTTGTGATAGTCACTTTTCTGACACTGCAACAAAATAACTAATATGAACAACTGAAAGGAAGGATAATTTGTTCCGGCTCAGAAGTTCTGGCGCACGGCTACTTGGCTCCATTTTCCTGGGCCTGAGATGAAGCAGACCATCATGGCAGAAGAAAGGGAAGAGAGCCACTTCCAGCACGGAGGCTGGAAAGCAGCAAGACGGACCGCCATGCTAGCAGGCCTCGCTCTTCCTCCGCTTTTGTCCCATCTGGGCCCCCATCCTCTTGGATGGTGCCGCCCACATCAGGGCAGGTCAATCCCCTTTATTAATCATCTCTGGAAATACCTCACAGACACACCCAGAGTGCTACCTGTGCGCTACCTGTCTCTCAACCCAATCTGGTTAATAGTCAGGATTAAGCATTACAGGCACCGAGAAAGGACAGGAGGAAAAAACTCAGCCAAAGCAAAGAAGACAAAACCAAGAACAGAACATAATTCCATAATGGGTCATTGTCAATCAAAACTACCTCAGAAAATATGGTTCTAACCTATGGACTCTTTTTTTTTTTTTTTTTTTTTTTTTTGTCCTTTCGAGACAGGGTCTCCCTATAGCTCCACCTGTCCTGGAACTCACTCTGTAGACCAGGCTGGCCTTGAACTCACAAAGATCCGCCTGCCTTTGCCTCCCAAGTGCTAGGATTAAAGGCGTGCGCCACCACGCCCGGCCCTATGGACTCTTGAGCCAATGAATCCTATTTCTTATTTTCTTTTCTGCTTCCTAAATAAAAGAGACTACAGTTCCCAGCAACCTGTGCAATCAGGCTATGGTCATGTGACCTCTTCAGGCTAATGAGCAATATGCTTGACACTGGTATCACGCGATGTGGAGGCCTGGGTCAGGGAATGACTACAGGTGAGACAGCTGCCCTGCAAGGGTCACAGATTGAGAAGCTTGATGTACTTATTCCCACAGCACAACCAAGGCTCCTCCTGTGACCTTCCAAGTCTACAAAAAGGGTGTCGCGGAGCACTGAAGGAGGATCTGTTGGTTAGGTAGCTACAGGCTGAAACCTTTGAAGCCATCAGCTAAAATAAAATGTCTTTCTTACTTTAGAAAAAGAGGTGTCCATTAAATGAGACATTTAAAAATTATGGTGTCTAAAAGAATGGGAAAATACGATACGGAATAAGGAAGCTACTTCATTCATCAGGCGTTTATGTGCTTGACCCAAGCCTTAGTTTTCTCTCCATGAGAAACCAGAATATGTGTTCAGTGTTTTCCTATGACTTGGATCCTTTTAACTGGTGATTGTATTGAAGGTGTGCATGTGATTTTACGTGTAAAAATCTTAGGAAAGTCTGTACAAGAAGATTTCAGCCATACTCGACTCTGATTTAACCAGCTGAGGAGCTACAGTAGAAAAGGAATGCCCTCCCTGATACCTTGGTGATGATTGAAATTCTTGTACAAAGTACACAACTTTGGTTTTTATTTTTAAGTACTGACAACACTTTAAAAAACATTTTGGGGGACCATGGGAGGGAAAGACCCCAATGTGGAGCAAAAATGCAGGATTGATGGTTGTTTGGGGTTGCCAAGGAGGAACCTTTGAGCACTTCCTTAAGGAAAACATGACATCTTTTAGGGAAGAAAAAAAAAATCCTCCAATTCAAGTGATATGTGTATGTATGTATGTGTTTATGTATGTATATGTATATATTTAAAACTATGTATATATGTATATATAATGTAGCAATACAAGTTGGAGAGAACAACAACAAAAGAACTGAAAAAAATGCTGGAAGGACTCGGAAAAAGATGCAAGACATGTACAGCAGAGTGCAGGGACTTGGGTGGGATGGGGGGCATGGAAAGGGAAGCGACTCTAGATTCAATCCAGAAATGATGTATGACCTATGGAAAAGTTTAATAATAATAATAATGGAAAAAAATAACTCTGTCTCAGTTCCCTTTTCTGTGGCTATAATTTAAACGAAAAAAAAAAAAAAAAAACTGACCAAAAATCAAGAGGAAAAGGGTTTATCTGGTTCACAACTCCAGGTTACAGTCCATCATTGAGACGAAGTTAAGGCTTCAGGGTCTTGAAACAACTGGTCACTCTATAGCCACAGTCAAGAGAGAAGAGTGATCTGGGCTGGAGAGATGGCTCCATGATTAAGGGTACTGAATGTTCTTCCAGAGAATCCAGGTTCAGTTCCCAGCACTCATATGGCAGCTAACAACCATCTGTAATTCCCATTCTAGGGGAGATGATGCCTTCTGTCCTCTTTGAGCACTGGAATGCACAGGTGCACTAAAATACATGCAGACAAAACCATACACATAAAAATAAGTAACAATTAAAAAAACAATGCAGAGCCGAGCGTGATGGCACACACCTTTAATCCTAGCACTTGGGAGGCAGAGGCAGGAGGATCTTTGTGAGTTCAGGGCAGCCTGGTCTACAGAGTGAGTTCCAGGATAGCTGGGGCTACAGGGAGACCCTGTCTTGAAAAGACCAAAAAACAAAAAAATGTAGAGCAATGAACACATACACACTAGTGCCAGCTTGCTTGTATAATCCAGGATCCCTGGCTGGGGGAAATGGTCCACCCACAATTAAGATGGGTCTTCCTCCATCATTTAAGGTAATCAAGATAATTCAGGCATTCTGGATTGTGCCAAGTTAACAAAGAAAGCTAACCATCACACTCCATAACAGTGAAAAGGTGGACAATGTCCCAGGGCAAGGGAGAATCAGTGAGTCAGTGGAGAGAATGTATCTGCTTGGTTTGACTCCACTGAGTGGGAGGAGAGACGAGGGATTCCTTGGCCCTAAGGTCCTCCCACCCACCCAGAACCTCAGCCCTGGGAATCACCTCCACCCAGATGGACAAGTGCCACGTTTCCATGCTCTGCTTTGTTTGTTTGTTGCTACTACTTTGGCAATGCTAAGTAATATGAGCTTGCTTGTTATTTGTATCCTAATCGTCCAAGTATCTCCTGTGCCAAGAAAACACCTACACACATTCTCCTATCCAGAACTAGCCAACTTGCTCCCCATCGAGTGATTCTGGTGTGTTTGAAACACCACGGTACCCATTAAAGATGACTCTCCTGGATGCCTTGGAGAGTCAAGGCTCAGTGGTTGAGCCAACAAGATGGGCTTCCATTTTTACACCAGTGGCATGGCCTTGACTCCCACTCTCCATCCAATTCATAGTAGCTGCCAAAAGAGGCAAGAGTTAAACACGGAGACATGCCTGGGTTCCAATAATGTCCTCTGAATCCACCAGTTGCATGATTCTGGGCGAGTTTATCCCCTTTATTCACTGACCCTGAGCGCCCCCATCTCAACTTGGAAATGGTAGTGACCACACTTCCTTCATGGATGACTCTGAGGCTTCCAATAACCTGTGCAATGTTCTTGGTTCAGTGCTGGCACCCAACAAGGCTTAGCCACTATTATAAAGTTCAGTCAAGTATTGTTGGCAATGGTCAGGGCTTTGTTCTGGTTCCAGTGGATAATTATGCAAGGGGAAAGGATGTAGGAGTTTGGGAGAACTTCAAGGAGACTGTGGCACCTGGATAGTCTTGAAAAATGAGTAGGCATCTACCAAAGGGAGAAGGGAGAAACAGGTGATGCTTTCAGCGAAAGCAGGACTATCAGAGTAACAGGAGTGCGTGGCATGGAGCAGAGTGGACACAGCTTAATGGCGACAGAGAGGAGAAGTGTCCGGAGCTGGGTGTTGGCAGAAGCCAGACACAGCCAGAGCGCTTCAGTGCAACTGCAGGGAGCTCAGACTTCATTCCAAGGGAAACTGTAGATCCTTTGGAGCAGAGGAATTGGGCTCATCTAAAGGGTCTGTGGACTTCAGGGTGAAAATGGATTGAGAGTAGTCAGAAGTCCAGTGAAGAGGTGTCCACACAGCCCCAAGGGAGGAACAAGGATGGGCTACAGGAAACAGTATTATCTGGAGTGGAGAAGAGAGATATTGCTGTCTTCTTGGAGCTGAGAGAACATTGTATTCGTGCTCTATTTGCCGCTGCAAAGACTTTTCTCTCCTCCTAACTTCACTATTACCATCTCATTTTTCTCCTTCCCTTCTCACCCAACAACCCCTCATCCCTCCCCTCGCCATCCACTTCTCTTTTTTCTTTCTTTATTTGTTTATTTTTTGAGGGATTCACAATATAAGAGCACAGTTGTTTTCAGATCACATTGACATTGCTCAGTTTGCCATACAATTAGGTAATTGGCACTAGCATCCACAGATAAGGGATACCATTCGTCATTTGTTTTTCTGGGACTGTGTTCCTCACTCAGCATGGTATCTTCTACCTCCAGCTATTTGCCTGCAAAGTTCATGATGTCATCTTTCTTTACTGCTGCATAGAACTCCATTGTGTATATGTACCACATGTTCTCTATCCACTCATCAGTTGAGGGGCACTTGGGTTGGTTCCAGCTCCTTGCTATTGTGAAGAGAGCTGAAATAAACATGGCTGTGCATGGATCTCTGTGGTAAGATTAGTCTTGTGGGTACATACCCAGGAGTGGTATGGCTGGGTCAGGTGGCAAGTTCATTCCAAGTCTTCCAAGCGTTCTCCACACTGCTTTCCATAGTGGCTGTACTAGTTTACATTCCCACCAGCAGTAAATGAGTGTTCCCCTTTCCCCACAACCTCTCCAGCACTTGGTATCATTTGTTTTCTTGATCCTAGCCAGTCTTATTGGAGTAAGATGATATCTTAAAATGGTTTTAATTTGCATTTCCTTAATTATTTGTGACGTTGAACACTTCTTTTTTTTTTAATTTTTTATTTATTTATTTCTGTATGTGTATCAATGTACTGTCTGCATGCAGGTCTGTGCACCCGTGTCGTGCAATGCTGCGGAGGTCAGAAGAGGGTCTCGGATTCCCCTGGAGCGGGAGTTCTCCTGGAATTGGAGTTTCAGACGGCTCTCGGCTGCCATGTGGGTGCTGGGGATCAAACCCGGGTCCTCTGTAAGAGCAGTCGGCGCTCTTAACCGCTAGGCCATCTCTCCAGCCCCCTGAATACTTCTTATGATGTTTCTCAGCCATCTCTAATTCCTCACTTGTGAAGTTTCTGTTCAGCTCTTGCTCCATCTATTGAGTAGGTCATTTGTTTTCTTTCTTCTTTTTTACCACATTAAAAATTACTTTTATTTTTATGTATTTTACTGTATTATTATTATTATTATTATTATTATTATTATTATTGGTGCTTTTGAGACACGGTCTCTCTGTTGCCTCAGCTGGCCTGGAACTTGCTTTTTATTTTATTTTTTTTTCTATTACTTCTTTTTTTTTCATTTTTTAACAATAAGTAATAATTTATGAGTACAAGCATCCTTCATGTATAACCAATTTGCAAGCAGTCGTGCCCAAACTCACACAGCCCAAGGGTCTCACCATCCAGCTGGGGGGGGGGCTTGTGTGTTCAGTCAAGTTGATCAAATAAGTGTCCAGACTATATTGCTGTAGTTTCACCATTCACCCCAATCGTAGCCCTTACATTCTACCATGCCCCCTCTTCCGCAGATTGTTCCCTAGGCTTAGAAAAGGAGCACAGGTGGACGAAAAGCAAAACAGTTTACTTTCTCTGGAGCTGTTGTTTTGGACTCTGGTCAATTCTGGCTGTTTCTTTTCATGGGCTGACAGTTTTTCCAGGAATAACCTTTCAATCCTACTAATGAAGCACAAGCAATTAGATATATAGGTATTTAAACAGTACTAATTGTTATGGTAGGTTACTTTGGTATAGACACAGATGTTTGGATGGTATGTTAATCCATGAATTACCTTTTTTCTGTAAAATATGACAGGGTCTTACTGTGGCTTATAACATCTCCTAACCACTAGAGGATGTAAGCTTGTGGCATCTGCCGTGAGTTATTCCTTCAAGGAGAGAGCTAATAGCCAATTAGATTTGGGATATACAGGCATATGGCTGCCACTGCTGCACAGTATTTCCAGGCAGGTGAGGTGTAGCTGGTGCTGACGGAGGAGTCTTGCTTGACTCAAGGAGACCTATATTTGTTTTATTAGTTTAGTGGCCTTTGGTAACACTCTCTGGTATTCCAGAGACCAACTGTACACTTGCAAGTGTGGTCTCAATACATCTTTCCCATGCTTACATCAGGTCTTCGACAGCAGAGCCTTATCACCTCTCTTCTTGCAGGTATCCCAGTTTACAGGCAAGAAGCCTTTACCTTTTTTGGGGGGGGGGGCTTGGATTCCCTGGCCAACATCTCCTTGGTAGAATAATCCATTGCTGATATCAGAGCTCTCCTGTATTAATACATTCTGCTTAAGTGCATAGCTTAAGGAGACTTTAGTATTATATTTGGTTCTGAATAGAGAATAATCCTTTTCACAGTTCCTATGTCTATTGTCAATTAAAGAAGGCAGTTTTACTGGTTTTATAAGAGATTACCTCTATAACTGCTGGCTCAAATTTACAGTTAGAGAACGATTTCATCATCATCATATTCCTCCTTGTTCTGTGAAGGGGAAGTAAGAAAGTCTCTAGTATTAAAAACTTTGTGACACCTAGAAGGTAAGTTTCATTAGGACTCATTATAAATAGTTGTTACAAGTAGGATCCACAGAGGGGTTTGATGTCTGTAGCACTCTGAAGCTTTTCTTCCTTTCAATGTTCAGATGGGCCAACCTTTCTGCTGGCACTTCCTGGTACATCCTACACAATGCAAAGCTGTATCTTTTCTTTCTCAACCGTTAAGTTGGTGACATTTTGACCTGTTGGAACATACAAGTCTTTTCCCATAGTTAGTTCTAAGATTTGAATTGCAGGGGCTGGAGAGATAGCCTAGTGGTTAAGAGCACTGACTGCTCTTGTAGAGGACCCAGGTTCGATCCCCAGCACCCATATGGCGGCTAAGAACCATCTGTAACTCCAGTTCCAGGGAATCCAAGACCCTCTTCTGACCTCCGAAGCATTGCACAACACAGATGCACAAACCTACATGCAGACAGTACATTCATACACATACAAAAATAAAATAAAATAAAATAAAATAAAAAGATTTGAATTGCAAAGTTTTTGACAAAAAGGTTTCATATATATCTGTATCCCCCTTTTTATTTTTTGTTTTTTGACCCATGACTCTCAAAAAGGCAGTTGTAATATACATATCTATAGGTAGGAATCAAGGCACAGATTTCATCAAATTCACCGAAGCTATTTTGGGTGACTGTGTGTTGTTAACTTGGGAAGCAAATAATTTTTTTTTTTTTTTTGGGCCTCGATCAGAAGGACTTGGGCCCCCCACGAGCGGCGCCGGGGAGTGGGTCTTCCGAATTTTTTAAGTTAAATCATCCTACAGGTAAAAGAGAATGCTACAAGATGATACTGTACAACAGAAAAATTATAGAGAACATTTGTATGTGCCAATCCCAAAGTTATTGTTATACAGATTTAAGTAAAACAAATGTGGACAACAACAATTTACATTTCCAATTAACTCAGGTGCATTACCATTTTTATCAGAACTTTTAAACCAATGTTGTTTAATATACACATATTTACTAAGTCCTAAAACACCATGTAGCCATCTTTCCACCATTGTGTCTTCTTGGCCCCCTTGTCAAATATGAGGTGGATGAAATTGTATATGCTCAGGTTTGGATCTTCAGTTTTATTCCATTGCTCAACTGGTCTGTTTTTGTGCCAGTACCAAGCTGTTTTTATGACTATAGCCCTGTATTATAGTTTGATGTCTGGTAGAGTGATCCCCCCCCCCATATTGCTCTTTTTGCTCAGGGTTGCTTTGGCTATTCGGGGTCT
>VZQC01004414.1:5475127-5499242 GCA_009823505.1 Rhizomys pruinosus
GCCATCTCTAATTCCTCCTCTGTGAAGTCTCTATTCAGATCTTTGCTCCATCTTTTGAGTGATTCATTTGTTTTCTTTCTTCTTTGTTTTTTGAGTAGCTTGTATACTCTGGAAATTAATGCTTTGTCAGATGTATCTGCTGTGAAGGTTTCCTCCCACTCTGTGGGTCTTCTCCTCACTTCCTTTATTGCTTCCTTTGATGTACAGAAGCTTTTGAGTTTAATGAGATCCCATTTGTCAATTGTCGATCTTATTTCTTGTGCAGCTGCTGTCTGATTTAGGAAGTCTTTTCCTACACCTATGTCTTGTAGTCTGCTGCCAAGTTTCTCTTCTATCACCTCCAGAGTTTGGGGTTTCACGTTGAGGTCTTTGGTCCATCTGGAGTTGACTTTTGTACAAGGTGAGAGGTAGGGGTTTAATTTCATTCTTCTACAAGTGGTGATCCAGTTTTGCCAACACCACTTGCTGAAGATGCTGTCTTTCCTCCATTGTGTCTTCTTGGCCCCCTTGTCAAATATGAGGTGGCTGAAATTGTATGAGCTCAGGTTTGGATCTTCAGTTTTATTCCATTGGTCAACTGGTCTGTTTTTGTGCCAGTACCAAGCTGTTTTTATGACTATAGCCCTGTAGTATAGTTTGATGTCTGGTAGAGTGATCCCCCCCCCCATATTGCTCTTTTTGCTCAGGGTTGCTTTGGCTATTCGGGGTCTTTTGTTTTTCCAAGTGAAACTGAGGATTTTTTTTTCCAAGCCTGTGAAGAAGCTCTTGGGGATTTTGATTGGGATTGCATTAAATCCGTCACGAGTTTGGATAGAATGGACATTTTTACTATATTTATTTTCCCAATCCATGAGCATGGGAGGTTTGTCCATCTTCTGATGTCTTCCCCAATTTCCTTCTTCAGGGGTTTAAAATTCTTGTTGTAGAGATCCTTGGTGTCTTTGGTTAAGTTTGTTCCTAGGTATTTTATTGTTTTGGGGGCTATTGTGACTGGGAAGGTCTCCTTGTAGTCCTTCTTCAGTTGCTTGTTGTTGGTGTAAAGAAAAGCTACTGATTTTTCTAGATTTATTTTGTATCCTGAAAATTTACTGACATGCTTAATAGTTTCTAGGACTTTTCTGGTGGAGTTCTTAGCATCCCTTAGGTATACAATAATATCATCAGCAAAAAGGGATAGCCTGACTTCCTCTTTTCCAATTAGAACTCCTTTAATTTCCTTTTCTTGCCTTATTGCCCTAGCAAGGGTGTCAAGCACTATATTGAAGAGGGGTGGTGACAGGGGGCAGCCTTGCTAAGTTCCTACCTTTAAAGGGAATGCTTCTGTCATTTCACCATTTAGGATGATATTGGCTGTGGGTTTAGTGTATATGGCTTTGATTACATTGAGGAATGATCCCTCCAGTCCAATTCCCTCTAGGACTTTAAGCATGAAGGGATGCTGGATTTTGTCAAAGGCTTTTTCTGCATTAATTGAGATGATGATGTGGATTTTGTCTTTCAGTCCATTATATGCTTGATGATATTTATTGATTTTCATACGTTGAACCATCCATGCGTCTCTGATATGAATACAACTTGGTCATGATGGATGATCTTCTTGATGTGGGTCTGTATGCGATTTGCCAGTATCCTGTTTAGAATTTTTGCATCTGTGTCCATTAATGAGATGGGTCTATAGTTCTCCTTTTTGGTTGTATCTTTGCCTGGTTTTGGTAATAAAGTGATGCTAGCTTCATAGAAGGAATTTGGGAGAATTCCCTCTGTTTGTATCCTTCTAAACAATTTGAGTAATAATGGTTGTAAGCCTTTTTGAAATGTTTTATAGAATTCTGCTGTGAAACCATCTGGACCTGGGCTTTTTTTAGTTGGGAGGTTTCTTACTACATCTTCAATTTCTTCATATATTATGGGTCTGTTTAAGCTGTCAATCTCTTCTTGGTTGAATTTTGGTGATTCCCAGGATTTCAGATATTCATCCATTTCTTCTAGGTTTTCAAACTTAGTAGAGTATAGGTTTTTGAAGTATTCCCTTATGATTATCTGGATCTTTTCATTGTCTGTTGTGATAGTTCCCCTTTCATCATGGATTCTATTAATTTGAGGCTGTTCCTTCTTTCTTTTGGTTAACTGGGCTAGAGGTCTGTCTATCTTGTTTATTCTCTCAAAGAACCAACTTTTGGATTCATTGATTTTTTTGTATTGTTTTCTTTGTTTCTATTTCATTGATTTCTACTATGATTTTTGTTATTTCTTCCTGTCTGTTGCATTTAGGGTTCATCTGTTGTTGTCTCTCAAGTGTTTTTAGCTGCAGTTAGATCTTTCACTTGTGATCTTCCTGTTTTTCTAATGTAGGCACCCAGGGCTATAAACTTCCCTCTTATGACTGCTTTTAAAGTATCCCATAGGTTTTGTTGTATTATATTATCATTGTCATTCAGTTCCAGCAATGCTTTTATTTCTTTCTTTATTTCTTCCTTGACCCATTCATTATTCAGGAGTGTGTTGTTTAGTCTCCATGTGTTCTTGTAGATAGTAGGGCTTATCCTGGTGTTGATAATGAGCTTTATTGAACTGTGTCTGATAGAATGCATGAAATTATTTCAATCTTTTTGTATTTGTGGAAGTTTTTTTCTGTGTCTCAGTATGTGCTTGATTTTGGAAAATGTTCTGTGAGGTGCTGAGTAGAAAGTGCATTCTCTGGTATTAGGGTGGAATATTCGGTAGATGTCTGTGAGGTCCATTTGGTGTATCATATCATTCAGTTCAGATGTCTCTCTGTTTATTCTTTGTCCAGTTGAACTGTCCAAAGGGCTCAGTGGGGTATTGAAGTCCCCTACTGTGAGTGTACTGGGGCTAATCTGTGCCTTGTGGTCCTGGAGAATTGTCTTTATAAAGTTTGGTGCACCAGAGTTTGGTGCATATATATTCATGATTATGAAATATTCGTGGTCAATTGTTCCTTTGATAAAAATGTGATGGCCTTCTTTGTCTCTTCTGATTTCTTTTACTTTGAAGTCTATTTTGTCTGATATTAAAATAGCAACACCTGCTTTCTTTTTGGTACCATTTGCTTGGAATATTTTTTCCATCCTTTCACTTTAAGGTGGTGCCTATTCTTGAAGGTAAGATGTGTTTCTTGTAGACAGCATATAGATGGGTACTGTTTCCTAATCCAATCTCCCAGTATATGTCTTTTGATTGGGGAGTTTAGTCCATTAATATTTAAGGATATAACTGATAGATGTGTGTTGTTTCCTTTCACCTTATTATCCATTTGCATTTTTCATCTAGGTTTCTCCTTCTGCAGTTATGTTTTTATTAATTTCTCTTTCTAGGTGCCTGGGGATAGTTGTTCCTTTCTTCTGTCCTTTGAATTGCTTCAAGTATTCTCTGAAAGGTTAGTTTTCTGGACATGTATTCTTTCATCTTGTTTATGTCATGGAAGATTTTTCTCTTTCCTTCAACTATAATCGACATTTTTGCTGGCTATAGTAACCTGGGTTGGCATCTATAGTCCTTTAACACTGGGAATGCTTTGCTCTACGTTCTTCTTGCTTTCATAGTTTGCACTGAGAAGTCAGTTGTAATTCTGTTAGGTTTCCCCTTATATGTAACTTGTGGTTTTTCTCTTGTGCCTTTCAGAATTTTGTCTTTTTGGGGGCATCTAGCATCTTAAGTCTTAACTATGAAATGGAGTGGAGAGTTTCTTTTCTGATCTTGTCTGTTTGGAGTTCTATGTGCTTCGTGTATTTGTATGGGTTTGTCTTTTTTTAGTTTGGGGAAATTTTCATCTATTATTCTGTTGAAGATCTGATCAATACCATTCTCTTGGGATTCTTCTCCTTCCTCTATTCCTATGATTCGGAGGTTTGATCTTTTCATAGTGTCCAACAGTTCCTGGTTGTTCCACTTTTGTGTATTTTTAAATTTTTCATAATCTTTACTTGAGGTTTTTAGTTGTTCTGTGTTATCTTCCAGGTCTGATATTCTTTGTTCTGCTTCCTTCATTCTACTTCTGAGGCTTTTTCCATTCCTTTCATCTTGACTGGATAAGTGTTTGATTTCCTTTTTCATTTCCTCTTCTGATTTCTTTAGTATTTCTACTTCTTTTTGGAGCTTCTCAATCTCTTCCTGTAGCTCTTTGCTTTGCTAGTTGGTTTCCTTTTCTTTTTCAACATGGGATCTTTTCAGTGTTTCCACTTCCTTCCGTAGTTTGTCATTCTCTGTCTCTAGGTCCTTCTTGAGTTTTTCATTCTCTTTTCTTAGTTCTCTAACTTGTTCTTTATAGTCTTTGATTTCTTTGAGTAATTCCACAATTGTACTTCTAATATATACATCCTGGGCCATCCCCAGGGGGATCCCACTATAGGAATCTTCCACAGGGTTGGCAGAGCTTGGTGTGGAATTATCCTGCACCTTTCCTATGTTGTCTCTTCTTCGTATCCCTGGCATGTGGGTTTCTCTTTGCCTGTATTCCAATGCAAATCCCCAATGCCTCTTCACTGTGTTGAAGGCTTGCTTTGCCTGCCTCCTTCAGATGCCTTCATTGTTTGTTTAATTGTTTTTCCCCTTGCTTATGGAGTGTTGACTTGTCTAAATTTTAGGCTTTCTATTGGAAGTCTAACTCACTCTTCCCTTTCTGTTCTGAAGGATCTCCAAAGAATCCACTTGGACACTCCCTCAGCAATCCCAGTCGGGGGGGGGGGGTGATGCCTGTTTAGCCAGCTTCAGGTGGTCCTGAGAAATCCCCAGTTTCAGCTCTGTGTACTCAAGTCTCACAGTGGCAACAGGCCCACACCAGCTAGGAGGACAACTCTGCTGCCACAGTCACACAAGAGGAGACGATTGAATCAAACCAAAGACAGTTGAATCAAACCAAACAATCTGCCTGGCTGAACCGCCCAGCTCCTACCTGTGCTTCAGGTGGTCCTGGGAAATCCGCTCTGTGCACTCTACCATCCAGTTCTTTCAAGGCTTGATCCACCCCCACATTTTCAGGCTGGGGGAGGTGGAGGAGAGAGAGAGAGAGAGAGAGAGAGAGAGAGAGAGAGAGAGAGAGAGAGAGGATTGTATCCCTTTTAGTCATCAGAATGAACTGCACGGGCAAATTTAACAAGTGTCTTGTGATGATTTTCTCTCCATCCATCACTTCTGGAGTGAGCTTTGCCAACCATCTCTGTAGCCAGAGAGCTTCGAGCTGCTGAGCTGCTTTTTTCAGCCTTCTGACAGCAGAAAATGAAGGTGACCTACTCAGGTCAGGGATGAGGCAGCACAAAGGTACATAGAACAACAGAAAACAGTCCACATATTCTTGATGCTCAGAGCCTGTGCAGGAAAAGCGTTGTCCACACACTTTAATGCAGCAGTGCAAGAGCAGTAATCTTCCAAGAGAGGTGTGATTAAAGTCCCACAGAGCAATGATCTAAAGAGTCAGTTTACTAACCAGGCATGGTGGTGAGCCTGTAACCTAAGCCCTAAGGAAGCTGAGGCAGAAGAGTCACAAATTCAGTGTCAGCCTGAGCTACATAGTTTGTCGGGCTAGCCTACGCTACATAGTGAGACCATTTACTGAGCTCTTACCAAGCACAAGGAGCCCTGCTAAGCCTGAACATTGTTCTCCCAAGGCTTAGAGAAGCCCCATCTATCTTGCTTGTCACTGTATCTTCAACATGTGTCATGAAGCCTGACACACAGTGGGTGCTCTGAATCATTTGTAAGAGAACAGTCCTAGGAGGCCAGTTTTGC
This sequence comes from Rhizomys pruinosus, assembly GCA_009823505.1. Lineage (NCBI taxonomy): Eukaryota > Metazoa > Chordata > Mammalia > Rodentia > Spalacidae > Rhizomys > Rhizomys pruinosus. The sequence goes on from VZQC01004414.1 coordinate 5,480,873, forward strand.
TCTGACATTTAGGAAAATAATTACAAAGAATTCAAATATTTTTATGAAAAGGATGATCACAAGACTGTAACCTCCCTCACCTGGTAAAATGTTTAATCTCTCCTACCTTGTAAAATTTTTTTACCCAGAGGCCCTGATGCATCCCAGAACTATGGTTATAACAGGAAATTCCTTCCCTCCCCTTTCCTTCATTTCTTCTTTTAAAAGTATCCAACCATAAAGACTGTGGGGTCAGACCCCAACCAATAGAGAAAGACACAGTACTCTTGCATTAGGATACAAACATATCAAATTTCCTGATCTGTGTGCTTGCTACCGGAATGAGGGAATAAACCCTTTTATGAAAGTGAAAGCTGCCTTACCAAGACACTTTTCCCTGGATTTCATCTCTAACAGATGTGGATACTGACCAACAGAGAAGTAAAGTTGCTGGTCCAAGTTAACGCAAAAAATAGCGGAGTCAGGATTCAATCCAGGTGTGGCTCAGCCAATTATTTAAGCCCCGTGCTGTTGGGTGGATCTCAGGAAAAGAGGTGAGACACTGAATCTGAGAAGGGTCTATGGGACGAACCCATTCAAAAGGGAAGGTGACTATTGAGCAGGCCCTTTGAGAGAGCTTATCCAGAAGAGAAGCAGAGAAGGCACTGGAGAGGACCAGAACAAGGCGGGACAGGATTCATGGCAATGACCATCAGCTGGAGAAGCTACAGCAGCAGATGACGCTGGAAAAGCCAAGGAGGCCAGATGGTCAGAGGAGAGCTCGAGGCCCTCTCCCCTCTGCTTCCCATCTGTGGCTCTGGTCTAGAAGGGCCTCTGCAACAACGCAGGTGGTTCTTTGCCTGCATTCAAAACTCTTTATAGCTGGAGTTCCAGAGCTCTTGTGTTGGCTGCAAAGAGACTGTGGAATTTCCCAGGGCTTCATCTTCGGCAGTCTGCTGGAGTGTGAGCTGGGCATGCTGTGTGACGTGGCAGGGCTCAGCTGCTGTGAGCCAGGACACCCTATGACTGGGCCAGCTGCTCAGCTAGAAAGGTGCCAGCATTGCTGCCAGAGGGACCAAGCCTGCCATCATCCCAGTGACAGCATCAGCCGGCATCCTCTTCATTTTCTGCAGTTTGCTTTTGGTCTCTTCCATTGGTAGGAGATAGAGGGGCTGAATGTCTTTGTGTTTCTGTTTCTATGATTATGTCCTCCTGGCACAGCCATGTCTGTCTTGGAACACATTTATTTCTTACATAGAAGTCATGACAAGCTCATAGGCTTCAATATCCAAACTCAGTTGATTCCATACCTAACTCTCCCAGAATAACTTACTACATATCTAGGGAAGGGAGACATTAGAACCTCCCCATGTATCATATTCCTCTTCTGACAGTGGTTCCCTGAGAGGGGCTTCCATTTTGTTAAAGGTTTAACAAAACCTGTTGCAGTACTCAGCACACAGTACATGCTCAGTAAGTACTAAAACATCTCGCATATGTCACCTATCCCTTGTGAGCATGATCCATCTTAAATCTTCTTTCCTCTTCCCCATAAAGCCAAGCAGAGTGACTTGTGCATACCAGTTGCCCTGAAAGTATTGAAATGGGGAAAATCAGGATCCCTTGTTGGGTTTCTTAGTCTCATTAATAAAAGAACTTAGGAATGTACTCAAACAGAACTCTCTATTAGAGTTTAAAGGGGGAAAAATCCCAGGGCAGGCAAGCTGTAAATTTTAGCAGGTACCCAGAGAAGAAGGAAATACCGAAGGAAAAAAGCCACAGTTTGGGTTACTGGCATAGAGGTCTGAGGCATGACAGCAGGCAGCCACATGGCAGGAGGCAGGGGCTTTAGAGGAAGAGTCGGGAAACCTGAATCAAGGATCAGAAAAGGCTTACTCAGATTCTAGCCAGCAACTAAGAGGAAGAGACAGGAAAAAGGAAAAGTTTGTGCCTCTCTAAGTGCAACTCCCGGCTGCTCTGCTGATAGGAGCAATGTGAGGGAGTGGGAATTCTGGGAAGGAAGAGTACAGTATCTCATTAAAGGAATAATTATTCCACCTAGCTCTTTAGCGTGATGTGATGTGGGCCATCTTCCTACGGGAAGATTCTCTTGACCATGAGTTTTCTCTTAATGAGCCTTTACTGTTACTCTGTTAGCTACCACTATTAACTAAAGAATTATCTAATGAGGGAAAAGTGTGAGGAAATAAATGACTGAGTGAAAGAAAGAATAAATGAGTGAGTGAATGAATGAATGAATGAATGAATAAGAGGCCGAGAAGCATCTTTCTACACTCAGAGCAGCCATCCCTCTTATCCTACATCTCTGATCACACAAATAGGGACCTACAAAAGGCCTGTAGTGACCACTTCTTACCCTTACTACCTTCTGGAAGGTTCTGGGATAGCCTTACATCTGTGATGTTGCACTCCTTTCCCCAAGCACCAACTTTAAGACCTTAAGACACCCACCTGCAGAGACAGTCCCTCCACCCCACGTATAAACTGAGAGGGTTCCCACCCTAGGTCTGCAGAGAACAAGTCTCTGTGGAAGATAGCCCAGAGAAAAACCACTTCAAGCAAGCCCTCTGCTCAGCATATTCATTCATTTCAGTTCTGAAAGGCCCTCAAGTTCCAGGCCTACATGCAGCCCAGCCAGTCACATCAGTGGTCTCAAGTCTTGGGCAAGATGCCTTAATCTTAAAAGTACCTTTGTTTCATGTTCTTCATGTTAGAAACAAGAGCTGAGCCAATAACACACACACACACACACACACACACACACTTCACAAACCACTTGGACAAACCAAAAGCAACTCAGCTAGGCAGTTTTCACTTTTTCAAAAAGGTGTGATGCAGTTAGGATCAAGCATGCACACCCAGGGCAGCAGAAGTTAGATAAGTTTTTATCATAACGAAAGGGTACTGTGCCTTTTCCCCATTGGCTGGGGTCTGACCTCACAGTCTTTTGAGGTTGGCTAGTTCTGAGAGGACATGAAGAAGGGGAGAGGGTTGGTCAAAGGGCAAAGAGCTGGGCTGCCCCAGAGAGTGGGCTTCCAGGGATGCAGCAGGGCTTTGAAAGTTTTACAAGGTGGCAGGGAGGATTTAAAGATTTGAATTCCTCCTGGAAAACACAAGTTTTAAGTGTTTGACAGAAAAGACTTATATTTATGTTTCTTACACCATATAAGACCTCCTAAGCTGTCTCTTCCTCCCCCCTCTCTCATTTGTACAGAAAATGCCATTTGTGGAAGCCAGTCTCCCAACCCTGGCACCAAGCCACAAAACGAAGTGTGTGTGTGCAATTAGAACTTAATTGCTGTATTTGATTTTTATTTCCTTTTTTTCCTTTGTAACTCAATTGTTTAAAACAATGTGCATTTCCCACCCTCAAGTGTATAATGTCTATGTCTTCTTTGGGTCTGCCCCCACCCCCAAGGGTGGGCTTCACTAAAAGAACAGCAAAGAGCCACTGGATTTTGCATCTCAAGCAGTGTTTAGCAGCAGGGGAGGTAAGGTTAATAGAGTGCCTGCCTGATAATGCTTGAACCCCTGGCTTCTATCCCCCTCACCACATAAACCCAACCCAGCATGGTAGCACACACCTGTAATCACAGTAGGAAGCAGAGGTTAGGGGGATCACAAGTTCCAAACCATACTTAGCTGTATTAGGAGCTCAAGGCCAGCCTGGGATACCTGAGACCCTAAAAAAAGGGAAAAAACTCAAAGAGATATAAAGAAGCTGCTTCTGTAAATGAGACTCTGTGGATCAGCAGGCCAAGAGAGTAGAGACTGGAGACTGACCATCGAGATTAACATGGGGGGGCGCATGCTGGAAAGATGGCTCTTTGGTAAACAGCACTGTCTGCCCTTGCGGAGGACCTGTGCTTTGTTCCAAGCACCCATATAGTGGCTAACAACCATTTATAACTCCAGTTCCAGGGGATCCAATGCCATCTTCTTGCCTCAAAAGGTATTGCACAGCACAGGTGCACTTGGATACCTGCAGGCAAAATATTCATACATATAAAAAATAATTTTTATTTATGTATTTTAAGGGATTCACAATATAAGAGCACAGTTGCTTTCAGATCACATTGACGTTGCTCAGTTTGCCATACAATTAGGTAATTGGTGTTAGCATCCACAGATGAGGAATACCATTCGTCGTTTGTTTTTCTGGGACTGTGTTACTTCACTCAGCATGATATCTTCTAGCTCCAACCATTTACCTGCAAATTTCATGATGTCATCTTTCTTTACTGCTGCATAGAACTCCATTGTGTAGATGTACCACATTTTCTCTATCCACTCATCAGTTGAGGGGCACTTGGGTTGGTTCCAGTTCTTCGCTATTGTGAAGAGAGCTGTGCTTCAGGTGGTCCTGGGAAATCCCCAATCTAAGCTCTGTGCACTCCATATAAAAATTTTTTAAATTAAAGATTAATGTATGAAAGAAACCAGTTTGCAAAGGAAGATTGGAAGATTTCTTCACCCAGGCTTCATCTAACAAAGAGAACTTGCATGGAAAAAACCTTCATCCACAAATGGAAGACAAGTGCTGTGTAACTGTCCTATGAAGGGCTGCCTACCTGGTGACCCAGTACTATGGGGGGGCTTTTCCTTTAAGCACGCTAGACCACTTCTGTTCTCAGGGAGTGCTTTCCTTTTTTCTTTTTTTTTTTAATTAACTGTCTCTATTTCTAGCCAGGTTTCCCTGATACAATCCTCAGTCCTGAGACAACTGGAAAGGGGCAGCCTCTGAACTTACAGTAGACACAACTGGAAAGGGGTTCCCTTTGAACTTGCAGTAGACACAACTGGAAAGGGGTACCCTCTGAACTTACAGTAGACATGACTGGAAAGGGGCACCCTCTGAACCTACAGAGGACACAACTGGAAAGGGGCACCCTCTGAACCTACAATAGACACAATTGGAAAGGGGTACTCTCTGAACCTACTGTAGACACAACTGGAAAGGGGTACTCTCTGAACCTACAGTAGACACAACTGGAAAGGGGTACCCTCTGAACCTACAGTAGACACAACTGGAAAGGGGCACCCTCTGAACCTACAGTAGACACAACTGGAAAGGGGTATCCTCTGAACCTACTGTAGACACAACTGGAAAGGGGCACCCTCTGAACCTACAGTAGACACAACTGAAAAGGGGTGCCCTCTGAACTTACTGTAGACACAACTGGAGAGGGGTACTCTCTAGACCTACAGTAGACACAACTGGAAAGGGGTGCCCTCTGAACTTACTGTAGACACAACGGAAAGGGGTACTCTCTGGACCTACAGTAGACACAACTGGAAAGGGGCACCCTCTGAAACTACAGTAGACACAACTGGAAATGGGTACCCTCTGAACCTATAGTAGACACAACTGTAAAGGAGTACCCTCTGAACCTATTGTAGACACAACTGGAAAGGGGTACCCTCTGAACCTACAGTAGACACAACTGGAAAGGGGTGCCCTCTGAACCTACTGTAGACACAACTGGAAAGGGGTACACTCTGAACCTACAGTAGACACAACTGGAAAGAGGTACCCTCTGAACCTACTGTAGACACAACTGGAAAGGGGTACCCTCTGAACTTACAGTAGACACAACTGGAAAAGGATACCATGTGGACCTACAGTAGACACAACTGGAAAGGGGTACCCTCTGAACCTACAGTAGACACAACTGGAAAGGGGCATCCTCTGAACCTATAGTAGACACAACTGGAAAGGGGTACCCTCTGAACCTACAGTAGACACAACTGGAAAGGGGTACCCTCTGAACCTACAGTAGACACAACTGGAAAGGGGCACCCTCTGAACCTACAGTAGACACAACTTGAAAGGGGTACCCTCAGAACCTACAGTAGACACAACTGGAAAGGGGTACCCTCTGAACCTACAGTAGACACAACTTGAAAGGGGTATTCTCTAAACCTACAGTAGACACTGTTAGGACCAGGTCAGAAAAAAGTTAATCAAAAGGAAAAGGCTAACCATGCAGGAGCAACTCTCTAGTTGAAGCAGGTCTGGTTCCCATGACTAACTTAACCACAAGAATACAGTCTGACCCTGAGTTATTAGTTCCCAGAGCTACCTGAGGTCAGGATGAACTTTCTCAGCCCTGTAGGAGTGCTTCCTACCCCCTAAGATGCCCATTCCTCTTCAAGGGGCTTCATGCTGCTAAACACAACCAATCAGTTTAAAGGTCACCACTGCTTGCATTGTGTTTCTATAGCCTTGCAATTGTGTATGTATGATGTCACCAAGTTCCTCTAGTTTGTGGCTTTGGCTTTAAAAGTTCTCTGTAACAGACAGTTGGGGTCATGCTCATCCCTGTGTGGAATGGGTTGCATCCCTGACACATCAACAATTGGCTCCCTTGATGTGTCTGTTTTCTTAATTGGGTTCTGGTGCACCAGCAAATTAAATTTCATATTAATCTGTTGCCTCTCGTTGGTTAATTTTGTGAGTGTGGCAGTTTGAGTCCAACACCTCGAGGAGCCTCTACCTCTTTGTGGGACACTGGCCAACCTCAGAGAACAAAGCACTTTGAAAGGTACCGAGCAAATTCTCCTGTTTTGGTTTCAGTTTTCTGTTTCTGTGGTGCCAGGGCTGCTGCCTTAAAGGAAGGTCGGACATGACTAGCTCCTCTGGGCATGAGAGAAGGAGGATGCTCCAACTCTCTAGTAGACAAACAGGGGGTTCGTCTGATACTAGACTCAGGATGGTCTAGTATCCTGGTTTTGGGGCACAGACAGTGGGTCTGGCCCTTCAGTTCTGGTCACAGCAGACAGCCCCTTCTATCTGAGTCCTTTCTGTGTCCTCTGTGTCCTCACTGTGGTCGTTTGATTTGTGGTCTTTGTGTTTTTCTCATTACTGCTTTTGTTTCTGTACTTCTGTACTTCAAATCTAACATGGGACAACCTACTTCTTCTAATCCCCTACTCCCCTCTCTCCTGTGCAGGCAAGCATGCACACAAAGGGCCTATGCTGCTGCAAGCTCCAAGCAGCTAGAGCTGTTACTGCTCCACTCCCCTGGAAATACAAGATCCATCATAGTAAGATGCCAGGCAGCTGGCCCTCCTTAACGGGACTGTTAGTTAAGGTGGAAAAGGCATTTAGTGAAATCAACCCAGCATTTGGTGGCTGTGAGTACAAAAGTGTTTTAGAGGACCTAACTAAAAAATGTCTTAAACTCTAAATGATTGTGTGTAAATGTGACAATGAAAAATTAATGGTTCCACAGCCCTGCACAGCCAAGGTGTGCAGTAGACCAGAAAACTGAGAACTTTCTGTGCCTTGACATCAAGTTATTGTATGAGATTTGAAAAAGAAAAAGGGAATCTCTCATTATATTAAGTCATATGTCTGTGCAAGCTGTGTGTTAACTGTTCTCCCATGTGTCTGAGATTCGTGTCATGTGTGTTCTTCTGTATTGGTTTCTGTTAAAAGTGGCCACTTCTTAGCACTTGGGAGGCAGAGGCAGGTGGATCTTTGTGAGTTCAAAGCCAGCCTGGTCTACAGAGTGAGTTCCAGGACAGCTGAGGCTACAGGGAGACCCTGTCTCGAAAAGACCAAAAAAAAAAAAAAAAGTAGCCACTTCAAAGTTCTTTCATTCTGTATTGTGCATGTAAATTAAGTTTACTTTTGACATGCCTCTTAAGCTTTTTCAAAGGCCTAATTTGAACCCGGGATCCTAAGTTCCTACAGAGAAAAATTCTAAACTGGTTATCTAAAGGTATTATTTGTTATCTGTTAAGACTGGATTTGATCTCCAAATTAAACTGTTTTAAAGTTGCAGGTATTCTAACTTCAGTTTCCTTTCAACTTGTTTTCCTGGCCTCTGAAGACCTGATTTTTAACCCATATGGTTAAAACAAATGTCTGTTTTCTTTTCTTTTACCTAGCAAGGCTTTTGACAGCTGTGCCACCATAAACAGTAGCACACGGCTTCCCCTGGATACCTATGAACTGCAATCTCTTCCTTCCAATGAAACAGTCTAAAATGTTTTTTGGTATTGTTCATTGCTTAATTGTCTTGGTTTTGTACTGCCTTGGTAGGACTGAATGTTTCCTGACACCTTATTCTTTAGTTTCTTCCCTGGTGAAACTGTCCTTAATTATTGTATTGTGACTTTAGTTATGGCTAGCCTTCAGTACAAACTGGATATACAATTCTGTTTTTCATTATTTGTTAAGATATTTCAATAAGTTCATAGTTTAAAACTAAAGGTGTAAAGCATCCATGACAGCATGGTAAGAAAACTGTATTAGCTACCTCAGCCTCGGGAATGTAATTGGGGCTTTATGCTTTAAATGACATCTCTGAAGAATGAAAACATGTCTGATAACAAGGTATGTGAGTCTGTTCAATACAAACACTAGGATAAAAATCTCTTGTATGAATGTATGGATAAATTGCGTATCTATGTGGATGATACTGTTAACAGCTCTGTAATAAACTTACAGCATATTAGAAATCTATCAGACCATTAATGGACAGTATATGGTGTTTTCTCCAATGTGTGTATGTCTGTGTATGATAACAATGTATGTCTGTGCCTCTATTCAGTACAAACTTTATAGACTTCCATCACCAAAATTAAGTTTTTTAAAACCTTATGTATGAATGTGGGTATAAAGTACTGTTATTCTATAATATGGTTGTAGAATATACAAGAAATTGTTTTCCCCAGCTGGAGGTTCTCAGTACTATGCAACATGTGGACACTCTATAAAGATTGATTTTATGACTACCAATCAGTTTGATATTCAAGGGTAAAATACAAGTTATTTAAAAATTTTTAAAAATTGTCTTAGACCTGAGTACTAAAAAGGTTATTTGGATTTCAGAGGTTCAAACTGCCCGGTGAAGGTTTAAATTTCATTTTGAATATGGAAGTTTGTTTGTTGGTTACACTGTTTGTCACCCCCCCCTTAAGACAGTTTAAAATTTGAGGTAAGGTAAAAAAAATGTTTAAAAAATTAATGCACAGGGGCTGGAGAGATGGCCTAGCGGTTAAGAGCGCTGACCGCTCTTACAGAGGACCCGGGTTCGATCCCCAGCACCCACATGGCGGCCAAGAACCGTCTGAAACTCCAATTCCAGGAGAACTCCAATTCCAGGGGAATCCGATACCCTCTTCTGACCTCCGCGGCCTTGCACGACACGGGTGCACAAACTTGCATGCAGACAGTACATTCATACACATAAAGAAATAAATAAAATTTTTAAAAAAGAGAAGTAAATTAAAAAAAATTAATGCACAATTTCTTAGTGAATAAAGGTGTAGCTGTTAGATAAAATATCCAAATTCACATGCTGGTATTTTAAAAACAGCTCACATGAAAAACCATGTCCTGTTAATGGGTAACTCTTGAGTTTTGAGAACACTGCACATTTTTGCTTGAACCAAAATTATTTACTTTGTAACTCATACAACTTGGCAAGTGCTTTTGATCTGATGGGGTTAATAGCATGAAATAAAATTTGGGGGAAACTTTAGGTCCTTTAAAAAATTAATAATCATTAGCTATATTTATGATAAAAGTGTTTATTCTGGTTTGCTTACAAAATGCTACAGTTGGCAAAAATAATAAACAAAGTATTAACACCCTATGGATGCAGTGGAATAGTAGAATGAACATTTCATAAAAATCACTTGGTAAGAATTATAAACTCTATTTTACGCTTAAAGTGAAACATACTTTTTGTTTTCTTTAAATGTGTAGCAGATATAGTCTTTAGTTTCTGTTGGTACATTAGCTTCTATAACTCTGCTATATATCTGTTATACTTGGCACATGTTACTTGTAACATTTTTGGTTTTTTTGTCTTTTCAAGACAGGGTCTCCCTGTAGTCCCAGCTGTCCTGGAACTCACTCTGTAGACCAGGCTGGCCTTGAACTCACAAAGATCTGCCTGCTTCTGCCTCCCAAGTGCTAGGATTAAAGGCGTGTGCCACCATGCCCGGCAACATTTTTAAGAAATATTAGGTTTCATTTCTGGGGACCACATGAGAACAGTCTGAATGAAACCAATTCTGGTGAGCTTGATTTAAGCATTTCCTGCCTTCTATAGGTATGCCCTCCCCTCCTTTTTCTTCTCAAAGCTGTAAAATCTGGGGACAAGTAACGTGGCCATCATTTAAGATAGTCCTAGAAGGTATTGTTTTTAGCCTCTTTATTAGCTTGGGTTTGTTTCCTGGACTATGTTGAAGAACAGATTGTGTGCTTTACTGGGTAGGTTTAATGCCAACTTGAAACACCTGAGCTAAGAAACCTCAATAACTGCCTTTGTTGGACTGGCCTGAACCCATTGTGGGCAATGCCATTCTTGGCCAGATATTTCTATAGTGTATACAATAGGTTAAACATGAGCCATCAACACAAGCCAGTAAGCAGCATCCCTTCCTAGCCTTTGCTGCAGTTACTACCTTCAGGCTCCTGTCATGAGCTTTCACTATTAGTCAGAATGTTTTGCAACAGCAATTAAGAATTTATAAAGAATATTTAAGTCAATGTTATATAGGAAAGCATTCAACTGACCCTCTTGGAGGTTTACCAACCATACTTAAAGCTCTGATCTGATTTGGCAAGAGGGATTTAAAAGGACAATATTTTGGCCCTTACCCTCTAAGGTCAACTTAAGTCCTAGGGTCCTACATCAGCACCTTTGTACATGTCCTGTGGCAGTGAGTCACCAGTCATCCTGAGCCAGGAAGGTCTTGGAGATTCACTTTAGAGGACTTCTGGCCAGTGTCCAGTCAAAGGAGAAAAATTGGTATAGAGGAGAAGCTCCTCATGCTTCAAAGGGAAGCTCTGGTCAAGCAAGAACTGACTTTGTCCTCGCGTAGATGGAACTGGTAAAAATCCAGGCACAAAGCCTGAATGACCCTTAAGGACCAGAATCTCAACTGACCTTAACACCAAAACTAATTTAATTTATCTGAGCTAACTGTGTGGTTTTAAACACCCCAACAGGAAACTATGATCAAAGGAATACCATACAGATAGGTAAAGATCTACTATACCATGCCAAGAAAATAACTCAGAACTAGGTTAAGCTGGATCTCATTCTGGAGCCCTGAGTATTAAAAAGAGTTTTTTGAAATTCCCCAGAATAAAGTATAGGTCCTCTTTTCCTCTGGAAATTCTAGACAGGGACCCTCCAATCACTAATACACCCACTGGGTGCCTTGTCGGTACTGTGAAGTGTGTGCACTGGTATACTCACATAAGACTTAACCAGTTTGTCTTTTCAGTTGCAGAAAAACTGTACACTAACTACTGGCCACTATTGATCTGGACCAAAATACCTGGCCACTAGAACAGCCAAGATGGGAGACCAGATTCTAACCCTCCAGCCTGACACCTGTTCCCTCAAGACTTCATCCCTCCTCAGCTCTGAAGCAGATACAGAAGAGAGAACAGCGTCCCATTCCCCTATAATCAAAAGACTGAAATGTTGGGGCTGGAGAGATGATCTAGCGGTTAAGAGCACCGACTGCTCTTACAGAGGACCCGGGTTCGATCCTCAGCACCCACATGGCGGCCAAGAACCGTCTGAAACTCCAATTCCAGGAGAACTCCAGTTCCAGGGGAATCCGACACCCTCTTCTGACCTCCGCGGCATTGCACGAAACGGGTGCACAAACTTGCATGCATACAGTACATTCATACACATACAGAAATAAATAAATGCCGGTTGGTGGCACACACCTTTAATCCTAGCAGTTGGGAGGCAGAGGCACACGGATCCTAGCAGCAGTGAGTTCGAGGCCAGCCTGGTCTACAGAGTGAGTTCCAGGACAGCCAGAGCTACAGGGAGACCCTGTCTCAAAAAGACCAAAAAAATAAAATAAAATAAAAATAAAAAATAAAAAAAAAGACTGAAATGTTAGGTCTGAGTTTCCCCAGAATTCCAAGGGACACACAGGTGTCCACTTCCCCTAGAGGCTGTCAATCTTATGACCTCTTCCTTACCTGAGGTCCTGCCCAGAGCGTATATAGGAATGTACCTTAGTAGCCATCTTGTTTGCCGACTGCCCCACCAGGTGCCCACAGATGCCATGCCTCAGTTAATCTCTGCAGTCCAGCTCATAGTCCTTGGACCCATTACTACAGATGAGTCCATGATTTGACTCATGATCCTATCTCAAAGGGGGGAATGTTAGGACCAGTTCAGAAAGAAGTTAATCAAAAGGAAAGGGCTAACCATGCAGGAGCAGCTCTCTAGTTGAAGCAGGTCTGGTTCCCATGACTACCTTAACCACAAGAATACAGTCTGACCCTGAGTTATTAGTTCCCAGAGCTACCTGAGGTCAGGATGAACTTTCCCAACCCCTGTAGGAGTACTTCCTACCCCCTAAGATGCCCATTCCTCTCCAAGGGACTTCATGCTGCTAAACACAAACAATCAGCTTAAAGGTCACCACTGCTTGCATTGTGTTCCTATAGCCTTGCAATTGTGTATGTATGATGTCACCAAGTTCCTCTAGTTTGTGGCTTTGGCTTTAAAAATTCTCTGTAACAGACAGTCGGGGTCGTGCTCATCCCTGTGTGGAATGGGTTGCATCCCTGACATATCAACAATTGGCTCCCTTGATGTGTCTGTTTTCTTAATTGGGTTCTGGTGCACCAGCAAATTAAATAAATTTTGTATTAATCTGTGGCCCCTCATTGGTTAATTTTGTGAGTGTGGCAGTTTGAGTCCAACAACACAACCAGAAAGGGGTACCCTCTGAACTTACAGTAGACACAACTGGAAAGGGGCATCCTCTGAACCTACTGTAGACACAACTGGAAAGGGGCACCCTCTGAACCTACAGTAGACACAACTGGAAAGGGGTACCCTCTGAACTTACAGTAGACACAACTGGAAAGGGGTACCCTCCGAACCTACAATAGACACAACTGGAAAGGGGTACCCTCTGAACTTACAGTAGACACAACTGGAAAGGGGTACCCTCTGAACCTACAGTAGGCACAACTGGAAAGGGGTACCCTCTGAATCTACAGTAGACACAACTGGAAAGGGGCACCCTCTGAACTTACAGTAGCCCACACTGAGTATGTTTTCCCTTTCCTTCTCCTAGCCCCTTTTTCAGATACTGGTCCAAAACCTATGCACACTTTCCTAGAACTCCGGGTTTTCTTGATCTTTCTGTAAAGCATCCCTCTCGCTCCTACATAATACAGCTGCTTGCTGACTGTCATTGATGTACATGGGGGCTTTCTCTGATCCTATCTCAAAAGGCATGACTTTCCTCTTCCTCTTCTCCTTCTCCTCCTCCAAGCAGCTGCTGAGATTTGCAATTTGCCCACCCTGTTGTTTTCCTTTAACTCTTAAGTCCTCGAGCTTCTTTCTAAGCACACTTTAAAATTCAATTATTAATGAGACTAAGGACCCAGTAACAACAGGTTTGAAAGCAAAGTTGTAGAGTTGTTTTCCCATAGCTGGCTCATTCTCCTCCTCCTTCCTCCTCTCAGGATCTTATCTTCCCTCGCAAGGTCGAGAGAGAGAGAGAGAGAGAGAGAGAGAGAGAGAGAGAGAGAGAGAGAGAGAGAGAGAGAAAGTACACACGTGTGTGCATGAGAAAGGGTCTCATATAACCCAGGCTGATCTCAAACTCACTATGTAGCTGAGGCTGTTCTTAAACTTTTGATCCTCCTGCCTCTCTAATATGCAGTACATAGATGTAAAATACATCTATGTACTGCATATTAGAGAAAAGATGCTATTTTGTCCTTCTGAGTCTGGCTTATTTATCTCTGCACACCTGTCTCCACTTACCCACATTCCCGAAAATGATACAAATTCATTCTTCTCAATAGCTGAATAAAATTCCTCTGTATACACGCCACATTTTCTTTTTTCTTCCATCTAGTGGTGGAAATCTAGACTGGCTCCATTTCCTGGCTGCTGTGACTATGTCAGCAAAAAACATAGATGTGCTGGTGAGTCTGCGGTACTGGAGTCCTTCAAGTGTGTACCCTGGAGCAGAGCTGTATCCACACAGCATCCTCACTTTTAGTTGGAGAAACCTTCATATTGATCTCCATAGCTGAAGAAAGTTAAGTAAGGGCTTCTCTTTCTCTGCATTTTCAAGAGAATTTATGTAGACCAGGTCTTTGATCTCACAGAGATCTGCCTGCCTCTGCCTCCAGAGTGCTGGGATTAAAGATGTGCATCACCATGCTGAGCTCAAATCATTTTTAGTTTGTATTTCCCTGATGGATAAGGATGTTAACTACTTCTTCAAGGATTAATTATCCATTTCCATTTCTTCTACTGAGAACCAGCTGTATAATTCATTAGCCCATTTGTTGACTGGATTGTTTATTTGGCATTTAATTTTTGCAATTCTTTACATGTTCTAGTTATTAATCTCCTGATTTGCAGTTCACAAAAACTTTTCTCCTTTTCTGTAGACTGTCTCCTCATTTTGTTGGATAGTTTCCTTTTTTGTGCAACTTTTTAATTGTATATAATCTCATTTGTCAGTTCTTGGGATATTTTTTTCCTGTGTTTTTACACTCCTTTTTAGAAAATTCTTGAAGAGTTTTACCCATATTTTCCTCTAGCAGTTTCAAGTTTTCAAGTATTTGATCCATTTTTAATTGGCTTTTATGCAAGGCAAGAGATATGAATCTGATCTCTTTCTTTGCTGTGTAGATAGCAAAGTTTGCCCAACTCCATTTTTTTAAAATATATTTTTTATTGTTATTAAACTCTTTCCATACTTCATACATCATTTCTCAATCCAATTTAGAGTCATTTTCCTTTCTGTGCCCCCCACCCCACCTGAGTCCAAGAACTATTTTTAAAGTGTTCAACATCCTTAGCCATTAATGAAGTGTAAGTTAAAAGTTCTTTTTTTTATTTTTTTATTTTTTTATTTTTTTTATTGATGCTTTGTGCATTTCGTACATCATTTTCCAATTCAGATCAGGCATTTTTCCCTTTCCCTTCCCCCCCCACCCCCACCCCATCCCAGATCATGTATTCTGCCATAACTGTCTTGCATCTTTCTTAAAAAAAAAAAAAAAAAAAAAATTGCCCAGGAATAAAACACAACTTCTGAGGAAGTGTTAGTACCCTCCCTGCGCTCAAAGTTAGCTTTAAATTCTAACGTACCATATAATCTGTCTGTTGAATAATCTTAACGTTTAAGGGCCCTATTTACGAGTTTTTACCAGCCTTAGTCATTTGATTTATATCATACTAATTTGATTACCCACATTGTATGCACTACCACTAGTTGCCTATTAGATAGACAACCCAGCTCTCTATGTTTTATGCTGATTGGACGCTGCCACCGCAACATTAGCCCACAGATGCCCTATGACTTTTTGCCAACTCTACTGAATCGATTCTCCAGACATAATCCCCCATCTTAGAACTAGTCTCTTTTAATGAATATTCTTTGCAGAAATATGTAAGACTAAAATAGCAAATAATGATGTAGTACTATAATTCCCTAACACGGAGCCCTTGTAGCGTTCATACAATCACCAACAAGCTGCCATTTAAGCCTTACACTAGCTTTCACCCTAAATCCTACTCGTCCTTCGACATGGAACTACCCAATCTTGCGATAGACAATCTACTCCTCTTGCATGATGGCTTCAGAATCCATTATACTATATGACGATTCACAGTAACAACAGAGCTAGTCCTTCATAGATGTACTGTCCTCCCAACTACAGCATCCTATTTAGATAACAAGCTGTGAAGACAGAATTATAGAGTGTGCTCACCATTCGGAGAATTAATATACTTATCAGAGAACTATCCAGAATCCCTTGCGTACTATAGTCGAGTAAGATCTGCAACTTCACCACACTTCTAGTCACGTAATCAGAGTATCGGCTCTCTATAACACTACCGCTGCACCATCTTGTTGCTATTGGTGAGTGATTGGCAATCACAAGGAAACGAGTAACGCCCCGCTCTCATGTTTACCACTACAGACTGTCACGAATCACTTACCCCATGATTAGGCCAAGGACGAGCATCCACCTGAAGCTTGCACTCCACAAGATCCTTGTGCACAATTCCGCAATTGTATGCCCAGCTTCCAGACCCCTTGCAGAGCTGACTGACTCGTACTTTCCCTGCCAGTCTCTCAGGGCGAACCTGGGGCTGTCCGCACAAGTTGCTATTTTTTTATTTGCCGTAGGTGGCGTACATACTGCCTGTCCCCCTGTGCGCCTTCTGGGTTACCATGCGCCATGGGGCGTCGTGGGTTTCAGACTAGTACTGCCCTACTTCAAGGCATCGACATTGCAGTGTGTGATCGTTGCCTAGGTTGAGAGCCTACGAATTATGCACATGTGTAGTGGGTCCTGGCACCCACTACCACTATGATTCAATTCTTGAACAAACAACCATGTCACACCCACTGGTGTGGGGCTGTGGGGGTTGGGCACAACAGTCTGCAGATTGGTTTTGTTATTGGTTTTGCACGAAGGATACTGCTTGTACTTATGGATTATCACTTCTAGCTAAAAAGGAAACAAAAAAAAAAAAAAAAAAAAAACAAAAAACAGATAGATTGCCAACGACAGTCTATGGCAGCATACATGAATCTGGGATGGGCCTTTGGGGCTAGGTGGGTCTTTGGATTTCCTTTTGGACATTCATTTCGGATGGGGTCTGTGACTGACTGCAATTGCGAGGCGGTGAAGCGACGGGCGCATAGACGATTCTGGTTGCTGGAAGCAGAGAATTGCTGTGTAAACATGTCGTTCAACTGATCTGAATGGTCACTCTTCTGATGATGCCGTATGCGTATAGCATGCAACTAACTTCCGTCAGCAGTCTAATAAGAAATTGGGAAAAAATGAAACTAATCAGACAATAGTGGATCATTAAAAAAACTTACAGAAATTTAATAGCTTGACCAATAATTAATGATGGTCTAACGGATGGTTGACAATATGCATTTTAAAGTTAATATGCTTCATTGGACTCAGAGTGGCTTACCATAGCAGATGGATTCCTTCTTCTCCTTTACTCCNTTTTTTTTTTTGAGACACAGTCTCCCTGTAGCCCCAGCTGGCCTGGAACTCACTCTGTAGACCAGGCTGGCTTTGAAGTCACAGAGATCCACCTGCCTCTGCCTCCTGAGTGCTAGGATTAAAGGCGTCCACCAACACCACGCCCCGCTTAAAGATGGTTCTTAGCCGCCATGTGGATGCTGGGAATCAAACCCAGGTCCTTTGCTAGAGTAGTTGGTGCTCTTAACCACTGAACCATCTCTCCAGCCCCATTTTTTTTTTATTTTTTAAAAACTATTGAGAACTTTTTTCTTGAAAAGCTCATTATTGATGCACTGGACATGATAGTGCATGCCTAAAATCCCAGCACTTGGAAAAGGAAGGCGGGAGGATCAAAAGTTTAAGAATAGCCTCAGCCACACAGTGAGTTTGAGATCAGCCTGGGTTATATGAGACCCTTTCTCATAAATAAAAACAAAGAACTCATTGTTATATAGAAACACGCCTGATTTTTGTATGATTTTTCTTTTACTCTGCTACACTGTTGGAAGTGTTTATGAGATATAAGAGTTTTCTGGCAGTATCCTTAAAGCACAAAAGCGTACAGTCTGTAACAGGGACAATTCAACTTCCTTTCATCTTTGTATTCCCTTTATTTCTTTCTCTTGCTTTATTGTTCTAGCTAAGACTCAAGCACTCCATTAAATAAGACTGTAGTTAGTGGACAATCTTGGCTTATTTCCTATTTTAAAAGGAATGCTTTCAGTTTTTTCCCTGTAGTTTTGTTGAATGGAGTATTTTTCTAAATATTATATTTTTATTTTATATGTATGAGTGTACTGCCTGCATGTACAGGAGTGCACCCTGTTGTGCAGTGCTGCAGAAGTCAGAAGAGGGCATCAGATCCCCTGGAACTGGAGTTTAAGGACTATTCTTAGCCACCATGTGGGTGCTGGGAATTAAACCTAGGTCCTCTGCAAGAGCAGCTGGTGCTCTTAACCACTGAGCCACCTCTCCAGCCCTGTAGTATTTTTTATGTAAAGGTAAACTCCTACTTTCTTCAGGGGTTTTTGTCATGAAGGGATGTTGAACTTTGTCATCTGCCTTTTCTGTATCTATTGTAATGATCATGTGGAGTCTGTCCCTGTGTTTATTTATATGCTATATTTCATTTACCTAGTCAAGTATGTTGAACCCTGCTTATATCCCTGGAATGAAAGCAACTTATCATGCTGAATGATTCTTTAATATGGTATCAAATTCAGTTTACAAGTATTTCCTTGAGGTTTTTGGCATCTATGTTAATCACAGAAATTAGTCTATAGTTCTGTTTCTTTTTTCTTTTGTTTATCTTTTTTTTTTTTTTTTTTTTTTTTT
>VZQC01004414.1:5501617-5649937 GCA_009823505.1 Rhizomys pruinosus
GGGGTCTTTTGTTTTTCCAAATGAATTTAAGAACTTTTGTTTCCAAGCCTGTGAAGAAACTCTTGGGGATTTTGATTGGGATTGTGTTAAATCTATACAAGAGTTTTGGTAAAATGGACATTTTTACAATGTTAATTTTCCCAATCCATGAGCATGGGAGGTTTTTCCATCTTCTGAGGTCTTCTTCAATTTCTTTCTTTAAGGGTTTAAAATTATACAAAATCAACCTTAGAAAATCAATGGCCTTTCTTTACACCAAAAACAAGCAACTGGAGAAAGAATTCAAAGAGACCTTCCCACTCACAATAGCCTCAAAAACAATAAAATACCTAGGAGCAAACCTAACCAAAGACACCAAAGACCTCTACAACAAAAATTTTAAACCCTTCATTGACTCTTTCAACTGTTCCTTAGTCTCCTTTATATTCCTTTATTCCTGATCTTTATTATTTCTTCATACGTACTGTTTTTATGTTTGGATTGTCTGTTTTTCTAAGAACTTAAAGTTCATCATTAAATTATTTATTTCAGCTCACTATAGTGTTTTAATGTAAGCACTCGTAGCTATAAGCTTTCCTCTTAGAACCATCTTTTCTGTATCTCAAAGGCCCTGATAAGCTTTGTTTTCCTTTTGATTTGATTTGATTGAGTTCCTCAATGTCTGTTGGTCATTCAAGAGTGTATTGCTCAATCTTGGAGCTAGAGAGATGCCTCAGTGGTTAAGAGCACTGGCTGCTCTTGCAGAGGACTAGGTTCAATTCCCAGCACCCACGTGGCAGCTAACAACCATCTGTAAGTGCAGTTTCAGGAGAGGTAACACCTTCTTCTGACCTCTGTGGGCACTGCACAACATGGGAGCACTTACATATGTGCAGGTAATATGCTTGTATACATAAAATAAAAATAATAAATAAAAATAGTGTATTGCTCAATCTCAAGGAATTTGTACAGTTTTAGTAGTTTCTCTTGCTATTGATGTCTTGTTTTATTCCACTATGGTCTACTTTATCAGCTAGAGATATACCACCTTGTTTACAGTGTCTATTTACTTGTATTGACTTCCATTCTTTAACTCTTAATCTCTGTGTCTTTGCAGGAGGTGTATTTCTTGAAGACAACAGATAATTGGGTCTTATTTTCTAATCCAAGTGTATAATTTGTGTCCTCTAATTGGAGACTTGAGACTTTTTACATATAGTGTTATTATTGAGAGGGGTTTGCCAAGTCCTATAATTTCCAGTTGATTGGGTTCCTGGTCTCTTATTTGTATTCCAGGTTTGTTGGTTTACTGAGCTGCCACCTGGTGGATTCCATCCTAGTTCATCTTTGTTCACCTATCCCTCTCATAAAATTATGCCTTTCCTGTGCTCCCATGATGGAAACTACTCTTCCTCCTGTTGACTTGAAGTTCAAGTGTATTGTGCATTGCTGGCTTGGTGGTGACTCACTTTAGTTTTCGCTTTGCTCAAAACATCTTTATTTTCCCATCGATTTCTTTAATTTTTTGTGTATATGTGTCCATATACATGTGTGTCAGAGCACACATGTGGAGGTCAGAGGTCAACTTGTGAGAGTTGGTTCATTCCTTGCACCAGATAGATAGGTCTTAGGGATCAAAATGAGGCCATCAGGCTTGCCAGCAAGTATCTACTCACTGAGCTGTCCCACCAGCCCTCTCCATTGGTTTTAAAAGATAACTGGGCAGGACATAGCAATCTTGGCTGGAACCTATTTATTTTCAGAGTTTGAAATATGTCATGTCATGCTTTCCTGACTTTTGATGGTTGGTTTGTTGAGTGATCCAATGTTACTCTGATATGTTTGTCTTTGGGAGTGAGTTTTCATTTTTCTTGTACAGCTCTTAATACTGTTTCTTTGCTTTCTATTTTTGACATCTTTACTATAATGTATTGTGGAGAGGTTCTTCTCTAGGGAACTTTCTCGTGCTTGGTGGCATCTATAATGACTGGGCCACCTCTATGACCAGTTCCCCAGGTGAGTCTCTCAGACTTCCCTCTACATGCCATCCCCATCCCGAGTTGTCCATACTGTTCTTGCTGTGGCAGACACAAGCATTGTGCTACATCATAACCTCACCACAGCAAGTGGGAAGCAGCCAGCACAGTTGCTGACATCACCAAACATGCCCGGGTTTGTGTTTGAGTAGGGCTTCCATGAGGTGACTGCCATTCAGTGCCAAAGCAGAGAAAGAGAAGCAAAGCTGCAACAGTTGGTCGTGATTCTGCATGGCTGTCTTCAGCCATCCCTAATGGAAGTAAAAGTGACCTCTGATTTCCCCAAACAGGAAGCGCATGTATTATTCATAAAACTCACTGAATTTTGAGTTGTCAGAACAATGAAACCAGACAGGCCTTTTGTTCTTTCTTGTTTGGATGATATATTATTTGTTTTGTTTTAATTAAATTTATTCTTTGACAACTTCATGTATGTAATAAATTCTGATTGCTCTCACGCCTATTCCTTTCCCAACACTTCTCAGATCTATTCCCCCCATCCTTCCACCCCTTCCCAATATCTGTTCTCTCCTTTTTTATAACCTACCAAGTCCAATCTGCAAATCCTTACCTCCCTCGCACCCCAGTTCACCTCCATCTCTTCTCTATAAATCCCTTTCCCATATCTTTTTGTTTCATTTTGTGGCCTGCTGAGTTTAACTATGTGAGCATGGGTGTGGAACTAGCTATTGGAATATGGTGGGCTCAGCAGTGGCTGCTTAACTGAAGACAATGACACCCCCCCGCACCCTCAGGATCCATGAGTAGCCAATAGTTCCCCAAGAAGGGGTAGGGCCCCTTGAGCCCTTCCTCCATCCATGACTGACTTTAGTTATTAACAGTGAAATAAAATATCTCCCTCTTCACCAGGGCTCTGACCAGAAGGATCACTTCCTGGACAATTGTCCACTCCCTGATTTGCCATTCTCTCTACTCTTTTCTCCAAGAATGCCTCTTCCCCTGCCAGATTTGGTCCAATTAAAATGCCACTCACATGGAGATCTCCAAGATCAACTCCAATCAGGGAAGTCACACCAGCCTCCACACTCACACAGACCCTGTATTTGGATTCATGGTTGGCTATCCCCACCTAAAAATTCTCAACTATTTTTCAAGTAGAAGCTTCAGGTTTTCAACTTTTACTGAGTCCTTCAAATCACGTGGCTGAACCTGATTCAAACCTTCTCCAGCCTCAGTCAGAGTAATCTCTAGACCCTCATGACACACTGTGAAGCTCTGCATTAACTGCTCAAAACCTATCTACAAGTACCACTTTGGGCATCAGGCTGTGTTCTATACAATTATGATTCAGGCAAGTCCCTGCTGTCGCAGAGACCATAGTCTACTCCAAAGACAATCAATACATCCATTCTCATAGCTAGCATCCACTGTCAACCTGACACAACCTAGAGCCACCTGGGGAGAAGAGCACTCACCTGAAGAAATGTCCAGATCAGACTGACCCACGGTTATGTGAAAGAGATATTTTCTTAACTGTTAATTGATGTAGGAGTATCCAGCCCACTGTGGGTAGTGATATCTCTAGATAGGTGGGCCTGGGCTGCTTAAGAAAGATAACTGACAGGCAGATGTATGTCTGTGAGTTTGTGAGTTCAAGGCCAGCCTGTTCTGCATAGTGAGATCTAGGCCAGCCATGGCTACATAATGGAAACCTTCTATAAATAAATAAATAAATAAATATCTTCGAAGGAAGGAAGGGAGGGAGGAAGGGAGGGAGGGAGGGAAACTGAGCAAGCCAGAGGAGCACCCCCGCCCATAAGCAGCATTCCTTCTGTGCTGGATGGCTTTAGTGTCAACTTGACACACCTGGGTTGAGGGAGCCTCAGTTCGGGAATTGGCTCCATTGGATTGGCCTGTGGCCACATCTGTGGAGTATTGTCTTGATGGTCGAGCAGTGTGGGAGGGCCCAGCCCACAAGAGTGGTGCCACCCTGGGCAGGTTGTTGTGTATGGTATAAGAAGGCGGGCTGGGCATGAGCCAGGGAGCAAGCCAGTGAACAGCATTCCTCCATGGCCTGTGCCATGTTCCTGCCTCCAGGTTCCTGCCCTGAGTTCCTGCCTTGGGCTCCCTAAGTGATGAACTGTGACCCCGGGAGATGTAAACTGAATAAACCCTTTCCTCCCCAAGTTGGTGTCGGTCAGAGTGTTTTGTCACAGCAATGGAAGACAAACTAGAACACCTTCATAATCTCCGCTTCCGTCCCTGCCTCTGTTATGCCCTAAACTGCTGCCTTGACTTCCCTGGATGACAGGCTGTAAATCCAATATTGGTTTTGGTCAGTTCTAGCACAGCAACAGAAAGAAAATGAAGACCCACATTAAATACAACACACACCAACTAACAGTCCTCTTGCTCTCTTGACGTAATCATCAGTTCCTGTCTGCATTTATATTTATAGACATTGTAGTCCCCTTATTAATACTCTGCTGCATCCACAATAAGACCAGCTGGCTCTGTGGTCTGACACCCCTTCTCATGCTCCACCTCATCATGTTAAGTCCCTCCTTACTTTTTTCTCAAGAGAACAGAAACACACACACACACACACACACACACACACACACACACACACATTTGCTAAAAGACCCATCAGTTGTCTCTTTGTATCTCAATGGACCACACCAGAATTAAAGTTGGAATCCTGTGTGAGGGGATTTTCCTGAATGTCTGCTGGGTACAACCTGGTCTCCCAAAAGAGAGGCAGGAGATTAAGACACACCTGAAAGAGGAGGCAATGTGAGATTCCCAGCCATGAAAATCTGAAAAAGGTAAGGAATGAATGTTCCCCTAGAGCTTCTGGAAGAAGCTGGTATGGCCCATACCAATTTTGGGTTCCTGGCTCCCAGAACTATAAAAGAACACATTTCCTAGTCAGGCATTGTGGCACACACCTTTAATCACAGCATTTGAGAGGCAGAGACAGGCAGATCTCTGTGAGATCAAGACCAACCTAGCAAGTTTCAGGCCACTTGGAGCTACAGGGAGACCCTGTCTCCAAAAAAAGGAAGGAAGGAAGGAAGGAAGGAGGGAGGGAAGGAAGGAAGGAAGGAAGGAAGGAAGGAAGGAAGGAAGGAAGGAAGGGGAGAGAAAGAAAAAAACACACTACTGTTTTAAGCCACCAATCATCTGACATTGTCTATGGCATTATTAGGAAGCTGACACACCACACTTCGGGGCTGGGCACTGCAGCACACTGTCCTGCCACCATCAAACCTCAGTTTCAGCACAAAGAAAGCATCCATTTTCCAGGAAGCTATTCTTAGCCTGGGACACTTAGCAAAAAGTTGCCACATACCAGAGGGACCACATAAATACACCCCACCAAACAATAAAAATGCAAACTCAACTCCTCTTATCTGATTCCCCAAATTCTCTAGGCCTCTCCATTATCAAGAGAAGTTTGAGGGAGGTTGGAGAGATGGCTCACCAGTTAACAGGACTCACTGCTCTTGCAGAGAGCAAACAACCATCCATACCTGCAGTTCCAGGGTACCCAACCCCCTCTTCTGACCTCTGTGGGCCTTGCATAACATGGGTACACTTGCACATATGCAGGCAATACACTCATATATGTTAAACTTCAAAAATAATGAATAAGGTGCTGGAGAGATGGCTCAGCTGTTAAGAGCACTGGCTGTTATTGCAGAAGACCAAATTTGAATCCCAGCACCCACATGGTGGCTAACAACCATCCATAACTCCAGTTCCAGGGGACTCAATGCCCTCTTCTGACCTCCAAGGACATCGCATACATGACACAGGTGCACTTACATACATGCAGGCAATACACTCCAACACGTAAAATAAAAGTAATAAAGTATTTTTGAAGAAGACTAAGAACAGAAGACTCCTCAGTATTTGCTGATTGCAGTTCAAAGTACTTCATTTTACAGATTTTGTAAAAATATATTGGCATGTGAAGATGTTGCTAGGGATGTTCCCAAAACTTTCCAAGTGACTCTGCAAACTACCTTTCAATGGACCTTGAAGGGGCTCACAGAGTCTGGCTAACACACTAGCCCATGGACAGCAGGGGTAGAAACAAGGCTCTGCAAGGGAGACTCCCAACTAGCCCAGAGGAGACACAATGGAGGCTGAGAGCAGCCCCGTGGTAGGGGAGGGGACGGGAAGTCGTCAGGTCAGGTTCTGGATGGATTTTGAAGGTAGAATGCAAGGAGACTTCCTGCAAGGTCAGATGTGGGTCTAAGACCAGAGCAGAAGCCAAGCAGGGCTGCATGGTTTTAGACTCTGTGGCTGGAAGGTCAGCAGGTGCTGCATGGTTTTAGGCACTGAAGAGAAACACTTTCTAAGGCCACTGCTGTCCTAGCACCCCAGTAACACCAAAAAGCGCCCTGCATTCAGACAGCCAAGAGAGTCTCTACAGAGGCTGGATGTCCCCATTCCTTTCTCTGCTTCCCTCTGCTTGTCTTGGCCTTCTTCTTCTCCTTCCGTTTCTCCAGGAAGCACCTGTTGCTCCCACGCCACCGGCGAGTCTCTCAATCACATTCAAGTCCTTGCCCTCTGTTCTTGTTTGTCTTCCATTGCTGTGACAAAACACTCTGACCGACACCAACTTGGGGAGGGAAGGGTTTATTCAGCTCACAACTCCTGAGTCACAGTTCATCACTTAGGGAGCCCAAGGCAGGAACTCAGGGCAGGAACCTGGAGGCAGGAGCTGAAGCACAGACCATAGAGGAATGCTGTTCACTGGCTTGCTTCTCTGGCTCATGCCCAGCCTGCCCTCGTATACCGTACACAACAACCTGCCCAGGGTGGCACCACTCATTATGGGCTGGGCCCTCCCACACTGCTCGACAATTAAGACAATACTCCACAGATGTGGCCGCAGGCCAGTCCAATGGAGCCAATTCCCCAGTTGAGGCTCCCTCGACCCAGGTGTGTCAAGTTATCCAGCGCACCCTCCTAGCTTGGTGTCCGCAGCTTCCAGCACCCGGTTTGGACTGCAAACAGGCGGCTTCTAACTGGGGAAGGGTGCAGGGGAACTCTGGGGGAGGGTTCCCAGAGCTCCCAGTGAGTATGCTAATTAGAGCCTCTGTCCCCACCCACTGTGTCGCCCCCCTCCTTCTGTGCCTCTGACAGCCGCTCCTCCCACAGACTTTAGGGGGAAAGGGAGCTGAATCCTCCAGACGCTTAAATGCCAAATCTGCACAATTTATCTCAGGCAAAGTCTGGGCTTGAGATCCTGCAGCCACAGCCAAGATCCAGTGTGGGTGCTCTGTGCTCATATGTGCGTAAACCTTTGTGTATGTGTGTGCAGGTGCATGTGGACACTGTGTCCATGTGTGTTTGTATGTGATGAGTGTGTGTGTATACATGTGAGTGTATGTATGAGTGTGTGACTGGGTGTGTGACTGTGTAAGACGGTGTGTATGTGTGTGTGTGAGTGTGAGTGTGTGTGTTGGGGCCTGAGGTTATTGTCAGTTCTGGGTCCTATATCATGTTCTCTCTTTGCTTCCTTAGTCACACCTCTCAATAGTGACAACTGCCACCTCTGAAATAGGGTCACCATTTTCCAGACCAGGTACCTGCTGACATTGTTCTCCTAGCTCACCAGTGGACACGGCCACCTCCGGTTCTTTCTACTCAAATGGCTCCTTCATCTGCCTGGAACTCTCCGAAGGCCCTTCCTCACTGAGTCCTCAACCCTTCCTCCTCAGTCAGCTCAAGTTCTGCCTCCTCTTCTCCAAGCCTTCTCTGACCATCCTCTGCAGCAGCTCAGTTACTGCCCTGGTGTCTATCAAATCATTCTAATTTCTTCTCAAAACTCAGCAGGGTTGGCACTGCAGTATGTTCATTTGCAGAACTGATTAGAGCGTGTCTCTCCCAATCAGAACACAAGCCCCTTGAGGGCAGTGGCATGTTCTGCCTCATTCACTGCTACATCCCAAGGACTAGACAGAGGCTCAATAAGTGAATCTCCTGACTAACACTGCCACCGGTTCCCAGTCCAGGTTCTGGGTACTTTCCTCCGCATCTCTATTCAGTGCCCTGGAGTGATTCTACTGCACATTGCAGAATATGCCATGAATGCTTGCATACCCCTTTACCAAGCTGGCAGTAGATGCCCCTGAGTGGCAAGTATTCATGTTATATAGCTGTTTCTTATTAATTAAAACATCCTCTCCTGGAGGAAGCTGGGAGGTTTATCTGGCTCATGAAACTCACATAATCTTGTAAGACTCAGGAAGCTCACAAAACTTGTAAGACTTAGGAGGCCTTAGATTATATAAACGGTAAACAATTGCTGGGAGAGAGGAGACTCTTCAGAGCAGCCTGCAAGTTAGCAGCCAACTCCAGTATGCAGCTTGCATGAGTCATCTGGAGTGAGACTTTACAGCAATGCAGCTACCTTCGAGTCTAGACCATTGCTTCACCAAGCTGGACTTGGACAGAATCATCTCTTTGGTCAGCTGTTGCCTTCTCTCTGGGTGCCCTGTACATCTCTCTAGGAAAAGTTGAATAGAATACAACAGTTTGAATATCTGCTGAACAGGAAAGTCTCTGTAGGAGGGGAAGGAACCAGATGCCCAGCCACCACCATGACAAGTTAGGCACTGTATCTTCAAGGGATATTTACATTTGGGAGAAAATAACACCAAGAAGTATCAAAGCAAAATAAATATTCAGTGGAACACAAAACATCAAATATTTAAAAATATGACCTATATTAGCCACCAAAGGATGAATAGATGAAGAAAATGTGATATACACACAATGAAATTTTATTCAGTCATAATAAAGAATAAATTATGCTGTTTTCAAGAAATGGATGGAATTAGAGATCAAATTAGGTGAAATAAAACAGCCTCACGAAGACCCTTTCCATCTTATGCAGAATCACAGAGATGTGAAATGGAGGGGGGGATTGGAAAGGGAAACAGAGGCTGTGAAAGTATGATCAAGGCACAGTGTATGTGTGTGTGCATATGGAAATGACATGATGATATCTTTACCTTGTACAATTAGAGCACATTCAATTTTAAATAGGCATTCGATTCTCATTGTATGATCAGGCACATTATATGTATATGCATATGGAAATGACACAATGGTATCTTTCCTTTGTACAATTAGTACACATTAATTTTTTAAATAGGCACTCAGTTCTCATTTTATTCCTTCAACAGTAGATGCTGGTTGTATACCACCACCAAGTGCAGGAAATGCAATGTTGAGCACACATGGACAAGCAGGAAAGAAGCAATTGGGAAACAAACCCAGCTCTAGAGAAGGCCTGTGGTGTGGGCTTCCCTGAGAGGATAAATCCTAGTCTGAGATAGGATAACAAGAGCAGGGAGAGAGTATCTTTGACTAAGTGCAATATAGAAAGTTTCAGCAGCTAGAACAAGTCATGAAGGCACGATAAAGGCTGTGGTCACATGTGGCAGTCCACCAAGTGCACTGTTGATGCTGAACCACTTGTTCAAATGTGGAACATCTGAACCTCCTGTGGTCTCCAGGGCCCACACCATAACTCAGCAGGAGAAGAGTTAGCCCTGTGCCAGCAATGACTTAGCTGGAAGCCTGCAAGGCTCAGTAAGTGGGAGGAGACTGGGAGGAGCCTGGCCCTTACCTAGGCAGAGTGCCAATGTCATCCAAGCTCTCTGTGCCCAGAGGGAGGCCTCTGAAGGGGCTGTTGAGACTTCGGTGTGGAAGATGTGCTGGGAATAGATGCGCAGGTCCAGCTTCTCAGATGGGAAGACGCCAAAAATGGAACCCTAATTCCATACGTATTTAGAAGATAAATTTGACGAGACAAGGGGCAAGCACAGAGAAACAGCAGGTGTTGGGAGTTAGGGACTGGAGAAATGGAGTAAAGAAACCAGAGTGCCACCTTTGCCATCACGCCATTCAAACTTGCCTGTTTCTCTTAGTGACTAATGGAGCTCTCATTGGGCTGTTAATATTCTATCAGAAAGGAAGGACAATTTAGCTGCCTCCACTGCACATTGACAGCACCACCATGTGCTGCCTGCCCTAAAAATCAAATGTAACTTTATTAAACCACCAAATTTCAAGTCATTAAACAAAAGTTTTCAAAGTCCTTGCAACTGTGCCAAATATGTATTACTTAGGAATGCCTAATTTTACATAATTTTATTGAAAAAATTTTAAGTAACAATAGAAGATAATGGGTTTCTTTGTGATTAATTTAATTGTTCTATAATTCATACTATCACAAAATATGCCAGTAATACTTGTGGCCTCTGTGCCCTTGAAAGTTTAATTATTTTAAATTTAAGCTGTCTCACGTACCTACTGACTGCCATATCAGACAATATAACTCCAGATCAAACTATCAACTTATATTAAATATGGAGGAAATAAACTACCATGGGCCTACCAGACAAGAAAATTCCATAAGACCAAAATAAAAAACTGTTTCTCAACAAATAATATTCAGGACCGAAAACCCAGGGAGGGGCTATAGATTAAAAGACTCATTAAGCCAATAGCACAGATCTCTATTTCAACAACAAACTTCTCAAGAAAAATATGCCAGGTATAGTGGCACATTTTTTAATCCCAGGGCTCAGGAGACAGGGGCAAGTGGGTTCTCTGTGAGTTCAAGGCAAGTCTGGTCTACATAATGAATGCCAGGCCAGCCGAGCTACATAGTGAGACCCTGTCTCAAACAGAAGGAAAGAGGGGCTGGAGAGATGGCTTAGTGCTTAAAAGCAGTGGCTGCTCTCACAGAGGACCCAGATTTGATTCCCAGAACCCACATGGTGGCTAACAATCATCTGTAACTTCAGTTCCAGAGGAATCTGGTGCATCTTCTGACCTCCATGGGCACTTCATGACACTGTTGTACGTACATAAATACAAGCAATACATTCTGGATTTAAATATTTTATTTAAATATTTTTTAGAAAGAAAGAAACAAACAAATAATTACACAACAAATACCTGGATGCCCACCCATAAGACTAAGAACATTAAGGCAATTTGACAGTGATACGAATATTCCAGTTATGATATTAAAAGTTCTTATTCTAAGAGTTTGATATGAATATTTAGGATGGTGAAATAAATATGGATGACATTATGTAGAAGAGCAGTTCTTTAATATATTGAGAGAGACAGGGGTGGGTGGCCTGGAAATAAAGCAAGCTAGGCCCTGAGCTCATAGCCAGAGGTCAGAATGTGTGGATTCAGGTTCAGGAAACCAAGTTAAGCTTCCCTGTGATTAGAAGTTAAAAATGAGGGGCTGGAGAGATGGCCTAGTGGTTAAGAGCGCCGACCGCTCTTGCAGAGGACCCGGGTTCGATCCCCAGCACCCACATGGCGGCCAAGAACCGTCTGAAACTCCAATTCAGGAGAACTCCAGTTCCGGGGGAATCCGATACCCTCTTCTGACCTCCACGGCATTGCACGACACGGGTGCACAGACTTGCACGCAGACAGTACATTCATACACATACAGAAATAAATAAAAATTAATTAAAAAAATTAAAAAAAGAAGTTAAAAATGAAATCAATCACAAAGAAACCTATTATTCTATATGCTTACTTAAATTTTTTTCAATCAAATTAAGCACAATAAGGCACTCCCAAAAGTAGCTATTTGGCCTAATTGCGACCTTATAAAGCTCTACAAGGCTCTCATGGACGCTTTCTAGGGATCTCTTCTTGCCCTGCCCCTGAGAGCAATACAAGAACACTTGGGAGATAGCTCATCTCTCTAACCTACCCACATCTTTTCAGTGTGATGGAAACAGAATAAAACTCAAGGAAAGATATTTTTTAAGCTGAAAAAGAATCAGCCTTTGCAGAAGAATTATTCCTTGCTCTTTCCGAAATTGTTGCATTTGCCTCCTGAATGGTTTCTAATTTCTTCAAAAATCATCTTGACGTCATCTTCAGTTTCGCCATGCCCAACTCCCAAAGTCCATTCCTTGTCCATGTTCAGACCGAGCCATTCTCCCAGAAGTACCCTCACTCCTCGCTCTGGTCTCTTGCAGGGTGGGCTCTGTGTGCCTGGAGCATCACCCTGAGAATGAGAAGGAGCAAAAGCAGTGACAGGACAGAGAAAGTGAGCCTGGGCTTAGCTACACAAATTCAGGGAACAGAGCTACAGAGCTGAGCTTTCCTTCCATGCAGCTTAGTGAAGAGTGCCCTTCATAGGCTGGCACCTTTCACCCCAGTGTCCTTGGCTGTGTTTCTAGGAGTGTAGGATGCTAACTGGAGTCTTATTTACCTTCAAAAGAGTTTTCAGGGTGTCTTATTCCATTTTCTATTGCTAAGAATGCAAACTAGTTGAGTTTAGAAGCCAGGAGTTTATCTTATCCATTTTCTTTGCTAATCATGCAACTAGGTGAGTTTGGAAGCAAAGAGTTTATCTTAGCTCATGGTTGTGGCCCAAGGTCGACAGGCTATATCTGGTAATGCCCTTCTAGTAGCAGAGCCCCAAGATGGGAAGAACATGTCACGAACTGTGTGAGAGACTTAGTCAAACTGGCTCGTATACCAACCCACTCTAGAGGTGACTCATTAAGCTATTAATTCATTAATTGAATAAATGGATTAATCTATTCATGAAGACAGAGCCTTAATCACCTCTTAAATACCCCACCTGTTCCACTAATATAATGGAGAATAAATTTCAACATGAATCTTGGGGACAAACTGTATTTAAACCATAGCAATGAGCAATAGGTTTCTCTACTTCGACCTGAGGAAGATTGTCTATCAGATGCTAAACGGTCTGGCGAAGGCTGCTCTGCAGCCCTGTGTTTGAGGGAGACTCCTGCCTAGGAACCATCTGCTTCTGCTCACCCCACTGTTACATCCCAGCACTAGGCATATTGCAGAGCATCTGGCCAAACCAGTCTCCTGGCACATGAAATATTTTGCATATGATCAAGACTCAATAAATATTAGTTTAATTGACTTAAATATATGTATACCCACAAATACATACGCATGTGTACGTGTAAACCTGCTTACACAAAGATCGCTGCCAGGGGAGCATATGGGAAACTATGATATACATTAAGAAAAAAAAATTAGGGAAGAATCAGCCCAAACTGCTCCATTGGGAAAATTAATCCCTCTAATAACCCTGAGAGAGATAAAACTATCCCTGTCTTAAGGGAATCTATTTGGTGAGAGACAGGAAGCCTGTGGGAGATCTAGCCAAGCTGGTTTTTAGAGCAGACTCACTCTGGAGATAACCCATTAACCTGCTAATTTGTTAATAAATAAGCTATGAAGTCATCACTGGAGCACTGTGTCACATTCTTCCCAACATCTTCCCACCTCAATAACATGGCTACTCTTCTTTGGGACACCTCTTCATCTGCCTCTTTCCCCATAGTGATGCTCCCAGGGTCTCCCAACTCCAACTCTTCCCTCCCTATCCTGGGTGGGTTCAAAGATGGCCTTGACTGGCATCTATATTTGTATATATCCCTGTGTTGGCCAGACTTAGCACCACTGTGACAGTACCTTAGAGAAACTTTTTTTTCAGTCTTTTTTGAGACAGGGTCTCCCTATAGCCCCAGCTGTCCTGGAACTCGATCTGTAGACCAGGCTGGCCTTGAACTCACAAAGATCCAACTGCCTCTGCCTCCTGAGTGCTAGAATTAAAGGCGTGGCTCACACCCGGCAAGAAACTTCTTTTTAATTCCTGGTTTCATAAGCTTCAGTTCTTGGGTGGACTACTCCAATGAGGCAGAGAGCATCCCTGCAGGGAGGACAAGAGAGAGCAAGGTCACCCACCCCATGATGTAGAAGCAGACAGGAAAGGGCAGGAAACAAGTCACGCCTTCAGTGACAGACTTTATCCAACAAGTCCCAGCATCCTTTCTACCTCCCCTCAGTAATGTCATCAGATTATGAATCCACAAAGGAGTTAATCCATTGATTAGATCAGAGCTCTCAGGATCCAATCACTTCCTAAAAGTACCCCAGATGGCAACCAAGCACTCAACACAAGTCTTTGGGATCTTCTTTTCAAGCCAAAACAATCCCCAGTATACATCACAAATCCTGATAATTCCCCAGGGCTCCACTTGTGAACCTATCCTGCCCCCAGGTCATCACCAATAGAAAGAGGTCTTACCGTAGACTCATTAAGCTATTAATTCATTAATTGAATAAATGTATTAATCTATTCTGCTACCATCTAGGCATCTACTTGGCTCTTGAGAATCTGATCTACTCTAAAGGCTGCTTGCCTTGACCACCTCCCCATTCAAATAATGGAGGACTGGGGCAGGCAGCCTGCTTCATCAGCAAATTGTTCAATTAGAGAAGGAGCTCCAGGCTCTGCACCTGGCACCCCATCCCAGCTTCATGAATAGGAGTGGTCAAAGGTTCAGCACTCTAGAGAGAGATTTGCTGGACGGTGGGAGAGAGCCAGACATCTGTGTTCTCTTTTTCCAAATACTGCAAGAGAGATGTCACATCTTTCACTGTTTGACACTAAACAGCTCTTTGTCCTCCCTTTGGAGTTTGCATCGCAAGTCTGGGACATGAAAAGGGCTATTACAGTGCTCCTGCCCAACAGAGTCCCCACGTCTTCTCCTTCCTGGCTCCTTGTGCTGTGCTTCACGACAAGCCCAGTGTCCCTCCCACTCCCCACTCTGTCATCCCCTGGAGCACCAACCACTCTTCCCTGTCCTTTGCATTCTGTTTAACTCTGGAAATAAAACATAACTGCTTTTCTATCACTAAGAGAATGTAAAAGTTAAAGCCCTCCACTGCAAAAGTTTCTTCGCAGCCTTGCACTAATAAATGTAAATAATAACATTAACTGTTAAAATTGTGTTAATTAGTAAAAAATTCACATAGCAATCAGAATTAGGTGGAAAGACCCAAACAGCAGGAAATGGTGTAAGGTGAAATTAGGTCCCCTTCTGCCCTTTGTTTCCTACCCCCCTTCTCAGAAGTAACCAACAATTCTTTCCTAAAATGCTCTGTATGTACACATACAGGTACTTGTGTCTATACATGTACACAAATGTATTCCTCTCTCTCATACAGAGAGAGAGGAGAGAGAATGAATCATAGCATATTTTGCTTTTTTACACAACAATACATCTTGGGGGCTTTTTGTGTGAGCACCTGAATTCCATCCTGCCTGCTCTTTAATGGCTGCATTATGAGCTTTTGCATTAATATATTACGATATTTTAATTTTTCTTTATATGAGAGTTTCATACAGGTATGCAATGAAATATGATCATATCAATACCCTGTTCCTAATTTTTAGTTTTTTGTTTGTTTGTTTGTTTTGGGTGGGTTTTGTTTTGTTTTGTTTTGTTTGAGATGAGGAACTCCCTGAATCCTCGCTGGTTTGAAACTCTGTGTAGACCAGGCTAGCCTCCATTTCACAGAGATCTCCCTGCTTCTGCCTCATGAGTGCTGGCATTAAAGGTGTGTACCAGCACACCTGGCCCCTATTTCCCAGGTTTTAACTGGTCCCCTTGGGGGCCACCTAGTTGATAAAACACAATATTTAGTGTCAGTTAATCCCATCCATAATCGTGGCCAGGCTGTAATGCCCAGTTTTTTTAATCAAATGCTTAACTAAGGGTTTGCCCTCTAGACATTCTGTAGATATGACTTGTATCTATGATCAGTTGATTTTAAATAAATCAGAATTCCCTCTTGTGCTGGATAGCTTTAGTGTCAACTTGACACACCTGGGTTGAGAGAGCCTCAATTGGGGAATTGCTTCCATTGGACTGTCCTGTGGCTATGTCTGTGGGGTATATTCTTGATTGTTGAGTAATATGGGAGTGCCCAGCTCACTGGGGGTGTTGCCACCCCTGGGCAGGTTGTTTTGTATTGCATAAGAAAGCAGGCTGGGGGCTGGAGAGATGGCCTAGTGGTTAAGAGCACCAACTGCTCTTGCAGAGGACCTGGGTTCGATCCCCAGCACCCATGTGGTGGCCAAAAACCGTCTTTAGCTCCAGTTCCAGGGGAAATCCGACACCCTCTTCTGACCTCTGCGGCATTGCACGACACGGGTGCACAGACCTACATGCAGACAGTACATTCATACACATACGAAAATAAAATTTTAAAAAATTAAAAAAAAAAAGAAAGAAAGCAGGCTGTTGCCAGGTGTGGTGGTGCACGCCTTTAATCCTAGCACTTGGGAGGCAGAGGCAGGCGGATCTCTGTGAGTTCAAGCCCAGCCTGGTCTACAGAGTGAGTTCCAGGACAGCTGGGAGTACAGGGAGACCCTGTCTCGAAAAGACAAAAATAAAAAATAAAAAAAGAGAAAAAAGAAAGGCTGAGCATGGGCCAGGGGAGCAAACCAGTAAGCAGTGTTCTTCCATGGCCTGGTCTTTAGCTCCTGCCTCCAGGTTCCTGCCCTGGGTTCCTACTTGGAGCTTCCTCAGTGATGACCTGTGACCCGGTAGATGTAAGACAAACAAACCCTTTCCTCCCTGAGTCGTTTTTGGTCAGTTGAAGGCAAGCTAGAGCGAACCTAATGAGCTGACGTCCAATCAGCTAAAGGCCAGAAGCGCATAAATTGTAGTTTGCCAGAGAGAAGGGAATTCTGGCTTGAGCCTGCAGGGTCGACTCCTGCCTCAGTTTCCAGCCTGCCGGCCTGTCCTGCAGTTTTCAGGTTGTCGGTCCCACCGCTTCTCTTCTCCAGAGAGTTGTCTGAGGTTGAACAAGGGTCCCATACTTAATCCTAATGCAACCAGAGGCCAATGGCTGACTAACTGGCGTCCAGGTCAGACTATCTTTGTCTCACATCACAATTAACTTCGTGGTATGATTCATGCTCCAGAGAGCCCCACGGGACCGGCTGGAAGGTGACTCCAGCTGAGGCTGACCTCATCCTCGCCTGGCTCCTCTCCTGCACTGCCGATCTGCTTCCTTCTATCCATCTCCAGAGAGCATGCACTTGTTAAGCCATGTGTACCAAATGCCTGCCTCAGGCTCTGCTTCCAGGACACTGGTCTTAGAAACTGTGTCACAGGCCTTTTGAAGAGATTCAGTGGATAAGTTATCATACGCTTAGAAGAGGGTCCAGCACTAAGTGCTCATTAAATGTTAGCTCCTATTATCCAGAGTCCTTTGGAGTCAGAATCTAATATCCATACCCAAGAAGCAACTTGACATAAAATTTATATCTGAATGTGTCTTGTTCATCACTCTATCAGTAACTCTGCATGTGTCCAGCAAAGGCTGATTAAGCAATATTTTCTTATCTATGGAGACCAAATGCTCTTAATCTTTAGGAATAGTCTTGATTTCAAAAATTCTATTCTGCTATTCCTCATAAATGACACTTTCATCAAACCATATAGCCATACTTATTCCAGAATGCAATTTCCATATTGACTTTGCCTGTCTTCACCCGTCCTTCACTCATCCTGTCCAGGCACCAGGAATATTTAGGGAAGAGGTCAACAACACCTGATGCAGAATAGTGTTATTTCCCTGTGACTCTTCCTACCAAGAAACTACTTAAGCTGGAGTCTCAGTTGCAGGCCAGGCTCTGCATGCTGTTGGTGCTCAGTGAACTCCACCACTTCCTTTTCTTATAGCTCAGAACTCAGAACCCACTAGATAAGGGCTGACTCAAAAGTGACCAATGAGAAATGAAATATGCAAGAAGCTAGGGCCATGAGGTTCACACAGACCAGTATTACATTAATATATTCCAGACAAAGAGAGAGCAGGAATGTTAAGCACTTAGAAATTGTCCTATGGAAGGTTCAGACAACAAGTGGACCCCAGCTCTGTTCTTTGCCTGTTTTCCTTTGATGAGTTTTAGATATATTCTTTAAAAAATATTTTATTATTCTATGTGTACGAGTATTGCCTCCATGTTCTGCAGTATCCTCAAGAGGTCAGAAGAGAGCATTGGATCCCCTGGAACTAGAGTTACAGAGAGTTGTTAGCTACCATGTAGGTGCTAGGAATCAAACTCAGGTCTTCTACAAGAGCAGCCAGTTCCCTTAATTGCTGAGCCATCTCTCCAGCCCCTAGGTATACTTTCTTAAAATAACCAGTTGGAGGTGAAGTCAGAAGGAGCAGGAATTCAAGGTCATCTTCAGCAATATTCTGAGTTTGAAGCCAGCCTAGGCATGAGAGACTATATGGAAAAATCAAAGCCAAACAAATGAAAAGTAAGCAAGGACTTGGGGGATAAAGCT
This sequence comes from Rhizomys pruinosus, assembly GCA_009823505.1. Classification (NCBI taxonomy): domain Eukaryota; kingdom Metazoa; phylum Chordata; class Mammalia; order Rodentia; family Spalacidae; genus Rhizomys; species Rhizomys pruinosus. The sequence goes on from VZQC01004414.1 coordinate 5,519,805, forward strand.
CAATTAGTAGAGTCCTTACCTAGCAAGCATGAGGCTCATAAGCCAAGTGTGCTAACACTCAGAGGTGGCGCAAGATCAGATTTCCAGGTCAACCTCAGCTACACAGAGCTCAAGACCATTTAGAACAGCCTGGGATGCATGAGAACTTGTTTCAAAAAGAAAAGAAAAAAAATGACTGATACCTGTGGTTTACATTTTTTAATTAAATATTCCAAAAGTACTTAACAGTAAAATTAAATTCTCAATCTTTCCCTGATCCTCAGATACCCAATTCCCTTTGAACAAGTTCATTGCCCTTGCTTACATACACAATGTCCATGTATACACTCCAAGACTGAGCACGTGATTACTTACACTAGCAGTAACAAGCATAGACCAGAGGATGATCTGGAAATCTGATCTTGCTGCACCCTGAGTGTCAGCACACTTGGCTTATGAGCCTCATGCATGCACAGCTATGTTTATTGTAGCTCTTCACAATAGAGAAGACCTGGAACCAACCCAAGTACCCCTCAACTGACAAGTGGATAACAAAAATGTGGTACATCTACACAAAGGAGCTCTATGCAGTGGTAAAGAAAGATAACATCATGAACTTTGCAGTAAATGGATGGAACTCAAAGTCATTATACTAAGTGAAGTAACACAGTCCAAAAAAAAAAACAAACAAACAGGGAATGGTTTCATTCATTTGTGGCTGCTAGTACCAAATCCCCCAATCAAAAGGCAAGATGAGCAACGTTATTGTTATATTTCTATCTGAAAGCAACTGTGATATTATAATGTGACTCTCTTAATGAGCCCTTGAATTAACTTACCACTTACTTTCAGACATTGTAATTAATGTATATGGGCAGAAGGAATATATTCATATTTTAGAGTAATATAAAATTAAAAGGAAAAAAATGTAAACTCCTGAACATATATCAGAGTTAACATATAGTTTATTCCCAGAGGACATAATTCTGGTACATATATAGGCATACTTTGGAGCAATATAATTGGGAGGGAACCACAACAACATATGGACTGGGTCAAAGAAGAGACTTAATATACTTAAATTCTGCCCCAAACAATAAACTTTTGCAGAGAATAACTTTAAAAAGACTGAGAGAAAGATGCAGGACATGTATGACAGAATATATGAACTGGGGTGGGGTGGGAGGAAGGGAAAGGGGAATATGTCTAAATTGAACTGAGAAATGATGTCTGAAATACACAAAATATCAATAAAAGTATTATATTTAAAAAACTAATAAATAAAATAGAATTGATGGGCTCAGAATACTACAAGTTACACAGAAAGATAGGAATACTTTGTTCTAATCAATTTTATTGAGATATAATTTGCATATGATAGATATTCATTCTATGTATGTATGCATGTATGTTTGTGTATGTATTAGGCAGGATCTTGTGTAGCCCAGGCTACTCTCACACTCACTGTGTGGATAAGGCTGCCCTTGCATTTCTAATCCTTCTGCCTCTGCCTCCCAAGTGCTGGGATTACAGGCATGCATCACTATGCTCTTTACCCTTTTTAATAAAGTAGTATTCATTGAGTTGTAACAAATGTATTCAGATGCACAGCCAGCATCGTAGTGGACACAATTCCATGAGCCTGGTTCCTTGTAACTTCAAATATCTTCCTTCATCTTCATAGAGAACCATGGGTTTACATTCTGATACCACAGTTTAATGTGTTTCACTGTTAAATAGGTTTATTTGACATATACATATAATATTTTAATTTCACAATGGCAGAAGACTTTTCATCTGGACTGGACTTGTAGCTGTTGATAGAATGCTTGCCCATATGTACAGGACCCTGCTTTCAATCTCTAGCACTCCATAAAAACCTTTATTTTAATCCCAGCACTAGGGAGATGGAGGAAGAAGGATCAGAAGTTCAAGGTCATCCTTGGCTAAACAGTGTGTTCCAGCCACCCTGGGCTACATAAAACCTGTTTCAAAAGACAAACAATAACAAAGAAAAAATACTTTTCATTCCATTTTGTCTCCTCAGTCCCAAGTTCAAGTCCAAGTCTTCAACATAGCAGTTACTAAATGGACAAATGGACCCATTTGTAGTGGGAAATGTAATCCTTAGAGAGTTCGCCAGTGGTGGATAGTGTACACTACTAGAATGTTCCAGAGCTGAATCTGTGTCGTTATAAAGCCATCACATTGCCCCAGGCTCAGAATATCTCACTGTAAGAATGTGGCACCGCAGTCTATTGATATGCATATAAAGTATTTCCAGGCTTGAGCTGGGCATGGTGGCACACGCCTGTAATCTCAGCACTCGGGAGGCAGAGGAAGGAGGATCTCTGTGAGTTCAAGGTCAGCCTTGTCTATAGAGTGAGTTCCAGGACAGCTGGGGCTACAGGGAGACCCTGCCTCAAAAATACCAATAAAAAAAGTATTTTCCAGGCTTTTTGGTAATAATATCATGTAGTCAGGCATGGTGGTGAACACCTTTAATCCTAGCACTCTAGAGGCAGAGGTAGGCAGATCTCTGTGAGATCCAGGCCAGCCTAATCTACTTAGCCAGATCCAAGACACCTGGGGCTACAGGGAAACCCTGTCTTAAGAAGACAAAAATAATATTAATAACATGTACTTATACACATATCATAAGCAAATACATGGCTGTCCACATAAGTGACACTGCTTATCAGGAGTGCCTGTGTGCCCTGGTGTGGAAGACAGCTCTGTGGGCCTAGAAAAGGTTCTGTTCCCACAGCGGTAGGTGCTGGTCGCCAAACCCTTAACATAGCATTAGCAAAGGTCATTTGTCCTGTTTAATGGTTTCTGTAAGGAATTTATCTTACAGGGAGAGTGACACTGCACATTTTTAAAGTCTTCATCAGTTTTTAAGTTCTACTTCTTATTACTGTGGTACTGTGCCCATGTGGGAATCAGAGGACAACTCTCAGGAGTTGGTTCTCTCTTTTCGCCATGGGTTCTGGGGATGGAACTTGATTCCTCAGACTAGGGCAGCTAGTGCTTTTACCGGCTGAGCCATTTTGCCAGCCCACACTTCCATTTATTTTCCATGGACTCAGAAGTCCACACAGTCCCTTTGCCTTTCTTCTATGCTTCTGAGATTTCGTCCAAATACGGAGGAAGCAGGTTTTTGTCTCTCCTGTGTTGGAAACATTTCTCTGGCCATTTTAGTTATTTATCTTTTAGATTTCTAGTAATTACTGCAATGCAGAAAACTTTAGCTTTATGGTATTATTTCACTTAATCATCTTTTATGGATCCTGGGTACTGTTATGCTTAAAAAGACTAAGCTCTTTCCCATTTTGGTATTTAAATAAAATCACTCATGTTTTCTTTTAATACTTTCATGGATTTCTTAAAATTTTTTAAACCTTTCCTTCATCTGGATTTGATTTTGGTGTAAGGAGCTAAGAAGAAATCTAAACTTCATTTTAGATAGTTACCATTTGTCTAAACACAATACCAATTATTAAATAATCTCCTTTTTCTCACTGCTTTAAAGAGTCCTCTTACTCACAAACTATACTAGATCCATCTGGACCCATTTCTGGACTCTGCATGCTGTTTTATTGGTATGTGCTCACATTCCATTACCAAACTGCTTACTTTGTTTTAGTTTTATTATATACTTTAATATCTTTCAGGCCTATGCTACCTTATGGTTTTCAGAATTTATATTATTTTTCTCACATGTTTGTTTTTTCACATAATGTCTAATTCCACCAAAAATGTATTATTTAAACTGAGACTGTGTTAAATTTAAGTATTAAAGACAGTAGACATATGTGCAGTGTGGGCCTACCTCTCTTACAGCATTTCTGTTTGTAGGCCATCAATTTCAAATTGTCTTCATATACATCGTGTGTGTGTGTGTGTGTGTGTGTGTGCGCACGCGTGCGTGCCTGCGTGTGTGTGTGTGTGTGTGTGTGTGTGTGTTGCTAGGGATAGAATCCAGGACTTCAATGTAATGCTGGACAAACATTCTACCACTAGGCTCTACCCTTAGTCCCCTCATGCACATGTTAGTATGACTTGATATGAAATATTGTATGTCTGTAGCTATTATAGTCTTTTCCATTTTATCTGTTTATTATATTGGAAGATACTCATTTTGTTATACTTTATGGAAGTCAATTGTTGAAATGTTTTTTTAATTGATTATTCTAGGTACTGTGAACATAAGGCCATCACTATACAGTTTGGTCCTTCTTGTTCGTTTACATATTTCTGATCTTGCCACTGGGCTTCAACTTCTTCATCTTCAAAGTAAATCATTAATAATGTCTCTCCCTGCCTGCTGGAACTGCTGTGGAGGCCACTTAACGCAAATAGCAGCATCAGCCATAAGGAGGTGCCGTTATCAAGGGCCTTTAACGGCCCATGGTACTCCCTCCACACAGATTGCCCTTGTCCCTAGGTCCACAGCTCACTAGCCCAGAGGAAACTCCACCACAGGATCCTTTTCCTTTAACTAACATCCAAGGGTGATGAAACAGCCTCCCAGGACCTGATTACACTCCAGTCCCGGCTCTCAGCCTCCCAGCAAGAAAAGAAAATAAATGCTCAACAGCTTTTCTGACTGGCACACTTGGTCTTTGAGGGCAAGACAGCTGTTTTCCAGGTCAAGCTGGGTGAAAAGAACCTTGACAGCTGTGGGCAAGTGCTTACCATGTGTGCGTTAAGGTCTGTCAGCCTGCCACCGCCAATTGGGCAGCCCAACATCATGATGAGATATCTGCAGGGCAAAGGACCAGGCCATTAAAACCTGGGTAGCCACTGCCAACATTCAAAGCCACTTTTTAAAATGCAGTAACAAACAAGAAATTGGAAAGTGAAAAAAGATACATATTACAATCCTGAATGTAAGTGCCGCTCTTATTAAATAAATTGATGATGATACCCTCAAGATCACCAGTGGATGAGTAGACAAAGTCATGAACAATTTCCAAAAGAAACAGCCAAGATATATAGTAGGGTTTATTTTCTACCTCCTTTTATTTATAATTTTTTAGCATTCTATAAGCAGCATTGCTATTACATTAGCAATCAAAACCAACCCTCCTATTCATCCAGACAGCTATTTTGAAAAAGGCTCATGGCTTTTTCCACGATGTCTTGTTTTACTACAAGAAGTGCACTTACACATCAAAAGCTGACAGCTTCTGTCACTGAGATTAGGAGCCACCAGGAACACAGAGGGGAGGGCCATTGAGTGGGGACATTCACGGTAGCAGAGGATCCAGAAGAGTGAAGGAATGAGATGGCATTTATTGGGCCAGCGTCCTCTGCTTGATGGCCTAGGTCTATGGAACAATTCAGCTATTTACCAGCTCTAGTACTTTGACCAACATACTCAGGCTTCATAAGTCCATCATCTTGTCTGTAATGCATAGGTGTGAGGCATAGCTCTAAGAATTTAGACATCACCATGGTCATGTGTGAAAAGGGATTAGCACTGAGTCCAGCACATGGTAAGCATTCAGAGAGCTGGGATCACTGCTGACAGGAAGGAAGGTCATTCTTTATTGGTAGAACATGTGCACAGGATGGGACTTTGATCTTAGTCTATTGGATATCCTATATGGCCTGGATAAGTGATGTCACTTTTGGGTCCCAGATGAGTTCAGACACTCCAAGTCTTGTTCTGGACTGGGCTGCCCTGACCAACATCTAACTCTACTAGCCACTACCCTTTCCTATGGGACCTGGTGATATGGGGCCTCATGGATGTGCCTTAAATCAGAATTGAGACACTCTTGGCAGGAAGGTGGGCCCAGCCTTCCCAAGGGAAACCCACCTCTTGTTTGGGCCTCACTAGTGTTTCCATGGACACAGGGATTCTGCAGAGAGGAGCTGAAAGTCCTTCCTTCAGGAAAGGCTCCTTTCTTTCCAGGGATCCCACACTCCAGTGACCCAGCTTCCTGGAGCCACTAAAACCAAGGCTACTTCTCACCCAGGATGTCTCTAGGGACAAGCACCAGTGGTCCTTTCAAGATGATGCCCAAGGGAGCCAGCCCCACCTGAACCTGGCTCTGCCTGTGCCCAGGAGGCTGCTGGCACAGCCTTGCCCTCTTTCTTGTGCCTGCTTGAGTTAATTTCACCATCCTGCTCTGAGAGCTGAGCCCTGGGGGTTAGAAGACCACAGAGTTCAGGGAAGAACTGTCTCCTCTCTTGTACAGCTAGCTGCTTTCACAACACAAAGCATCCTTAGGCACAGCTTCCAACAGAGGCTTTCAAGCCCGTGGATTTGTGAACTGAGCAAGCAATGGCCTCTGTGGGATTCCATCCTCTGAGTCTTCTCCATGATAAAACAGATCGCTGCTATGTCTCATGCTGCAGAGGCCTGACTGCCTTCACCGCCAAAACCACTCAGCTTTCTTATGCTACACTGAGTGCCTGCTCCACTTTAATTAATGCATAGCATGCTGCTCTGCCTGTATGACATGGAATATCTACAGTTCTCCTGCAAGGTAGGCACCAGTATTACTCCCAGGTGACTGATGGGGAAACAGGCATGGAGAAGAGCTACTGTGGGCTGTTTGATCGTAGGTATTTGTCCAAATTGTGACAAGTGATAAATAGTAGATGGAAGACCTGGACCTTGGTATTCCTGCTGCGGTCTGCTTGCTACCTGGCTTATGCATATGTATGCAAGTATTGATTGATTGATTGCAGTGTCAGATGGAACCCAGGGCCTTGTGCATGCTAGAGGAGTCGTCTCTATCACTAAGCTGCATCTCCAGGCCTATAGCATGCTTTCTCCAATATGTTTGCAGCTACTCACTCCACCTCTCCCTTATATCATGGCAGTGAACCAGTCCAGATTTCCATCTCTCTACTTATGTGGGCTTCTACAGCACTCCTGGGACATGCCATGGGGAACATAGTGTTGTCCCATTTCACAAGTGGGGTAACCAAAGCCCAAAGAGTACTCTGGAACTTCCCAAGGTCCCCAAACCCAGGAACCAGCCAGGCTGGTGGCAGAATTAAGCCTTGTGTTAATAATAAAAAGCGTCATGACTCCACGTCAGGCACCGAAGCCTCTACAGTGTCACCCCTGTACCCCAGCAGATTCAGAGGGAATCGTTAATTGTCCTTAGACAGGAGAGACCTAGCTGACAGGATGTAGCAACTTTTGTTTTTAGTGTTTTGAGACATAGTCTTGCTATAAAGTCTAGGTTGGTCTTGAACTCACTATGTAGCCCAGGTTGGTCTCTAACTCACTATGTAGCCCAGGTTGGTCTCTAATTCATTATGTAGCCCAGGTTGGTCTCTAATTCACTATGTAGCCCAGGCTGGGCTCAAACTCACTATGTATCCCAGGTTGGTCTCTAACTCACTATGTAGCCCAGGCTGGGCTCAAACTCATGGTGATCCTCTTGCCTCAGCTTCCTAAGTACTAGGGTCACAGGCATCTGCCACTGCAGCAGCTGCCACCAATAACTGAGACCATTTTCATCTCCAGAGATGGGATTGAATCTAGATTTACTCAGCTCCGTAGCCTTCATCACGTCACACACACACACACACACACACACACACACACACACACACACACCAGGTCAACCTGTGACAGGAAGTTGTTAGGTTGGGAGCCATCATGCCAAAGCCTGGCACTTCCCATTGTGGGAGTCTGCACACTGGCTGGGACACAGAAGTCCCTAGGGATGAGGACAGTGTGGAGGGAGCACATGAGGGAAGGCAGGCCAGGCCCTCAGGCATCTGTGAGCTGATGACCCCTTGGCGCCCCTCACAGACAAGATGCCTGGCAAAGCTGACTGAGCTATAGATGAAATAGAAGTAGAGCCAAGGAGAACATGAGGCAAGGCCTCATCTTCAAATGTTCAAGGGTGACGAACGGCCAGAGCAAGATGTGCAGAGTGAAGGCGACACCGAATTGCATGCATTCATTCACACACTGGGAACTTCATGAGCAAGTACTCAGCTTGGTACATGACACAGAAATCTGCCTTCCAAGAAGTGATGCACTGGTTTCTTGTACATGTCAACTGTGTGTTCTAACACAAACAGCCTCCACCCCACAGACAGGGCAAGAATAATGAGCCCTTCTTTAGGTGAGGTGGCATACACCTGAAACCTCAGCACTTGGTGGGCTGAGGCAGAAGGATCATGAGTTTGAGGCCAGCCCAGGCAACACAGACACTACCTCAAGAACAAAACGGTGGCTGAGAAGTATCCCAATAGGAACATGATTAGCAGGTGTCAACTGGGATCCAGTCACTTGACAAGAAGGAAGTCGCAGCTTTGAGGGGAAACACTATCAGATAGAGAAAATGATTGTTTTGCATTTACCATACATGTATCTTGGACATACATGTGTCAGAATGTGTTGAAGTATGTAGGACCCCAGGACAGTGTGTCCATTAAAGTATGTCCATCTGCAGGTAAGAAAAGCACACGGAACGTGGCTAAAACATTAAGGTCTCCATTGTTTACCACAGGCTACTCTCTTACTTTTCCCCAGAAGTCTCCTCCCAAGAGATACACAGCAGTGGTCAGAGTCTCCAGGTCTGTTAGCAGCTCTGAGAGCAGCTGAGAAGGTGAAAACCACACTGGTAAGTCTGTTGAAGTGGCGAAGGGGTTGCTACAAACCAACACTTAACAGGCCAGGAGAGAAGGGTGCTGGGGTCCTGGTCCATGGCCCCATCTCCCTCTGGATGTCCGGGAGGGAAGGGTGCTGGGGTCCTGGTCCATGGCCCCGTCTCCCTCTGGATGTCCGGGAGGGAAGGATACTGGGGTACTGGTCCATGGCCCTGTCTCCTTCTGGATGTCTGGAAGGGAAGGGTGCTGGGGTCCTGGTCCATGGCCCCATCTCCCTCTGGATGTCCGGGAGGGAAGGGTGCTGGGGTCCTGGTCCATGGCCCCGTCTCCCTCTGGATGTCCGGGAGGGAAGGGTGCTGGGGTCCTGGTCCATGGCCCCGTCTCCCTCTGGATGTCCGGGAGGGAAGGGTGCTGGGGTCCTGGTCCATGGCCCCATCTCCCTCTGGATGTCCGGGAGGGAAGGGTGCTGGGATCCTGGTCCATGGCCCCATCTCCCTCTGGATGTCCAGGAGGGAAGGGTGCTGGGGTCCTGGTCCATGGCCCCGTCTCCCTCTGGATGTCTGGGAGGGAAGGGTGCTGGGGTCCTGGTCCATGGCCCCGTCTCCCTCTGGATGTCCAGGAGGGAAGGGTGCTGGGGTCCTGGTCCATGGCCCCATCTCCCTCTGGATGTCCAGGAGGGAAGGGTGCTGGGGTCCTGGTCCATGGCCCCGTCTCCCTCTGGATGTCCAGGAGGGAAGGGTGCTGGGGTCCTGGTCCATGGCCCCATCTCCCTCTGGATGTCCGGGAGGGAAGGGTGCTGGGGTCCTGGTCCATGGCCCCGTCTTCCTCTGGATGTCCAGGAGGGAAGGGTGCTGGGGTCCTGGTCCATGGCCCCATCTCCTTCTGGATGTCCAGGAGGGAAGGGTGCTGGGGTCCTGGTCCATGGCCCCATCTCCCTCTGGATGTCCAGGAGGGAAGGGTGCTGGGGTCCTGGTCCATGGCTCCGTCTTCCTCTGGATGTCCAGGAGGGAAGGGTACTGGAGTCCTGGTCCATGGCCCCGTCTCCTTCTGGATGTCTGGGAGGGAAGGGTGCTGGGGTCCTGGTCCATGGCCCATCTCCTTCTGGATGTCTGGGAGGGAAGGGTGCTGGGGTCCTGGTCCATGGCCCCGTCTCCCTCTGGATGTCCGGGAGGGAAGGATACTGGGGTCCTGGTCCATGGCCCTGTCTTCTTCTGGATGTCTGGGAGGGAAGGGTGCTGGGGTCCTGGTCCATGGCCCCATCTCCCTCTGGATGTCCGGGAGGGAAGGGTGCTGGGGTCCTGGTCCATGGCCCCGTCTCTCTCTGGATGTCCGGGAGGGAAGGGTGCTGGGGTCCTGGTCCATGGCCCCGTCTCCTTCTGGATGTCCAGGAGGGAAGGGTGCTGGGATCCTGGTCCATGGCCCCATCTCCCTCTGGATGTCTGGGAGGGAAGGGTGCTGGGGTCCTGGTCCATGGCCCATCTCCTTCTGGATGTCTGGGAGGGAAGGGTGCTGGGGTCCTGATCCATGGCCCCGTCTCCCTCTGGATGTCCCAGAGGGAAGGGTGCTGAGTTCTGGATGTCTGGTTTGCAGATGCCTGGAACCCACCACTTTGGGTGCATAATTGCTTAGAAGAAGCAGGTGGGAGAAGTCTGGCATGAGCTGAGCTAGACCTTGGGTGCTCTGTGTCTACGTTCCAGAGTCTTGTCTCTTGAAGGAAAACAGGCTGAGGGCACAGACAATGGCCCCTTTGTCCGCATAGCCCTCCTCTGTGCAGGGTGGTCTCACAAGACATGCACAGCGTAGCCCAGCAGCAACTCAGGATGAAGTCCATCATGGTCCAGGCCTTGTCTCCCACCCTTACCCCCTTCTTCCCCCGAAATGCCACCCTCCCCATCATCTCCTTCCTTACCACAACCCCAGGAGACCGCAAGCCATCCAGGATGCACCCAGACTCCCGGGGGACCTAGGGGCTCTCGATGCCCTGTGTTCTCAGGAATGCTGTCATCTATGGTGCCTGTCATCCCCTCAGAAGGAAGCTTAAAGACCCCAACACACAAAGCATTTCAGTATCTGGTGCAGAGGGGAGTGAAATAGTTCACAGGTGGCTTCAGTCGCAAGTCTAGAATCTGAAGTGTGGATTTCTTCATGGTTGTACTTCCTAGAGGCAAAGGCTACACCATCCATCCAGTGGTCCCCCCGTCTAGCCCCAGAACAGCTCATAGTCACATTTTCACAAGTCCCAACTGTGATCGCTGTCTTCTTCCTACCTCTAAGGAGCACGTTTATTTTCTCATTTCCTCAGGACCAAACTATTCCTCTCCCAGTTCAACACTCTCAACATTTTCTCTTAATTTTGCAGTGAAATTCTGATTCCTTCTATAGTCCAAGGCCCACACACTCCTTACCAGCCTCAACTGCTTCCACTTTACCTTCCCTGCACTCCACCAAGAATACCTAACATTCAGTCCTGCCTCAGGACCTCTGCACATGCAGCTGCCTCTGTCTCAAACTTTCCAAATCCTTCAAGCTTGATGGTTATCCTTCAGGCCTATCTTGACCACTCCATATAAAGTAGCTCCATCTGCCCAGGCACAGTCTGGTGATAAATCTGTTTGATTTTCCTTATTGCACTTCTCCAAGTTTCATCTGATCATCTTTGGTTCACTTGAATTTTAATCTGCTCCCCTTCCCCTGATTAGAACATAAACTCCACAAAAGCATGGCTATTTTTCTCCTCTTTGGCATTCCTGGATGAATCTAGTATGTGAAGGAATCTTCATCCTTACAGCAAACATATTGCTGACTCCCTGTGATGGTTAATCCTGGGTGTCAACTTGACTGGACTAAGGAACAAATAAGAGAAAAAGGGTCTTCTGATTGGACCGCCTCAACCCGGATGGCCCACCCCAAATGTGGGTGTTACCTTCTGCCGGCAGGCAGTATTTAAGGCCACGGCAGAAGGAGCTGGTCCCCTTTTTCTCCTGCGGCTTGCCTCTCTCATCTGGTGAGTTTGTCTTGACTGATGTGATAACCTTTGGTATCCCAGCGCGATGTACTGAGACCAGGCAGATCTCCTGAGAATCCATTGGGCTTCAGACTGGATTGGGACTACTGAGACATCCAGCCTTGCAGACTGAGCAGTTCCCTGGATTCTCTCAGCCTTTCCAGTGTGGTGCACTACTGTTGGAATCCTTGAACTCTTGTCACTGAGCAAATCAAAAATTATAATAGCTATATATTAATCTGATGCTTCGTTTCTTTAGAGAACCCTGACTAATACACTCCCTGAGCTCTGACTCCGAAGCCACGCTCTCTGAAGGTCCTCAGCTCACCTGCGCAAGTCACAAGTATTCACATCTTTTCTCCCGCGAGGACCCCAGCTCCTTCAGCACCCCCAGTTCATCTCTGGGCCTCCTGCATCTTCAGATCCTGTGACCATCAATGCTGAATAAGTGCTGCTGATGGTCCACAGACGCAGAATAACTCGAAATTCCATGTCTGTGCATACTCAGCACCGTGCTGTCACTCTGTTCAAAGTGACTTTGAAGTTATGCAAATGTGATTTCCAGAGATGAGTATTGCTTGGGCAATGGGATTGAGTAAACACCGATTTGCCGGCAGGTCACCTCCTCAGATTCAGCATAATTGGATGGCTGCAGCTGGGCTGGGCTGGGCTGGGCAACCCCCAGTGCAGGGCCATTAAATGCTGAGAAGGTGAAAATTAGAGATAATGATCTTATTAGGAGAATGGAAAAATGACAAATGTCACAGTCTCTTTGAGGAAACAAGAAGATGGGGGCTTTTTGCAGTGCTGGCTGGACTGGGGATCTAGGGGTTTCAAGAAATTGATTTTGTCTGTTTCCTGTCTTGTGGGTCTGCTCTCTACTGGCATTCTGTAAGACTTTCTTAGTATATGAAAATGAACCGGGCATGGTGGTGCACGCCTTTAATCCTAGCACTCAGGAGGCAGAGGCAGGCAGATCTTTGTGAGTCCAAGGTCAGCCTGGTTGCAGACACAGTTCCAGGCCAGCTGGGGCTACGGGGAGACCCTGTCTCAAAAAGACGAAGAAAAAAAAAAGAAAAGAAAACGTACCAGTGGCTACTAGGGCATACGGACCTGGGGTGAGGAGCAGCCTCACAGGAGGCCTGGGCGGGGGGGGGGTGGGTGGGCGGATGAGCAGGCGTGTGGGTGGATGAGCAGGGGTGGGGGTGGGGGGGCAGCTCACAGGCGGCCTGGGCGGGGGGGGGGCAGTCTCACAGGTGGACCTGGGATGGGAGCAGCCTCACAGGAGGACCTGGGCTGCGAGTAGTCTCACAGATTTCTCCAACACAACTTCCCCTGCAACTCCTTCCCTCTGAGATCTCTCTTCTCACTCCTCCAGCCAGCGTGCCTATGACAGTTTCACAAACAGACCATCTTTATGCTCACGTCTGAACTGCTAGCTTATTCTATCTGAACCTTCTTTCGCCAGGTCACCAGCACCCACACCCACCCACCAGGGGTTTGATCTCTCCCCATGAAGGCCAACTCCAGCCACCTCTCTCAAGGGAGTCCTTACTGAACTCATCAGTCCCCACCTACTGCCTCCATTGAGTCTGATTCATACCACTATCATGGAGATTGTCATGTGAGTGGAGAGTGTCCTCCTCATCCATCAGACCCTGATGTGCCTTTATCTCTGTAGCCCCCCCCCCGCCCTGCCTAAGCACAATGTCTTGAATATAATAAGAACTCAATAAATATTTGAAGAGTGCAGGTCAGAGGACTTAAGACCATCCAGGATGTCAGAGTTGCTGACTACACAGACTCTGCCACAAGTTGGCTGGAGTTCAAATTCTAGACCACTGTTTGTAGATGCTTGATGGCCCAGTCACATAAATTCAGAAACAATAGTCTCTCCTCACAGGGAGCAGAGATCTCCGGGAAGTACAGCATGTATGTGGTTCTTAGCCAGTACCTAACTCATGGGGCAAACTGCTGTTCCAGTGCTAGTGGTGGGATTGTACATTGTCTACCTCCCCTGCACTAGTAACTTTTCTTGTCATTGTGACCAAACACCTGACAGAAACAAGTGACAAAAGGAAAGGTTTATTTTGACTCAGTTTCAAGGGGACAGCCCATCTTGGTGGGTGGGGAAGGCGTGGCAGGGTGGGAAGGTGTGGCGGGGTGGGAAGGTGTGGCAGGGTGAGGAGGAATGGCAGTGTGGGAGAGGCCGGGTGGGGTGGTGTGGCGGGGTGGGGAGGCGGGGCAGGGTGGGGTGGCCCATAGTGGTGGGGGCATGTAGCTGATGCTTATTAACATCTGGATGGGTCAGGAAACAGTTCAGGCGGGAACCAGGGCTGAGATCCAACCTTCAGAGGGGTGCCCCTAGAACCCTACTTCTCCAAGCCAGACCTCCATGGTCCCAAAAAACAGCACTACCCACTGGGAATCAAGTGTTCCAAACATGGGGCTGTGGGGTACATTTCAGATTAACCTATAACAACCCCTTCTATTTTTCTCTTCCATAACAAAGCCATAATTTCTAGAGGCTCCAATGATAGGGGACGATAAGCGAAATCACAGCATAGGGGAAGCTACTACATACGTCATCATTCCACAGACAACTGCGAACTGTCTCTTCACCTCCCCGCCTTTCTGCAGTTCTTCTCTTTGTTTAGAAATTCTTGGGAGTTTATTGTCCTCTCTAAGTAAATCAGAGAATGTGAAAACATCAACCTATCTGAGTTTAAAAGAAGATTATCATTTTTTTTCTGCTACAATTGGATTTTTTCCCTAAACTTTTTTACTTTTTTAACAATAAGTAATAAGTAATGAATACAAGCATCCTTCATGTAAAACTAATTTGCAAGCAGCTATGCCTAAACCCATACAGCCCAAGGCTCCCACCATCCAGCTGGAGGGGCTTGTATGTACAATAATGTTGATCAAATAAGCGTCCAGTCTATATTGCTGTAGTTTCACTATTCACCCCAATGGCAGCCCTTACATTCTACCATGCCCCCTCTTCCGCAGATTGTTCCCTAGGCTTTAGAAAAAGGGCACAAGTGGGCAAGAAGCAAAACAGCCTACTTTTTCTGGAGATGTCGTTTTGGACTCTGATCAGTTCAAGCTGTTTCCTTTCACGGGTTGACAGTTTATCCAGGAATAAAAGATTATCATTTATAATTAAGGCAAATACACTAGAATTCTAACCCCTTAGGTTATCTAACCCCTTAGGGTGAGATCAGCAGTTGCTACCATTGGTGGCTAACAGTGAGATTTACTGCATGCTCTATTCTATATTTATTTGCTTGTTTTGCCAGGCTAGTGTTTTAACTAGGGCCTTGAATGTGTGAAGCAAGCTCTCTACCATGGAACTATATCCCCAGTCTCCCTTCTTAACTAAGTGTGGGCCGGCACGCAGCTCAGTTGGTAGAGTTCTTGCCTAGCAAACATGAAGCCCCGGACCCAGTCCCTGGCATAAATTAAGCAAGAAGGTGGAGGGAGGATCCAAAGTTAAAGGTCATTCTCAGCTACCTATGGAGTTCAAGGCCAGCTTGTCTCAACAAAAAGTCAATAAATTTGTTTACAAAGAGAACTTAATACAGATGAAAACAGACAGCACTTGCTATAAATAAAAGAACTACAGTGAAAACAAAGGATCACTTTAGAATTCCAGCCAATACAGCCTCGACCTTTAAGGTGTTTGCTTTGCTCAAAAGGAAGATCAGGAGGCAGACAGATGTTCTACTCATGACTCTCAACTTCAGCTTCGGCTTGACCCAGCCCAAAGTTATCTGAGGGAGTCTCGGTTGGGGGGTTGCCCCATCAGACTGACCTGTGCGCATACCTGTGGGACATCTTCCTGATTGCTGTAAGAGAGTCCAGGCCACTGTGGGCGTTGCCACTCCTGGATTATATAAGAGAGCTAGCTGAGATGCTGGGGAGCTGGCCAGTAAGCAGAGTTCCTCCAATATTGTTGTGCCTAAAACACATATTTTCGGTAGCTCTGTGAAAACACTGTCCCACTTCCTGGAAAACTGTCATCAAGGACCCAGTGGTACTGGACACCAACTACAGCCAGTCAAGACTGGGTAGAGTCTAGACCCCTTCTTCTCTTCCTATGCAGTCCGGCCTCAGGTCCTATATACTCCGCCCCTTCAGACCCTGAGTCCCTCCCTCCCCCCCATCATCAACATCAGCTTGGTTCAGATCTTCAGCAGCTCCCCTTGGGTTAGCACAAATATCCTCCTCTAACATCTGTCCCTTACGGCCCTCCATTCTCTGTCCGTATGCCCACCCAAATCAAGGACCCAATAAAAGTTTGGCACATGAATGAACAGAAGTCTTCATCCAAAGGCAGAGTTGGCATATCTTGGAGGAAGCTGGAGTGAGGATAAGGTCTGAAACTTGGAGAAATAAAACATGTACTAGTCAATGTGTGAATTAATAAGAGCTCTGGAAGACTGTGAGGTGAGCAGGAACATCCCTCCCCAGCCAAAGAGGTGGCACTGTCTTATCAAGCAAGTCCCCTGTCTCCTTAGCCCACTGCTCCCTCCTGGCGCCCTGCCCTAATGTCCTCTATGTGTTCTGTTCTGCAGGACCTTGAACTGTATGTGTGTCTCCCTCTACACACATACACACATGATTCTGGGCTTCTAGAGGGCAGGGATCACAACATGATCAGACTGTGAACCCCCATATGATATTAGCATATTAAAGAGAGGATAAATGAACGCTGGCCAAATAGAGTGCGAAGGCGATGCATAGTAATTCAGTCCTACCTGTCCCTAGCCAAAGCCCTCTCTGCCAAAGCCAACGGGATCCTTGTCAGACATCCAAGGCTGAACATATCCTGGTGTGGTTTGCAAGCAGGATAATTTGTCTCTTGTTGGGAGACCATGTCAGTCTCTTCTCTATGGAAATGGAGTTATTCTTAGAAATCTTGGCAGGAAACAAATCCGATTGGAAAATGACTTGGAGTGAGGTAAAGGAAGGAGCCAGAAGGTGTTTCTTCTAACAACCACTTACCTATACCTCGGAAAATGTAGTATAAAAACATAGGTCACCAGCACCTTCCTGCCAACAGTATAAATAAGTCCCCCTCTTCTGCAGCTGCAGGCTTCCCAGGAAGCTGGCTGAAGATGGCACCATTCATTCAGTAGGTGGTGGAGTCCAGGATCCATCTCACGGTACCATCACAGCCATTGAACTCTGTGCCTCTACCATAAGCTTTGGTAACCCCCACTTGCAGCTGCAGGACTGAAGCTCATAGAAGACACATTCAAGGTTGCACAGCCAGAGACCCCAACCATCACCTCTCCTCCCTGACCAAGAGCCCTCTCTCTCTTCTTGGGGAGAGGTCAGAATAATTCTCAAGCAATGGTCTTCAGGTGAGAAACCATCTCCCAAATTCATGAATTTGTAACACTGCGGATGAAAGTTCCAAGAGACACTCTTGGTCACTGCCAAGGAAGGAGCAACAAACAGATCAGAGGGACTATTCTATTATTCCTGATAATTCCATGAAGCGAGGGTCACCGTTGTTCCCCTTACACAGGTGTGGGAACTGAGACACACGGAGGTTGAGTGGCTCGTCCAAAGTCAGAAGCAGTAAATGGAGGAAGAAAGACTTCATCCACAGAGCAAACTTTGGCAAGGGCCTCTAGCCCCAACACTGCTCTGGGGAAATAGTGGAGAAGCAGCAGCCGCCGGCCCATGGCCTTTTCAAATCAGTCCACATGCCTGGGATGCCGAAGATGACAATGACAACTACTGAGTATGGAACCATTGCTGCCATGTCCTGAGGGCCTACCATGTACCAGTTGTAACTCCAGGGGATCCAATCTCACCTTCTGGCTTTTGAAGGCAATGCATGCACATGGTGCACATACATACATTTGAGCAAAACACTCATATACATAACTATAATTTTAAAATGTAAAAAGAAGCACCATTCCTGCATCTTGGAGTGTGGGTAGGGTTTAGCTCCTTGATCTAGCAGCACTGATCCACCCAGGGCGACAGACCATGTGTGCCTGTAATGCCCCTTCAGGAGGCTCCGGCAGCTGGCCACCACCTGGTCACCTCCCACTTTGACCTGAACCCACTTGCTCTGCTCTGGTGAGACAGGTGGCTCTATATTTGCAACCTATCTCAGGCCAACCTCTGAGTCGATATCTCATGGACACTGCTTTGGATGTTGTTTCTGAACACAGCCTTTCAACCAGAGCTGGATGGAAACAGTTAGATGCCCAGGCAAGCAAATAATCTCATATTCTCTTCAAATGGATAGTCTTTAAATATCCATCTTGCACTCATTGAAAGGAGAGGGGCAGGACCAGGAAGGGACCTGATGACCCCCTGTCCATTATCACAGTGCTTGCACATTTCGCTTTGCAAAACCAGAGCCAACAATCCTACTGGAAGGAGGGCAATCAGCAGCCCAAGAAGGTTTTCAAGAGATCTCTTCTACCCAAACCCCCACATGCGTCTTAGAGAGCTATTTCTTTTTTTTTTAATTTTATTTATTTCTGTATGTGTATGAATGTACTGTCTGCATGCAGGTTTGTGCACCCGTGTCGTGCAATGCCGCGGAGGTCAGAAGAGGGTCTCGGATTCCCCTGGAACTGGAGTTCTCCTGGAATTGGAGTTTCAGACGGTTCTCGGCCGCCATGTGGGTGCTGGGGATCGAACCCGGGTCCTCTGTAAGAGTGGTTGGTGCTCTTAACCACTAGGCCATCTCTCCAGCCCCTAGAGAGCTATTTCTTAAAAACTTCTTACAGCCAGGATTGTATTGTCCTTAGAAGGAACTGTGGGAACATCTCCTCCATCCTCTAACACCCTTAGTGTAAGCTACTTACGTTTTACTTCCTGCCTGGGGATCCTACCTGTTCTAAACCAGTGGGTCTCTAAGCCCAACCCTGATGCTCAGACAGACTTTCCCAGCATCCCCATAGGAATTTACACATAGTAGACAGGCAGCTCCAACAACAATTTTCACACTCTATAATAGGTATGCATATCACAACTATTGTGACCTAACATGGCCTGTAATTTTCATTTTTTACTCAAAAGCTTATACTAAATCAGATAACAGCCACATTCAATGGCATCTTGGAAATGTTAGCTGCCTTGAACTCACAGACAGCATTCTACAACGCACACGTGCATGCACACACACACACACACAAACGCAGAGATGGGTGAAGTAACGGCTTCTTACCTACATTCTCAGCACAGTTCATGCCTGCCTCTTTCATAACCTTTGTCAGGGAGCATCATCACCATCAACATCATTTGTGTATATGTGTATGTCTCACCTAAGGACAGTGAGTTCCTCAAGGGCAAGGGCTCTGTCCAGTTCAACCTTACACTCCATTGGCTGGTACCACATCGAGCACTTAGTGGCTGCTACATTCAGTTTGGCTAAATTGGAAAGAAATTGATCTCAGATTGTCCTCTAAAGGGGACATGACAATCCCAGGGCTCAAGGAGCTCTGAGGTTTTGGGTTTTCCTTAATCAGTGTACACAACCATGTGTTTTTCCAGGGCCCAATGTGGTTGTTTGGGATGAAATGACACAAATATAGATGCTGGGTGTGAGGGTCCAGAGAAACTCCAGTCCCTAGGATTACACTATCATAAAGTGTAATCCTAGGGACTGGATTACACTTTCCTAATGGCTTGAAGCTTTCCATCCAGCTCCTGCCTCTACCTCAGGGTAAAGAAATTCAGTCTGCAGCCGCAATGGGAATTGGCAGCACCCATGTCTTGTATCTTGGAGCCCTCACTCCACTGTCTTGTTGATTATTTAGCATCAGATTTTTTGCAAGCTCTTTGGGGGACTTTATTCTAGACAAATGACATCATATCCAGTCAGCATTGTGGACTCTTGAGTGACAAATAAGTTATGAGGTGACAGATGAAAGAATGATCTATACTTACCTAGGAACTTATATCATTTCCATGGTCTCCAATGAATGAGGTCCAAATTCTTAAAGCTACTATTTTGGAGGGAGTGGGTATGGGTATGACAAATTACCTACCTGCTAATTTCTCATCTTTTTAAATTTTTATTTGTTTATTTTTTAAGGGATTCTACAATATAAGAGCACAGTTGTTACTTCTCATCTTCTGTTCTCTATTTCCTCTCTCTCTCTCTCTCTCTCTCTCTCTCTCTCTCTCTCTCTCTTCTTTCTCTCTCTTCCTTCTGCCTCTGCCTCTGCCTCAGCTTCCTGAGTGCTAGGATTACAGGCATGATGGCTAGTGTTAATTGTCAACTTTACAGAATCTAGAATTACCTAGAAGACAGGCCCCTGGACTTCTGAGGAATAATCTTGACTGTGTTAACTGAGCTGGGAGGACCACCCTACTTCGGGTGGTACTTTCCCTTGGTGTAGATCCTGGACTATACAAAATAGAGAAAGTGAGCTGAGCCCAAGCATCTATCCCTTTCTGCTTTTCAGTTGTGGGTGTGATGCGACCAACTGCTCCAAGCTCCTGTTGCCTTAGCTGCCCTGTGGGGATGGACTCCATCCTTAAACTGTGAGTCGAAATAAACCTTTATGTTACTTTTGTTGGAGTGTTTTTTAAATCACATCAACAAGAAAAATAACTAAGACAACAGGCATGCACCAACATTCCTAGTTCAACTTCTCTCTTTTAAATTAGTATGATATTCACTAACATGGGTGTATGTTTATATGTCCTAGATACAGTTGGTGGCATGCAGCAGGCACTTGAATTTTCTGTGGACAGAATAAATGGACCAGTGTCCTCCTTACATTCATGATCTCCTTTAACATGAACAACAATTCTTTAAGGTGGGCACCATTATGATTCAGATGATGAAACTGAGGAACAGAGGAATGGAGCCTTCTGACGCCCACCTGGCTCTGGTCTTTTTACTGAAGCCTTTTTATAAGCCATCCATCCTATCTTAAGTTGCAGTATCTTTCAACACTTTGCTGATTGATTTTTCATCATAGTATTTACTCAGCACCCAAGGTAATATGCACGTTACTTTCTGTTGCTTGTCTTCTGCTTTGTCCCAGGAGAATGTACGCTCATGAAACAAAAATTGTTTGGGTCACCATTGTGTCCCTTGTCATCTAAAAAATAATGTCTGGATGATGCATATTTGTGGGAGGAATGAGCAACTAAACAGACAACCAACACCGAAGCATTGAACCACTGCCAGTGCAGGGTTTACTGTTTGCCTGTTTGTTTACCAACAAACCTCTCCATTGGTCTCCCCACCAGCATTTTCTTCTTCACATGTAGGTCAGAATGAACATGTTGGTTTGGACTAGATTGAGAAACGTGTTGACTATGAAACCTGAAGGAACTGACTTTGACCTAAGTAAAAGAGACATCTTGGTGTGTTCTGAGAAGACCAAGGTTATTTTCCAGGAGAGAAACAGGTAAGAGGAGAAAACAGTAAAGGTGCTCAGTTAATCAGAAAGACCAATAACCAGACCGCTGATCCAGTTCTAGGTGTTATGTTTCCAATTGTGTCTTACAAAGCTGAAATGTAGGGTTGTTAAGACCAGGTCAGAAAGAGTTAATTAGAAGGAAGGAGTTAACTGTAAAATTGAGTTGGTTAAAGCAGGCCTGGTTCCCATGACTACCTTAACCCAAAGAATACATTCCAACCCTGAGTTCCTAGTTCCCACAGCCACCTGAGGTCAGGATGAACTTTCCCAGCCCTAAAAGAGCGCTACCCACCCTCTAAAAAGCTCATTTCTCTCCAAGGGGCTTCACACTGCTAAACACAACCAATCAGCTTAACGGTCACCATTGCTTGCACTGTGTTTCTATAGCCTCCCAATTGTGTTTCACTAACAATTACCAATGCTCCCCTGGGTTGGAGTTTTGTCCTTAAAAGCTCTCTGTAACAGACTGTCGAGGTTGCATTCATCCACTGCAAAGAGCGGGTTGCATCCCTGATGTATCAACAATTGCCACCCCCCCCCAATGCATCAGTTTTCTCAATTGGGTTCTGGTGTACCAACAAATTAAATAAATTTTGTTTCAAAGATTGAATCCTGGGCTTGAGAGTTTTTCTGTGCAATTTTTGAACCCAACAAGTTCCCCAGGGGTCACCAAGGTGGGGGGGTGGCGGTAGTGTGTAAGAGAGGAAGAAAGACCTGAATTTTGAAGACCAACTAGGCTATTTACAAATAGTATACCTTAGTTTAAAATCAGAATTGGCAAATAAATAAATAAAATCAGAATTGGCAAATCACTGATGTATGCAAATCACAGTGAAATGTGATGAGAGCAAAATGAAGGCAGGGAGGGCGGACGGGGGTCCTCATAAGAAGGCTGTGGTGATTGATCTTCACTGGAGAGGGGAGGGGGTCCTCATAAGGAGGCTGTGGTGATTGATCTTCACTGGAGAGGGGAGGGGGTCCTCATAAGAAGGCTGTGGTGATTGATCTTCACTGGAGAGGGGAGGGGGTCCTCATAAGAAGGCTGTGGTGATTGATCTTCACTGGAGAGGGGAGGGGGTCCTCATAAGAAGGCTGTGGTGATTGATCTTCACTGGAGAGGGGAGGGGGTCCTCATAAGAAGGCTGTGGTGATTGATCTTCACTGGAGAGGGGAGGGGGTCCTCATAAGAAGGCTGTGGTGATTGATCTTCACTGGAGAGGGGAGGGGGTCCTCATAAGAAGGCTGTGGTGATTGATCTTCACTGGAGAGGGGAGGGGGTCCTCATAAGAAGGCTGTGGTGATTGATCTTCACTGGAGAGGGGAGGGGGTCCTCATAAGAAGGCTGTGGTGATTGATCTTCACTGGAGAGGGGAGGGGGTCCTCATAAGAAGGCTGTGGTGATTGATCTTCACTGGAGAGGGGAGGGGGTCCTCATAAGAAGGCTGTGGTGATTGATCTTCACTGGAGAGGGGAGGGGGTCCTCATAAGAAGGCTGTGGTGATTGATCTTCACTGGAGAGGGGAGGGGGTCCTCATAAGAAGGCTGTGGTGATTGATCTTCACTGGAGAGGGGAGGGGGTCCTCATAAGAAGGCTGTGGTGATTGATCTTCACTGGAGAGGGGAGGGGGTCCTCATAAGAAGGCTGTGGTGATTGATCTTCACTGGAGAGGGGAGGGGGTCCTCATAAGGAGGCTGTGGTGATTGATCTTCACTGGAGAGGGGAGGGGGTCCTCATAAGGAGGCTGTGGTGATTGGTCTTCACTGGAGAGGGGAGGGGGTCCTCATAAGGAGGCTGTGGTGATTGATCTTCACTGGAGAGGGGAGGGGGTCCTCATAAGGAGGCTGTGGTGATTGATCTTCACTGGAGAGAGGACAGGGGAGTCCTCATAAGGAGGCTGTGGTGATTGGTCTTCACTTGAGAGGGGAGGGGGTCCTCATAAGGAGGCTGTGGTGATTGGTCTTCACTGGAGAGAGGACAGGGGAGTCCTCATAAGGAGGCTGTCGTGATTGGTTTTTACTGGCACACCACTGGATTTAAAATTACCTGGGAGACGCACCTCTGGGTATGTCTGCGAGAGTGTTTCCAGAGAGCTTTAAGTGAGTAAGGAAGACTCACCTTGAATGTGCACTGAGCACGCAGACTAAATAGAAGGAGAAAAGTAGAGCAGGAAAGCCTGGTAAGCCCAGATCACGCGGCATTCATTGCTCTCTGCTTCCTGACTGCCACGTGACCAGTTGCCCTCCCTCCACTCCCACAGCTATGCCTTCCTTCCGTGATGGACTTTCTCTGCTCAATCTGCCAGCCAAAATAAATTCTTCCTTCCTGAAGTTGCTCAATCGGGTATTTAGTCACAGCAATGAGAAGACTAACTAATACAGAGGCTGTGCCCTAGTGACCACACGGGTTGTAGTTGCTTCAAGGTACCAGCTGGGTCTGCTTTACTTAGTCCTTGAAGTAGCTGCAGACAGGGCTTGATTCCTCGAAGGTTGTTAGGATGAACACCTCAGCTCCTTGCTGGCCATTGACCAGACCCCCTCTCCCTCAGCTCCCTGCTGCAAGGGCCTCTTCATAATATAGCTCGTAAGATAGCAACTGGGGCTTATCGGCTAAGAAGAAAAGTGTCTGGATGCGCACACATATGCACACCATGGAACACATGTGTGTCAGGGAATGACTCGCAGGAGCCAGTTCTCTCCCAACCTGTGGGTCCTGCAGTTTGAACTCAAGTTATCCGCTTGGTGGTGAGTGCTTTTACCTGCCGGTCCACCTCACTAACCCTACTGTCACCTCTTAAGTTTCTAAGTAACTTTTTTGAACAGAAGTTTTTCTGTTTTCATTTCCCACGGGAACCAAATGCTATAGCCAAGCCTGATTCTGCTTTGGCCCCTAGTTACAGTGTCTAGTGATCACCCCTGTGGTTTTCTCATCTGAAACAAAAAGGACTAAACGCTGTATTGAATATTCTTGGGGCTGGAGAGATGGCCTAGCGGTTAAGAGCGCCCCCCGCTCTTACAGAGGACCCGGGTTCGATCCCCAGCACCCACATGGTGGCTGAGAACCGTCTGAAACTCCAATTCCAGGAGAACTCCAGTTCCAGGGGAATCCGACACCCTCTTCTGACCTCCGCGGCATTGCACGACACGGGTGCACAGACTTGCATGCAGACAGTACATTCATACACATACAGAAATAAATAAATGCCGGGCGTGGTGGCGTATGCCTTTAATCCTAGCACTTGGGAGGCAGAGGCACGCGGATCTCTGTGAGTTCGAGGCCAGCCTGGTCTACAGAGTGAGTTCCAGGACAGCCAGAGCTACAGGGAGACCCTGTCTCAAAAAGACAAAAAAAAAAAAATCAAACAAACAATATTCTTGGGCTAGAGATGTAGCTCAGTGGTAGAGGGCTTGCCTAGCAAGTACAAAGTCCTTGAGGCTCAATGTCCAACAGCACACACACACACACACACACACACACACACACACACAGAGTGATTGAGAACCTCTAATGAAGAATTATAAGGTAGGTTATCTGTACAGTTTATAAAATTGTACCCAAATGTCTAATTTGTAAGCACGGGGTTGCCTACCTCTTACATCAACAAATATGGGAGGAGGAAAAGAGTTGAAGAGCTATCCATTCTGAGCCCAAAGGGAAGACATCAGTCCAAGATCCTGACAGCAAAGCCAGTGTGTGAGAAGGCAAGTCTGACCTGCAGGCAAAAGCCCTCTGAGATGTCCCAGCAATGGTATGGGGTGGCTTCCATCACACACTGCTAATGTGGCTGCTCGGGAACTCCAGGGCTCCCTGGCTAGGATACATCATGAGCGCTCTAGTGTACTCAGACTTAGAAGAATGGTGAGCAAAAACAAGAAAGGGAACCAGTACCGCCAACACTCATGTTTCATAAAAGGAAATGTTTGCAGACACCAGGTTACCAAGTAATCAAAACTGGTTGTCTGGGGAGGGGGGAGGGAACCAACATCAATGTCTCATTAATATATTTCATTGAAAATACCAGGGAGAGATGATCTGTTTCCTACTTGTATAATTTACTGCATTTTGTGTTTAAGTTGAAAGTATCTAATTATACAATTATGAATCATCCTGATTCAAAAAAAGCTCACCAAAATAATTTCCTTCTGCAACACTGTCCTCCCGTCTACCTGTCCTCATTTTGTCAAGTGCTTTTATTCTGCTAGACTCTAAAGTCCAACTATATTTTCAAAAGTGCCCCACTAAGCCAAAATAATGATTCTGATACAATGGCCATCACAACATAGTTGGTCCTGACTTGTATTCCATGAAATGTCATGCTTTTTTGATGATTGTTTCCCAAGACACTTTATGGCTTTGCAATTAGGCACTGGAAAGCATAGTTTTAATGCTTTTAATGTTTCAGAGCAGCCGAGCATTTCATGCACCAATTTCCTTGGCCTCAAAATGCACAAAACTCAATCCCATTTGTTGTTTAATTTGATCCTCCTTTGCAGAGATTATGTGCAAGGCTTGAGGTCACCAAGAAAGCAGAGCTCCTGAAAAGAAATGGAGTTGGAGGAGGAACTTAAAAAGAAAAAAAATGGGAGCGATTTAATCATTTTAATGGAATAATTCCACATTAACTTAAACTTAGTGCTTTTTAAGCACTGGAGTGGACTTCCTGGTAAATATCGGATCCCAGTAGGATTGTCTTCTGATCAGACTAGATAACTGAGATGACAGGCACGATGACAGGAACACCTTCCAATATAAAAATCTCTTGAAGCCGGCCAGTCTTTAGGGAGTTGGTGAGGAACCACAGGTCAGAGCTGGGAGGCTCTTGTAGTCACCCAGCCCTCTGTTCTTCCTCAACGTGCCAGTGAGGAGACTTGACAGCAAACAGCAGAGACTGACTTGGGCCAACATGAGCATGAAAAGAATTTACTGGCAAGAAGAATGCAAGTAGGCTGTTCAGGGATCAGCAGCCAGGCCAGGAAACCTGGCTCCTACTGCAAGTAGGGGCCAAGCGGGGCTGGGCAGCTAAAAACACAGCCAAGAGCATGTCACAGCAATAGCCTAATTAGAGTGCAGGCGCCAGGGCTGCCAACCCGGACACCACAAGGCTACTGGGCTTCGTTTTCTTTTTGATTGAGTTATGGCTTATGAGAGTTACATGCACACGGATAGGAATGAAGCTCAGTTGAAGAAGTGCTTGCCTAGCATGTAGAAGGCCCTGAGTTCAATCCTCAGCACTGTATAAACATCACTTTGGTGATACACCTCTGTAACCCCAGGACTTGGGATGGAGAAGCAGGAGGATAAGTTCAAGGTCATCCTTGACTACATAGCAAGTTGAAGCTGGTCTTGGCTATATGAGCTCTGTCTCAATGTTTTTAAGTAGAAAAGAAAAAAAGAAAAATATATCTGTATAATCACTCTGATAAAAATTACAGGATATAGCTGCGCATGGTGTCGTACACCTGAAATCCCAGCACTCAGGAGGCCGAGGCAGGTGGATCTCTGTGAATTCAAGGCCAGCCTGGTCTACAAGGTGAGCTCCAGGCCAGTTTTATTGCTCATTCATTCATTCAACACATATGCAATGACAAGTTAATGAATGGCAGGCATGGGGAACAAGTACTTTGCAAAGTAACTAAAGGAGCCTACTCTTTTCTGCTTCAAAACAGAGTCGCTTTCTTCCCAGAAGCAAGTATGGAATTCAGAAACAGCATTAGAAAAAGTGTCTCCGAGTCTCTGTTGAGCTTGTGTGTTTGCTATCATCCTCATTGGGCTTGCTTTGTATTTACTCCTGCAGGAAAGATGCTTCTACCTTGCACTGCTGAAACTCCCCTCATTCTCATTTCTCCAGGCCACTGGCCTCACCAGCAGCGGTGAGAATGCAGATTATTTCTAGTAAGGATCTCATATTTATGCTTCTGTAAGTATTTATTGCATTCTGGCTATGTTGACTCTATTTTCTATTAATAGAGAAGACCAGTCAGGATAGATGAGAGTTTTAAAACTTCATGACAGGCCAGTCTCTAATTACACAGGCACAGACTATATATATATATATATATATATATATATATATATATATATATTACATTGGACAAGGCTGTACTAAATACACAAATAAAAAGATAAAGGTGGTCAGATTAGAGTTTTAAAATAAAATCAACTATATTCTGGTTTCAAGAGACACCCTTCCAAGATTCAGAAACACAGAAACAAGATAGAAAAAGATATGTAATGTAAATTCTGGACCAAAGAAAGTTAGTATAGTTCTACCGGTGTCAGAAAATATAGGTTTTACATTGCCCATGTCTCTGTGGGAGAATTAAAGAAGAGAAGTTGACAGCAAGGGAGGGAGTGACGAGATGAGGTTTCAGGGAGGCTTGGTGCTGTGGGGAATATGGTGGCAGGTCTTAAAGAGGGACACACTCCTTCAACTGGAGGAAGGGGGCCAAGGAAAGGGAAAGTTAGGAAGTAGAAGTGGGGGAAGTCCGCTGCTCCGTCCCTCTCAGTGAAGCAAGAAGCTGGGTCACGCGCTGAGCTGGAAAGAGTCTGAGCATGTCTGTGTGTGTTTGTGTGCTGTAAGACTCTGTGTGCACATGGGTATTCAGGTCTACTTGCTCATGTTCACATGTGTGGAGCTCAAAGGTCCATGTTGGGAGTCTTCCTCTATTGCTCTCTGCCTTAGTTTCTGAACAAGGCCTCTCACTCACCTTACTGCACGCTCTTTCCTCATTTTCAAAGAGATTTCCATTTCAGAAGATGATGTGAAAACTTGAAAACAAAATTAGAAACTCATATCACTTGTCATATTATATTTTTATTATTATTATTATTATTTTATGTGTACTGTCTGCATATAAGTAGGTGCACCCATGTCGTGCAATGCTGCAGAGGTCAGAAGAGGGTGTCAGATTCCCCTGGAACTGGAGTTAAAGATGGTTCTTAGCTGCCATGTGGGTGCTGGGAATCGAATCTGGGTCTTCTGCAAGAGCGGTCGGTGTTCTTAACCGCTAGGCCATCTCTCCAGCCCCCATATTATATCTTAAAGAATTGGGCCTCTGCCTCCTGAGTGCTGGGATGAAAAGCCTGTACCGCCATGCCTAGCCAGGCTGTCTCTTTTTGAAGTATCACAGTAGTGTGGCTTAGAAACATAGCAACACATAACTTATTAAATTTTTTTTAAAAGGGAATTGGAAGGGGGAGGGTATCCTGCATGACTAGAAAAATCTTTTCTTAGAAGTTATGGGTTATTCAAATCTAATTGGCTATTGGCTCTCTCCTTGGAGGAATAACCCATGGCTGATGTCACAAGCTTACATCCTCTAATGGTTAGGAAATGTTATAAACCACACGAAGACCCTGCTATACTTGACAGAAGAAAATGTAGATCATAAATTGACATACCATCCAAACATCTGTGTCTATACCAAAGTAACCTACCATAACAATTAGTACTGTTTAAATACCCATATATCTAATTGTGTGTGCTTCATTAGTAGGATCGAAAGGCTATATATTATACTGTTTAAATACCTAAATATCTAATTGCATGTGCTTCATTAGTAGGATCGAAAGGTTATGCCTGGACAAGCTGGCAGCCCATGAAAGAAAACAGCCAGAACTGACTAGAGACCAAGACATCAGCTCCAGAGAAAGTAGAGTGTTTTGCTTCTCATCCACCTGTGCCCCTTTTCTAAGCCTAGGGAACAATCTGCGGAAGAGGGGGCGTGGTAGAATGTAAGGGCTTCGATTGGGGTTAATGGTGAAACTACAACAATATAGAC
This sequence comes from Rhizomys pruinosus, assembly GCA_009823505.1. Lineage (NCBI taxonomy): Eukaryota > Metazoa > Chordata > Mammalia > Rodentia > Spalacidae > Rhizomys > Rhizomys pruinosus. The sequence continues at coordinate 5,548,575 of VZQC01004414.1, forward strand.
TGGACACTCATTTGATCAACTTGATTGAACATACAAGCCCTCCCTTTCAGGATGGTGGGACCCATGAGCTGTGTGGGTTTGGGCACAACTGCTTGCAAATTGGTTTTACATGAAGGATGCTTGTACTCACAAATTATCACCTATTGTTAAAAAAAAAATGAAAACAAAACAAAACAAAAAAGCAGAGAAAGATGCAGAAAACTTACGGCAGAATGCACGATCTGCGATGGGTAGGGGTGGGGTGGGGGGGAAGGGAAGGGGATATATGCCTGAACTGAATTGGAAAATGATGTATGAAATACACAAAGCATCAATAAAAATAAATTAAAAAAAAAAGAAGTTATGGGTTATTAAACAAATACCCCAGTGCCTGATATGGGGTATATTTGAGTTGTTGGTCACTGAGGCACCGGAAGGCTCCCAAACAACAGAGGCTCTAACCATTCCTCTTGATTGTCCACTAGAACGAGCTGATAAGAGGGTACTGTTGAAGATACCACAGATTTTGGTTTCATGATATAGAGAAACCCTGAGCTAGCTAGAGGTCTTAGGCTGGGGGGTTGTGCTGAGTACTAATTCTGTTGTTTAGCTAAATTGACTTGGTGTAAAACCAACCTCTAAATGTATGTGTTTATAACATATAGAAAATTATCACTCTCAGCCTTAACCAGAGAAGCCTCTTTCTCCAATGAACTGCAGTAAACATTGAGATTCATGGCTGCACAAGATACTGAGAATAATGGGTGAGTGCCCAACCCTAAATAAGACGTTTATACCATCCATCACAAGGCTCACAGAATACTGTGGAAGAGGAAGATAGAATGAATGGAAGAGCCAGAAGACAGGGAGAAAGACTTCGAAATGCCATCTTCTGTGCAATACACAGCCACTGCAGTCTGGAACTCAACAGCTGCTGGTGACTACACTGGGTATGTATAAGAGTGAGCCTGTCAGCAGCCAGGTGTAGAGGAGAGGCTCAGGCATCCTTGTCCCGATTGCTGAACTATTTCCCTACTGACACATTCAGGGAGGGCGGGGTGGGGGGGAACGAGTTATTGCCCTCAGTTGTGTGCTTAGTGGTGACTCCATCAGGTTCAGAAGGCCAGTTCCAATCCAGTGATTGTACAGATGATGCTGGTTAAACTAAATAGGTCACAAGAGAAAAACCTAAACTCATGAATCTGTGAAAGGGGCAGATAGGGAGAAGGCAGGTTGATAGGGAAGGAGATAAGAGAGGGTGGAGAAAAGAGTAATCAAAATGCAATGTGTGTGTGTGTGTGTGTGTGTGTGTGTGTGTGTGTGTGTGAGAGAGAGAGAGAGAGAGAGAGAGAGATAATAAAAATGAGAACAGGACAGGGTGAGGGACAGGACAGGGTGAGGGACAGGACAGGGTGAGGCAGGCAAGGTAAGGCTCCTAAGAATATGTGCTGTCTGGAATTATGAAATTATTATCACAGAGGGTATGTATTAAAAATGCAGATTCTTGGGCCTCCTTTGGACTCCCTATGGCAGAATGTGGTAACAGAGTAAAGTGAGATCAAGGGAACACTCAATAAGCCCTACAGTCATTCTTAAACAATCATAGGTTGTACCACTGACTTTGGGATTTAGCTATGCCACTGACTTACAGTTAAATGAGCTGAGTGCCTGGTGGCGGGCAGGCGTGGAGATCTGCCTTCTTAGCTCCACGTTTCTGTGAAGTAATGCCCTTTAGAGCAGCGTACTGGGCCCTTGCCCATTTGATGGGTGACAGCCATTGGGTAGAGTTAATCAAAAAGAAAGTTCCAAACACCACTGGGGCAACCATGGGTGCCAGATTGTCCCTTGGTCTGTCCCTGGGATTAGCCTGGAGGGGGCACAAGGTACTAGCAGACCCTTTGGGACAGACAAATTAAACGAAGACCTTCCATCAGTTTCTTCAACTCTAATGATGATACTACAAATTCCGTGTTCTGCATCTTTCAGTGGGGTCTACAGAAACAGGTTTGACTTATTCAACCCCAAGACCCCTACAGCTGGTCTGTGTCATAGATGAAAATATACAAGGGTTGTCTATCAGACCCTCTCCCTGCACTGCCCACCCCCTCTTGATGCTCCATCTTTCAACAAATGCCTAATCAAACCGCCCCTGGGCCATAATCCAGCTCTAAAGTCCGATGCTCTCAGAGAAGCAGAATGGAGATGTGTCTCCACCTGCCAAATACAGCCAGCACTGTGCTGGGCACTTTACATGATCTCGGCTCTTACTCTCCTAGTAAGTATGCTGGGCACTTTACATGATCTTGGCTCTTACTCTCCTAGTAAGTATGCTGGGCACTTTACATGATCTTGGCTCTTACTCTCCTAGTAAGTATGCTGGGCACTTTACATGATCTTGGCTCTTACTCTCCTAGTAAGTATGCTGGGCACTTTACATGATCTTGGCTCTTACTCTCCTAGTAAGTATGCTGGGCACTTTACATGATCTCGGCTCTTACTCTCCTAATAAGTATGCTTTGTTATTCTCAGATGAATACACTAAAGCTCAGAAAGGAAGATACTTGCTTAAGATTCCTGTCATCCCTAACTTGATTCTAATATCCCAAGGCAGCTGCATAACTTCTGTTTCTACTTTGCTCAAAGATTTTTCTAAGTGCCCAGAACAGAGTCTGTCACATAGCTGGTGCTTAATACGTGTCTGTGCAATGAATGAACCCATCTATCCTTCAGGAATTCAAGAAGAATGAGTCGAACAATTCAGCCCATGCTTTGTGGGATTTCATTTTCCATTTAGATGTCACTCAGGCACCATGAAAGCTCACTCCTCACCTAAGCAAAACAAGGAATGACAAATTTTCCACAATTCTGGGAGAAACCTAGAGCAGAACATCAGCTCTTAATTTCAGAAGTATGACATTCACCTGCTTATCTTTTTTTAGCATTTCTCTCAAGGAAAAACTTGTTCAACTTAGTTTTTTTTATAATTCAGGTTTTCCAGCAATATCTCTGATGGATTGTTCAAAAATTTTACTGACTAAAACATGATTACCCAGTGACGGGAACAGTGAAAGACTGAGTGAAGGGAGAGGCAAGAATTGGAGGAGCTACTGGGGTTAGCTGCAAAATACAATTTCTCAATGATCTCTTAAGAACTGTCTTCCTTAGGGCCGGAGAGATGGCTCAATGGTTAAGAGCACTAGCTGTTGTTACAGAAGACCTTGGTTCAAATCCCAGCACCTGTAACTGCAGTTCCAGGGATCCAACACCTTCTTGCCTTCTTCTGACTCTACAGGCATTGCACCACACAGGTACAGTTACACACATGCAGGTGATATACTCATACATATAAAATACAAATAAATGTAAAGAAAGAAATTGTCCTCCAGCTTCCAGGCATGGATCATGCCGGTGCTTAGAACTGTTGGGAACCTGGTCGGTTGGTTGGTTTGGCTTGGTGTATGCTTTCCTGAGATCTCAAAGGTGGGACTTGCCCCTGATCTGAACCTTCTCACCCTCTCCTTCTCCTTATATAGCTTCCTCTGCTGGGTCTCAGCTTCTCGTAGAAACAGAATGAGAAAGGGGAAATCCCAGCTCGGACAATAAGCCTGGCACACTATCTTACTTCTCTAGTTAGACATTAAAAATGGCCAGGTTCTCTAGGTGAATCCAGCCATACTTTCTATAGTGTGTTTTGGTTGGGGATGACTGACAGAGGGAACGGGAGCCCCTCAATGCTCCCTTGCGGCCCTCCCTAACTTGGGAGCTCTGAGCAGCCTCCATCTGGTTAGACTTGATGCCCTTGTAGCTCACAGCAGCGCTTCCAGGGCAGCCACAGTGGGCCTGGAGCAGAGGAACAAGGGAGGTCCATTGTCATGGTTTGAAAGAGACTGTCCCCCATAGGCTCCAAGGGTTTGGACATTTTGTCCCCAATTGGTGGTGCTGTTTTGGGAGGTCTTAGAAGGTGTGGTCAGGCAGGAGGAAGTAGGGCTTAGTTCAAATAGCCTTGCCAGGCCCAGTCACTCTCTGTCTTTCCTGTGCCTACTTGAAGATGTAAAGCTCTGCTTTCTACTCCTGCTCAGGCACCTTCATCCTCCAGGCCTCCTCAACATGATGGACTCTAATTCCACTGGAACCCTCAGCTCAATTGAATTCTTCCTTTTATAAGTTCCCTTGGTCATTGTGGTTCTAGCACAGCAACAGAAAAATGACTACAACACCCATCTAGAACTCACATGACACAGCCTTGGAGGAGGGGGTTTCAAAACAACTGGGCCAGATTCTGAGGGGAGGAAGTAAGCTCCTACCTGGGCAAACAGGACAAGAAGCCTGCTGGTTGGCTATGAATGGGTGAGGATCAGAGGACCTCTGCCACTTATGCAAATTACTCTACTTCTCAAACCATTTGATGAAATGATATTAAAGCAAGGGAAGTGGTTAAATGGCTGCTGAAGATAAGATATGGAGACCACAGGCAACCTAGGCTGTGAAGACATCGGTTTGATTTCACTTAGAGCTGTGCAAAGTATGTGGTTAAACAGCAGGCTTTGGGTTTGGGGCTAAGTTTAAAAACATAATGGATATTTGGATTCATTTCAGAAGTCAGCAAGTTTGGGCCCACGACAAGGAAAGAATAAACTTGCTCTGCTCTGCCCGGCCAGATCCATCTGGAGAGTTCATCTACTTCCGAGAGTATTGTCTGAAAAGAACATGACTCAACAGCTGTGGGGTCAGGTGAGGGCACCTGGGTAGAGGAAGGATCCAGAATTCTCCATCTGAGAATCCAGGGGTCAGGGGGAATACTTGGAGAGAATCATCAGAGCCATGTTCCAATGTCCGAAGACTATGTGGGAAAAAGCATGGTCCTGCCTTGAGTTATTCAAGCAGACAGAATCCAAACATAAAAAGTTCTAAGGACAGACGACTGGCTGAATTTAAGAAAGAACTTTCTGTCCAGTTTCTTTCTCCAAGGAAGCAGTCTGGACTGAGGGTCGTGTCCTTCAAGTCCACTTGGAGCAGGGACCATTCATTAGCTGTGGAATCTGGGAACAGACACAGGTGCAAGGGCAGAGATGGGTCAGATATGGGAGCGAGAACAGTGCAGCCGCTGGCAGGCAAGGGACAAAGAGCAGGAGAGCGACAAGCCTGGGAGCCGGGCAGTTCTGGTCATCCCCCAGCCTCAGCTTTGAGTCCCCTATCAGGTCTTCTGAGTTTGCTTCTCTATGTGATAAAACGCTCTGACCAAAAACAACTTGGGGAGGAAAAGGTTTATTGTATCTTACACTCCCAGGGGACAGTCCAGTTTTGAGAGGAGTCAGGCAGAAACCTGGAGGCAGGAACTGAAGCAGCGATCACAGAGGAACACTGCTTACTTGCCTGTACCTCAGCCTACTTTCATTTATTTATTTTTTATTTATTTTTATTTTTATTTTTTTGAGACAGAGTCTCCCTTTAGTCCCAGCTGGCCTGGAACTCCATCTGTAGACAGCAGTCTGGCCTTGAACTCACAGAGATCTGCCTGCCTTTGCCTCCTGAGTGCTGGGATTAAAGGCATGCGCAATGGGCTGGTCCCTCCCATATCACTCAGCAATCAAGAAAAGGCCTCACAGTTATGTCCACAGGCCAGTCCAAAAGAGGAAATTTCCCAGTTGAAATTCCTTCTTCCTGGGTGTGTCAAGTTAACAATTAAAGCCAACCACAACAGGGTCTCTATGCATATGTGCAAACTCATTATCTTAAATAATCCAGGTGAAAACAAGGACCATTAGTTACTTTCTGATGAAGTCATTATATCAGGAAATATCCCAAGCTTAGGGAGAGTTGGCCAAATGCCTGGTGAGCTCTCACGCTTCCAGGTTCAAGCATTTAAAGATCAAAAAAAAAAAAAAAAAAGAGAAAATTTATAGTAAAATATTTGTAACTTTATCATCTTAACCAATTAAAATTTTTATTTAAATTTTGCTTGAATGTTTTGCCTGCATGTATATAAGTGCATCTATGTCATTCAATGCCCACAGAGGCCAGTTAAGGGAACTGGATTCCCTGGAACTGGATGGTTGTTAATTGCAATGTGGGTGCTGGGAACCAAACCTGGACCCTGTGGAAGGGCAGCCAGTGCTCTTATCCAGCCCCCCACTTCTAACCATTTTAACATATACTTTAAAACCATGGTATTATGTAATGTATTAGTTACTTCTCTGATGCTGCGATAAAATGTCATGACCAGAAACAACTTATGGAAGAAAGAATTTATTTTGGCTTATGGCTCCAAAGGGGAGTTCAAGATGGCATGGTACCATGTAGGGAAAAAGGAGGCCACCTGTGGCCTCTTTTGTGCTAAATCACCTGCTTGTCTGTTACACTGAAACCTGACCTTGGGCAGGATTTGCCTGTGCATTAGCAGGCCTGTGACACCTCGGGATCAAAGGCATTGACAAGTACGTGATGTTATGGAACTTGAGGCAGGGGGCTGAAACCAGGCCCTGAGATATGATGTCACTCTGGCTATAAAAACAGAATGCTTCATGTAAAACCAATTTGCAAGCAGTTGTACCCAAACCCACACAGCTCATGGGTCCCACCTTCCAGCGGGGAGTGAGGGCTTGTATGTTCAATCAGGTTGATCAAATGAGTGTCCAGACTACATTGCTGTAGGTTCACCATTCACCCCAATCACAGCCCTTACATTCTACCGCGCCCCCTCTTCCGCAGATTGTTCCCTAGGCTTAGAAAAGGGGCACAGGTGGATGAGAAGCAAAACAGTCTACTTTCTCTGGAGCTGCTGTCTTGGACTCTGGTCAGTTCTGGCTGTTTCCTTTCATGGGCTGACAGTTTGTCCAGGAATAACCTTTCAGTCCTACTAATGAAGCACAAGCAATTAGATATATGGGTATTTAAACAGTACTAATTGTTTTATATGAAGGATGCTTGTACTCATAAATTATCACTTATTGTTAAAAAATGAAAAAAAAAGAGAAAGATGCAGGAAAGTTATGGCAGAATGCATGAGCCGGGGTGGGGTGGGGTGGGGTGGGGGAAAGGGAAAGGGAAATATGCCTGAACTGAGTTGGAAAATGATGTATGAAATACACAAAGCATCAACAAAAAATGAAAATTATAAAAAAGCCATAAAATAATAAAAAAAGAAAGATGACATCATGAACTTTGAAGGTAAATGGTTGGAGCTAGAAGATATCATGCTGAGTGAAGTAACACAGTTCCAGAGAAACAAACAACAATGGTATCCCTCATCTGTGGATGCTAGCACCAATTACCTAATTGTATGGTAAACTGAGCAATGTCAATGTGATCTGAAAACAACTGTGCTCTTATTGTAGAATCCCTTAAAAAATAAACAAATAAAGGAAAAAAAAAAACCAGAATGCTGTGAATAAAAAGACAGTTCTTCTTACCATCAGACAGGGACTACCAGCCGTTATTTGAGCATGTAATCTTAGCCCATGAGGCTTGTGTAGTAATGGACCAGTGAGTTGGCCAGAGGCCAATCAGGTCACCAACTTGGGAAGCTAGTGTGGGGCTGGAAGGGGACTTATCAGGTCACCAGCTGTGATGTGTGGTGAGTGACTGGGAGGGAATTAGACTGTAGAGCTCCAATCAGGTGACAGTCTGGAAATTAGACTGTAGAGCACCAAGCAGGAGACAGTCTGGAGGATCCATTAGGGAGTGCCATTAGGGCACTGCCTGGTATATTTGCTAGATGCTAGATAATAAGGCAGTGGAAAGGTTGTCAGCCTTTGGCCCCAGGGTTTAGGACAGCTGCTGGTGGCTGTCTTGAGTCTTCCCTTTTCCCTATAATCCAGTGGACAGGGTTCGAGCATCCACCTGTACGTGTGGCGGAGTGATACCACATAACAGGCAGCCAGAGCAGGAAGCTGAGATCACATCTCCATCCTCCCCCAGGAAGCAGAGAGAAAACTGGAAGTGGGAGAGAGAAGGCTACAAGTCCCTCGAAGTCCATGCCTGGTGACATGCTTCTTCCAGCAAGGCTGCAGCTCCTAAAGGCTCCAGGGCCTCCACAAACAGCATCACTAAAGAGGACCAAGTGTTCACATACTTGACTCAGGCCTATGGGGGCATTTCTCCTTTAACCCACCACGGGCTGGCTCATGGTGTCGTTTAACCATCAGCACCATCTAAACCCAGAATCTCTTCATCCTGCAGAATTTAAACTTTGCACCCATGCACAATTTCTTACTTCATACTCTCTCACCTTGCCGCTGGCAACCACCATTCTGTTTTCTATCTCAGAAATGGACTCCTGTGGATCCTCCACATAAGTGGAAATCTTCTTCCATATTTGTACAAATAAATACACACATATTTATGTGTCTGCCTTTTACTCCTCAAGTTTCATCCATATGACATTCTGTCATAATTTCTTTTAAAGGCCGAATAATATTCCTTGCATCATATGCTATGTTTTTTTCTTATCTGTTCATCTATCCATGGACACAGGTTAATCAGTTCGATTCTGTGCAAACTCTCCAATAAGCAACATGAAGATAACCATGGAGATAACCCTCAGGACCCCAGAGTTGACCTGGAATGAAATAAAGAAGCCAGAGGGGGATTAAGAATGTGACAGCTATGAAAACCAATTTTAGCAATGCATTTTGAATAACAGTATGTGGTGTCACTCCACCACACCTGGAGGTGGACACATGAACCTCATCTGCTGGATGACAGGGAAAAGGGAAAATGCAAGACAGCCGCCAGCAGCTGTCCTAAACCTTGGGGCCAAAGGCTGACAACCTTTCCACTCCCCACCTGCCTCATCTAACATTTACACCAGGCAATGCCCTATGGGCACCCCAGATCCTCCAGGCTGCTGCCTGCTAGGCATCCCATAGCCTAATGCCAGACTGTCACCTGTTCAGCACTCTACAGTCTAATTCCTGCCCAGGCACTCACTCACCACACATCATTGTCCATGCTGCTGGCACTCACTGATTTACCAGGCTGGCATCTGATTGATTTTCTCCAGCCAAATCCACCAGCCAAGAACACACTAGCTTGATGGGCTAAAATTACATGAGCGAAATAATGGCCGGGAGCCCCTGTCTGGTGGTAAGAAGGACTCGTCTTTTTATTCACAGCATTCTGTTTTTATAGCCAGAGTGACATAATATCGCAGGGTTTCAGACCCTGTTCCTCATGCTGAAGGTTTGCTAATTCAGGCAAATTCAGTCTAAGGCCAGGTTTTGGTGTAAACAGTCAAACAGGTAATTTAGTACAAGGAAGCCATAGATGGCCTCCTTTTTTACCTACAATAGTATAAAAAAAATATGTCAACACAGTGGCTGGATGTAGTGCAGCATGTCTGTGGTCCCAGGTACTTTGGAATTTGAGGCAGGAGAACCAAGAACTCAAGGGCAGCATCGCAACAGCAGCAACACAGTCAGGCCCTAGATCAACAAAGAGGAAAAGGAGTCTGTCCAGGATACATTGGGTGCACAGTGAAGCAGACAGCCCTTCTGAGGGTGGTGGTGGGGGGTGGGAAGGTTTTTCAAAGGATGGGATGTCTGAGCTGGTGAGGTCAATAATGCTAGAGTGCTTAGCCAGGTGTGGTGGCGCACACCTTTAATCCTAGCACTTGGGAGGCAGAGGCAGGCGGATCTTTGTGAGTTCAAGGCCAGCCTGGTCTACAGAGTGAGTTCCAGGACAACTGGGGCTACAGGGAGACCCTGTCTCAAAAAGACCAATAATAATAATAATAATAAATAAAAATAATGCTAGAGTGCCTTTCCTGAAAAACTTGAATTTGGATTCCCCTGCATCCAGTGGCCCCAAAGCCAGCTCAGTATCCTTGGGACAGCTTTTAAACATATATTGACCCAGTTCTCCAAACCAGAAATTTGGTTTCAGTGGATCTACAGTTGAGGGCATGAGCCTGCATTTTAAACAGGCTCTCCTGGTGAGTCCAAATTGCAAACAACCTTGGTAGCACTGGGGCAATATTACAAGCTTGGGTTTGCATTTTATTGTTAAAGCTTTATCTATTTTTGTTTATGTGTGTGTGCCTACATGAGTTTTATGTGCACCGTGTGCAATAGGTGCTCTTAATCGATGAGCCATCTCTATAGCCACCAGGTTCGCATTTTAGATAGACCTCCCTGGCCTCACTGGGGAAGGGGCAAGCATGCAGAATTACCAAGAACCACAGGTAGAGAACTCAGTTCCAAATCCCTTGTGAAAGGCATTTTGTATATTTCAGATGATGTGAAGAGTGGCATTGTGTGATATATTTACCTTCCTGTTCATTCAAACATTAGGTATGTGCCCACTTTTGTTACCTGGACTCATACAGTGGGAAAAATCTTTTCCTTTACTTTTTATGGTGCTGAAGATCAAATCTAGAGCCTCATGCATGCTAGGCAAGCACTCCACCATTGAGATACATTTCCAGCCCCAATCCTTTCCATTTCTAAGACTCTGTATCATACTGGTCCTTTGGGAAAAGGCATTGACCAATAGAACACAGTGGAAGTGAGTGTGGGTTTTCAGCAGAGGCTAGGAAAGGCCTTGTCATCTCATGATTCTTTCTGAATCCTGTTATGTTTACAAACAAACCTGGACTACCCTGCTAGAGGTCAGATAAGCCACATAAAATAGATGTGCCGTTCCTGCTGGCCTGGGATATTAATGACCACAGGTGCATGAATTAGGATAGCTGAAGACAGCCAGTTGATTCTGCCCAAATTACCACTCCATAGGAATAAGGGCTCAACAAGTGTTTAAGTCATTAAAATTTGGGATGGACAGGTGGCTCAGTGGTTAAGCACACTGGCTGCTCTTGAAGAGGACCCAGGTTCAGATCCCAGATCCCACATGGTGGCTAACAACTGACTGTAACTCCAGTTCCAGAAGATCTGATGCCCTCTTCTGGCCTCCACAGGCATTATATACACATGGTGCACTTACATACATGCAGGCAAAATACATACAAAAATAAGTAAATAAATAAATACATAAATAACATTTAAGGATTTAGATGCTTTGTTACATAACCCAAATGAATATGCTCTTGGCTCCAGGGTTTTTGCACGTGCTGCTCTCTCTCTTTTTGCCTAGTTAATTATTACTCATCACAGCTCAGAACAGTTGTCCCTGGTCTTAATTAGATCCCTTCTTTGCAGGCTTGCTTTTTATTGTTCTGGTAGCATTGTATATATTTGCATTCATTCATTTTGTGTATGTTTGCATTCATTTGCCTGTTTTCATTACTCACTCCATGATGGTCTTCCTTTCCCCAAGTCAACTATTCTATAACCCCAGGAACAGTTCCCAGCACATACTAGGTGTGTACTGAATTTGGCAAATAAAAACTTGTTACTTCAGTCCTGGAGGAAACAGGACTTGGGGACTCTTTATAATGACACCCTTCACACCTATCTGCTCCCAAATACCATGGGAATCGAAAAGAAGGCAAGGCACTATATTAAAATATGTTTTATAATTGTTAAAAGGACAATATAAGTGTTGGCTCTTAATTGTTAGTGTTGTTAGTTCTGGGGTGGCAACAGTTGGCTTAGGGAGAATTCTCTCCTTTTCATTCCCCTGAAATGGCCCCAGGCAATTTCCTAGCAGCTACAATCTCAGTGGGAGAAGCAATTCACAGACTGAAAAGTCTTGCCTGGAGTTAAAACATGGATGTGTAAATACCTCTGCAGCAGCAAACTATCAAGCAATCTCTAGACTGCATAGATGTAGAATGGTGGTAATGACAGCAATGCTGAGCTCAATTAAGAACTATTTACAAAAGCAATAGGGGGCCATTTTCTAGTCTTTTAAAACTGTAGGCCCAGACCCCAGGGGCTCTGTTAGTTTACATTATATATTTAGGGCTCTGACATGTCTAATTTTTCATCATTTCCTTGGCATTGTTTGTAGGGTTTTTTTGGTTTGGTTGGTTTGGTTTTTAAGACAGGGTTTGCCTGGTGGGCATGGCGGTGCATGCCTTTAATCCCAGCACTCAGGAGGCACAGGCAGGAGGATCTCTGTGAGTTCAAGGTCAGCCTGGTCTACATAGTGAGTTCCAGGCCAGTTGGGGCTATAGGAAAACCTTGTCTCAAAAAGACCANGAGTTCTCCTGGAATTGGAGTTTCAGACGGTTTTCCGCCACCATGTGGGTGCTGGGGATCAAACTTGGGTCCTCTGCAAGAGCGGTCGGCGCTTTTAACCGCTAGGCCATCTCTCCAGCCCAGTACATGCTAATTTTAACCCAGATTAGAATGTGCAAATGCTATGAGAGAAATCAAGTGCCAGGCGGTCCATGAAGACAAAGCCAGAATTCCCTTTCTTTCTTCCTCTCCTCTCCTCTCCTCTCTTCTCCCCTCCCCTCCCCTCCCCTCTCCTCTCCCTTTTTTCCTTTAAAAAATATATCTAAGTCTCAGAGACATATCTAATATTCTTTTAGAGCTCGAGTCCACAAATTCAATGCCCAACTTTGACCTCTGGGCTCAGTTTTCAAGAAGAGAGTCTGTGGAATTACTGAATGGAAACACGGACAGACAGACAGACATTCCACATACAATTTTTCTAAGCCTCAGCTTCCTTGACTGTTAAATGTGTTAATAATCTTTTTCCTTCATTGGCTTAAGGTTAAATGAGATAATCATTGGAAAAGACTATAGGAGTCATTAGAACAGTGCAAGGCATAAGGTAAATATTTGAGAAGTTTAGTTATTCATATCACCACCACCACCATCAGCAGTATCATTATTACTATCATTAGCATCAGCATCAGCATTACCCATCATCATCACTATCATCAGCATCACCATCACCACCATCATCATCCTCATCACTGTCACCAACATCACTGTCACCATCATTATTATCGATCAGCATCGCCATCATCATCATCATCATCATCCACTTCATTATCAGCACACATTCCATCCCACTCTGACAAGCCAGCTTGAGAAGCCTGCTCCCAGATGCCCCCATGTCCATTCTCTGCTGACTTGGGAACAAGTTCTCTCTCAAACAGCTAAGAAGGGTGATGTTCTGAGAAGTATATGAGTATTCATTCCTGAGCTATGGGCTGGCAGCAGGCTGTGGGCCTGGCACTCTGACAGGTGCTGGGTTACACAGATAAATGGCAGAGTCTCTGCCCTTGGAGGCCACAGGGGAGAGATTTGGTGCACTGTGGGACAGCACTAAGTCCAGGGAGCTACAAGGACAAAGAAGAGGGGTATACCCTACTTTAAAGGTCAGAGAAGGTTTATCCTGCCCCCTCCCCCACCAGGGGCTCCCAGGTAAAGAAGGGGAGGCTCTTACTAATCTCAGACAAAATGGAAGAGGGCTTTACTTAAGTGATTGTTGCAATGACATATTTCTCTCTCACCCTTTTATCACAAAAGTCCATTATAGCTGGAAATGAAGCTTTACAATTAATAACCTGAGAACAGAAAGCATTTTTCCAATGCTCAGCAGCTCCAGTGGAAATCCCATTGAGAGTTCCTCTCCCAGGGCCCTTTTAGGGGTCGAGTTAGCCCAGGGAGTTGCAGTAACAGTGATGGGGAAAACATTTTCCTGTCTCGCATCCTCATGACCTGAGCTCTTTTCTGGCCAAGCCGATTAAGCATGTGTGGCTGGGCTCCAGACATTAGCTTTTACCGGACATGACAAGCCCAACTCAAGGATGTGCGGCAGATATCCCCTGCTCATTGCTCTCAACACAGTCCTGACTGTCCCTCTCTGCTGGCTCCTTTTCTTGGTCACTCAACAGAGAGAAATAAAAATAAAACCAAACTCTCCTGGGTTCCTGCCAAGACTGTTACTGTTCCATCTTTCATCCTTCCATTACTCAATAGCTTGAAAAAAAATTTTTTAATGTTGATACCATTTTCTTGCTCTATTTTTTGCTGCTGTAACAAAATGTGTAAGATTGGGTACTGGGTAATTAAAAAGGATATTTAGGGGGCAGGGATGTAGCTCAATTGGTAGAGTGCTTGCCTAGCTCTGCATTCAAATCCCAGCACAGTATAAAACCAGGCATGGTGATGCACACCTGTAATTCCAGCACTTAGGAGGTGGAGGCAGAAGAATCAAAAGTTCAAGGTCATCCTACATAGTGAATCTAAGACCACCTAGGCTATATGAAACTCTCTCTTTCCACATNCACTCATGGTAAAACCACCTTAAAAGGGTGGTTTTGAATGACATTTGTTCTAGTTTCCTTTCAGTTACTGTGACAAAACCAACTTGGGGAGGAAAGTATTTATTTGGCTTACATCTCACAGGTCACAGTTCATCACTGAGGGAGCCCAAGGTAAGAACTCAGGGCAGGAACCTGGAGGCAAGGGCTGAAGCACAGGCCATGGAGGAATGCTGCTTACTGGCTTGTTCCCCTGGCCCATGCTGAGCTTGCTTTCCTATACAATACAGAACCACCTGCCCAGGGGTGGCACCGGCCACAGTGGGCTGGGCCCTCCCCACATCACTGAACAATCAAGAAAATACCCCACAGGCATGGCCACAGGCCAGTCCAATGGAGCCCATTCCTCAGTTGAGGCTGCCCTTAACCCAGGTGTGTCAGGTCGACACAGCATCTATTCACAAAGAAATAATTTTTTTGAAAACCTTATTGTAATAACAATAAAAACAGCCATCATTTTACTGCACTAAATGCCAGGCTTTTCTGTCTCAGGCACGGGCAACATATTACTTTTGACGTGACTTTCTTCATTGGAAAATGAGGCTTGGATAATCCAAGGAGGCGCAGGTGGTAAATGGCAGAAACATAATTTTACTTCAGTTCTGACCCAAGCATCTACTTCATTATTTCCCTGGCATTTGTGTGTGTGTGTGGGGGGGCATATGAACATGTGCATGTGTGTGCTATGTGCTTGCCTGTACAGCAACGTGTAGAAGCCTGAGACCTGGAGCTTTTACCTAGGCTAGCCAGCCAGTGAGTCCCTGGAATACCCCTGTCTTGGAGCCCTCTCCTTCCCCGCACTTCCCCCTCCCAGTCCCCAGCGCCGGTGTTGCTGGGCGTATGATGCCGTGCCCCGCTTCTATAGTTGACCCACTGAATCATCTCCCCAGCCCATATTTGGCTCCCCTGCCCCTTTGTTTTTAGGTCTTTTTGAGATAGAGTCTGTAGCTGTAGCTGGCCTGGACTTGGAAGGAGACCAGGCTGGCCTCGGTCTCACAGAAATCTGCCTGCCCCTGCAGATTAAAGCCATGCCTGGCTTCTATATTTGGCATTTTTATTTTAAAATATTTTATTTATTTTTATATGTATGAATGTATTTCCTGCATGTATGTAACTGCACCCATATCATGCAATGCCTGTGATCAGAAGTGGGCATAGGATCCCCTGGAACTGGAGTTACAGATTGTCACTAGCCACTATGTGGGTGCTGAGAACTGGACCCAGGTCCTCTGTGAGAACTGTCAGTGCTTTTAACTGCTGAACCATCTTTCTAGTCCTGAGTGATCCTTTCTTTTTTTTCTTTTTTTGGTCTTTTCGAGAGACAGGGTCTCCTTGTAGCCTCAGCTGTCCTGGAACTCACTCTGTAGGCCAGGTTGGCCTTGAACTCACAAAGATCCACCTGCCTCTGCCTCCTAAGTGCTAGGATTAAAGGCTTGCATCACCAGGCCCGGCTTTTTTTTTGGAAGGACCTTCTTTCTCATGGAGTAGCACCACCCACAATGAAGGTGGGTCAATCTAGTCTGGACATCACTCCCAGGTGTGCCCAAAGCCCTGTCCCCTAGGTAATTGTCACTGGGCGGGGGCGATAATCTTGATTCCATTCGTTGACGTGTGAAAACTCACTGAGGTGACTCTGGGTGGCTCCTGGTCTGAATGAGAAGGGAGCTGAGCAGCTGCATGCATTCAGCCCTCTCCATTTTCTGATTGTGAATGTGTTGCTGGCTTGACTTCCCCATCATGGTGGACTGCACCTTGAACTATAAACCAAAATCAACTCTTTCTCCATTAAGTTTTTCTTGGGGGAGGGGGGAGGTCAGAGTAGTTCATCACATCAACTGGAAAAGAAACTAAGACATTGTTTCTCTGTCAGTCTTACCTTGCTGATGAACTTACTCTCCTTCAGCATGACACTTCCATATCAGTTTCCTTACGTGTAAACCAGATGTTAAACAGTCCCTAAGTCATAGCTTTATAGTGAGCATTAAATGATCATATTCTGTATAGGACATGGCTCAAGGTCAGCACTCATGACAGTATCAATGTGGTCACTGTAAGGTTGTAGCCCATCTAAGTCAGGGACTTCAGGAGGCCAACTGAGAAAGAAGTTCCGAGAAACAATTATCCTGAACTGCATTCCTGCAACCTGAGAAATGTTGCTGCAACATCCTGCAATCACACCTCACCAGAGACCAGAAGCAGGCCTCAGTTTCTCTCAAGATGCTCCTACTGATACCAGTCACAGGTCCCAGTTTCCCTCAAGATGCTTCTACTGATAACAGCCACAGACCCACCTATGCCTACTCCTCTATGTCCTTGCCCCCACTTCCTTGAAAACTCACTTCCTTGTGTCCTGGGTATAAAACTGCCATTTGGGGTACATTCTAACACTGGTCATCCTAATCTTGACACAGGCAGGCCAGCTGCCATGCCTGAAATAAACCCAACTTCCTTCTCATCAGAGTCCTGACATTTTCTCCTCTCCCCAGTGAGTCTCCTCTCAAAATGAACCTAACAGTCACCATTCCACAGGATAATGATCATTTGACATGCTTCACACTTACTTCACACATGCTTCACACTTACTGCGCAGTGGTCAGGAATGCTTTTATTTTGTCTGGAACAAAACACACTTGTTTCCTCATCTGCATTTATTACAAACTCTCCTTCCTCCACGGACTTGGTAGATGTTCCCTGGGATTTGGGCTTCAATTTCCATTCTGCAAGCTATGTGCCCACAAACTACCAGGGTACCCTCTTGTCTCTGATAGGTCTGAGATGTCCATGAGCACAAGCCCAGATTTCCAAGTGTTTATTGGATGCATCACCAGAACCTAAACACTAACAGTAGCAATCGATGACTGAATGCCAAAACGAGGTACTCTGTCTAACCCTGGCACTTGTATGGATTGTTCATCTCATCCCTTCAAAAGCAAAAAACAAAAACAAAACCACAAAATAGAAACCCAGGAAAGGGAAGAAAGATAGGCAAAGTCACGAGTTGGGGAAATGATGAAGCCAAGATTTGAAACTGGGAGCAAGTGCTTCTATCAAATGGCTTTTGAGGTAGGGTCTCATGTAGCCCAAGCTGGCCTCAAATTTGCTATGTAGCCAAGGGTGTCCTTGAACTCCTGATTCTCCTGTCTCCATCTCTAAGTGCTGGGATTATAGGCATGCACCACCATACCCAGTTTTCTATTTGTTTATTTGTTTAAGATAAGGTCTCCTTTCATAGTCCAGGCAGGCTTCAAATTTGTTCTTCCTACCTCACCCTTTACAGTGCTGTGATTATAGGCATGTGCTACCATGTCCAGCTCTAAGAGTTCACTCTGGTGTATATGTGTGTGTGTGTGTATTCAAGGGTGTGTATGCACACATGTTAGCATGTGTGTGGAAGCCAGAAATCAGCATCAGGTGTCTTGCCTCAATCACTCTCCACCTTATTTTGTGTGTGTGTGTGTGTGTGTGTGTGTGTGTGTGTGTGTATGCGTAACAAGACCTCTCATTGAACCTCATTATGCTAGTTCAGCTCACCCATTATGCTCTTTACTAACTGAGCCTTCCCCCTAGGCACCAGAGTTCACTTTTTATCCAGTAATTCTGAAATGATCTTGCTTCTGACTCAGGGGAAGGGGGGAGAATTTTGCTGCCAGGAGACATTGCACAATGTCTATTGACAGTTTTGAGCTTTCCAACTGGGGTTTGCTGTTGACATCCAATGGGTTGAAGCCAGAGTTGTTCAACATCCTACAATACAAAGTCCCTTATAACAAGGAACGAACTGGCCCAACATGTCAACAGCACCAAGAATTAGGAGCCCTGTGCTGGAGAAGTCAAGGTGAGGCAATACAGCAAGAAGCTGGTGTAGGGTGTTGCCGTTTTAGGTGCTGACGCCCCCTCTCACCAACTGTGCAGGCTCCTCTGCCTCCCCCTTCCTTCAAGCTTGGCCCCACCCCAGCCCTGCAAAGCCTCAGACTCTTACCCCCACCCACACTGCCTTCCCTGCACAAAGCACAAACAGGAACTTATTATCTTCCTCCTCAGAACCTTCCGATCCACCATCTTTATCATGGTTAAAAATACCACCCTCCTCCTCCTCACAGGTGAGAACCATTGTCCCTCCATGTATGCCCCCCCCCCACCTTCCAGCATACTGCACCTTCTGTCTCCAAGCCTTGCTGTTCCTACTTCACTAACCTACTTTGGGCCAAAATAGCTTCTTAAGCTGTTTTCCAATCATGAGGTTGAAGTTGCTTAATATCATCTGCATTTGATCATCCAGAGCATGAATTTCATAAGGAATTCAACTAGGGGACTTTAATAACCCATTTAACTCCCAGTCTATGGATCTAGGATAAGTCCATGACATTTTCTACCTTTCCTCCTGGGCTTCTCTCTAATGGACAAAGTGGCTTTCCTCTAGTTCAGAGTCTGGCCCATCTCATGCCCCTCCATCTAGGCTCGGCTCTGGCTCTGGAACTGATTCCACTCTGCTGGGACCTTCCTATCACCCACAGATGCTGGCACGCCTGGCCATCTTTAAGAAGCCTCCACCCTTGCCTCCCACTTGCTAGACAGCCACATTTCTCAAAAGAGTTGTCTACACTTGCAGTCTCCCACTCACTCTTCAACCCACTGCAATCTGGCTTCTAATCCCTTAACTCTATCCCCACAGCTCTGTTAAAAGCTACCAGCCTTGTGATTATCAAATGCAATGATACTGGACTGAAATTTCTGGGATATTTCTGAATGTTGGCCATCCCTTCCCTTTGGGAGTATATTCTTCCCTTGACTGGTGCTTCGCCTTCAGCATTTCTCTTCCCACTCTCTAAGGATGAACTCACCTGCAACTTGTACCCAGGGCATCAACCACCAGGAAAGACAATATATCATAGCAAAGAGGCTGCAGTCCAGGACTCTTCTACTCACAAAATGCAGGGCCTCAGTTTCCTCAACTGTAAAATAGTGCAAAAGCTATTTAGAATCACTGCTTTCTGTTCAGAATCTGCACCATTTCTTCTGATGAGGTTGAACCTTCTAGTATTACCTAAATATAAGGCCTGTTCATGGTGTTTTGGCTTGGACACACAGGGAGTATCTAGCCAGTATTTGCATACATGGATACAAGCTGCTCTGAAGAGTTGGGTGTGGTTATTTTACCTGGGAGATGATCCCAAGAATAATAAAGGAAGGAGTGACAAGTGAAAGAATGATTAATGAGGTTACTGCTGGGGATCACTAGATCGGTCCTACTGAAGATCCTCTAAGGAACTGTGAAAGCATTTTATACTTGCTTCCCACTGGAGAACAGGAAGCAGAGGCATCTACCCCCGATGGGTTGGTGGGTTACCATAGGATTGTTGGGTATTTCTGCATTGGGCAAGGTGCCACTGCCTTGGAGGAAGTCCTGGGCAAAGGACTATGCATGTGTCAGGTGAGCAGAGGGCACCATGTTGCAGCTGCAGGCAAGATTCCATGCTTATGGACATGGAGCCAACTGCCACCTAGACATATATTCAAAGCTCTGCTTACTTTAAGAGGACCACCCACTTCCTGGATGTGTTGGCCAACCTCCCTCCACCCACCACACTTTATATGGTTGCATGATAGCCTTCTGTGAGTCCTTACCTCTCTGTTCTCTTAATGGAGCTTTCTTATCTGTTTTTCTTGGAGAATAAGAACATCTATCCAGACACAGAGCCCAGAATTTTTTTGACCACCTACAAGCACTTGACCAAATAGATTCAAATTCACCTTCCTCTCCAGACCTTGCTTAGAGTGGTCAATAAATGTGGTCTCTTTCCTTCACTTCACCTCAAAGAGTTTGCCATCTAATATGAGCACTAGGGGCCAGAGAGATGGCTCAGTGGTTAAGAAGAGCATTGATTGCTCTTGCAGAAGACTGGGGTTCAAATTCCTAGCACCACATGGTGGCTAACAACTGTCTATAACTCCAGTTCCAGGAGACTCCAGTGCTCTCTTCTGACCTCCTCAGGTATTGCACGGCACAGGTACACTTACATACATGCAGGCAATACAGTCATACACATAAAATAAAAATAATAAATACAATTTTAATCTGAACATCTAATACAAATAAGGTCTTTCTTGGGGTTTTGAGTCAGGGTCTCATGTATCCCAGGCTGTACTTGAATTCTCTATGCAACCAAAGATGACTTTGAACTCCTGATCCTCCCAAGTACTGGGATTACAGGCATGTGCCACCATGCCCAGCCCAATAAGTGAGGTCTTTAAGGAACAGAAATGCTGGGAAAGCACAAAGGAGGGAGCAATTAACTGGGGCTGTACCAATGAGACTACAGTTACCTTGGCTGAGAGTCTTAATTACTCATAGCATTCACTTCCCAGGACCATTAGCAGAGCCCACTGGCACTTCTTCCATTACATTGAACATTCCTGTTGAGTCTCTCAGTAGAAGATTCAGAGGGGTGAGGGACAGAGTGAATTACCCTGCCTGGGTGGGAACTGAATCTGCAATATTAGTCTTTACCCCTTTTATTCATTCCTTCAACAAGCATTTACTGATGGTCTCCTACAGATTAGCACTGTTCTTGACACTGGAACACAAAGGAGTCAGGTGACAGGCAGATCCCGCCAGAATGCAGCTTGGCCATGGGGAGATGAGAACCAACCAGAAAAGTAAAATAGTGACAGGGGTATGAAGCAATAAAACCAGGCATGACATTGGAGGGAGAGGGGGAGGTGAGGGTGTGGGTGTCAGAGACAAGTAGATCAAATGGTTAGGGAAGACTCTGTGGAGCCCACTTTTGCCTTTGGGATTTGTCTGCCAACCGGATTTGAGTACAAGTTCTTTCCAAAATGATAGTAGCTACACAGAGCAGATATCTAGGCTCCTGGTGCCCAGCTCCGACTTTTTCTATATTACTTCTGAGCACAGACAGAGAGTTGGAGAAAACGGAGAAATCTAAATGCAGAATGAACGTTGTTCCTAGGGGAAGCTGAGCGGGTGCCCAGCTTTCAGTTCCCAGGATGTTCATTTCAGTTTTCACTCATCTTTACACTGCTTCCTCTTCTAAGTCTGGGTTTCAAAGGAATCTGAAATACTTACAGAAAAACCACCAAACTACAGCCTCCAGGTAGAAAAACCCCACATGTTCCTTGTGAAACCACAATGAATCACTCCCACTGGCTGCTCAGACTGCCTGGTTAGGAACGGCTTCTGGCCTTCCAAAACTTTGTAAACATCTGAAGACTTATTAACAGCCTCCTTCACGTCCCTCCATCCCCCTTAGGTTAAGAACAAAACCTCAAATTTTGTGAGGTTTGGTGAGTTTCAGATTTCACCAGAAGGGGGTCTGGAAAGCCACAGACCTTTCCTCTGCAGAGAGCAGGTTCTGAAAGACTGAAAGAAAAACAGTGGTCCAGAGATGAGGAGGAAGCTGAGGTCCCAAGGCTAGACCACACTGTCCCTGGCTCCCCGTGGGCCGGCCTAGACACGCACAAGGTAGAAGCCTCCTGACTCTGAGATCTCTTGGTTAGCAATAATATGAAATAATGCGAAAAAGTAGGGCTATCACCGCCAGCCACTGTCTAAGCATTTATTTGGTCTCCAAAATTAAGCCTTATAGTATTTATAATACTCTTTTCCTAGTTGAGAAACTGAGGCTCACGTAAGTCAAATGGTATCACTTGGTAGAAAAGGGCAAAGGCCACATTTCAGACACCCAAGTCCATGCTGAACTAGTCATCATCATTACTGACCCGAAAGGCTCTGTCTCCAAGTACCAGGCAAAAATAGAGAAATCGGCGCAAAGGAACCGGTGGAACTGGACAGGGAGAAGTGAGTCCTTTTCCCGATGAAAGGTGGAGGGCCAGAAGATGCTACGCCATCCCCCGAAGGATGGGAGAGAGGCTGCGGTCCTCTGCGGGTGTCCTGGGGCCTGAGACCCCCTTCAAGGCCAAGGTTTCCAGCGCACAAGCCCCACCCTCCCATCTCAGCGCGGGGAGGAGGCGGGCCGCGGCGCGGAGCTCCAGGCGAGGGCGGGGACCCGGGTGCAGCCCCCGCGCGCCCCGCCGAGTGCCGGCGGCCCAAGGGTTAAGCGCGGCGGGAGCCCCCTGCGCGGGGCGGCCCACGGCCGGAGTGCTTAGTCAGGATCCCGATTTCCTGCCGGAGTGTTTGGATTTCCTGCAGCCCGCGCCCTCCGCCGAGCGGCTGGAGCAGCGGCTAGCGTCGCCGGCCTCCTCCCCCTCGGCACATGGTCGCCCGCCCCTTCCTGCGCCGCGCTCGGCTCCCGCGATGGAATAATGCCCAGCGGCCCGCCCGGTCCCGGTGAGTTGCGGGGCGGCGGGCGCGGCTCGGCCCCGGGCATCCCGGGCCGACTCGGGTGCCACTGTCCTGCGGGAGGGCGCGGGCGCGGGGTCTCGGCCAAGCGGGGCTGGCGGGGCCGCCGGGGCTGCGCGTGCCGAGTCCGTGCCGGGTCCGTGCCGGGTTTGCGTACCGGGGACGCGCGGCTCGGCTCGGAGAGGCCGGCTGGCCCCGGCGCTCTGCACGCGCGGCGAGCGCCGCATTGTCTCGGGCGCCGCGAGGAAAGTTCCCCGGCAGCCCCGGGCCGGGCCTGGACATGGCGCTGCCAGGCAGGCCCCAGACCCCTGCTGCAAGCAGGAGAAAGAAAAGAACGAGGGGCAAATATCGGGGAGCTGGGAAGCGCCAGGTTTTGCTCTTGTATCATTTCGAGACCTGATGCTTTTTCCGAGAGCGACGGGAAGTTTAAAAGTAAAAAGAAACTCGCTGTTACCGTTTTCTGCGGTTTAATACATCCCTGGAGTTCATTTCGGGCTCTTAGGTGGTTTCCTTTATCCAGGAGAGGGATAGCCAACTCTAAACCATCCTTAACTTGACTCCCGCTTAGCTGTATACAGATCAGAAAGACCAAGAACTTTCTTCGGCCATCTGTTCCATCAGATTTTTCTTAGCAGAACTGATTCTGAGATGACAGCAGGACAGGGATTGCTGAGTAATGTTTTAAGACTGAAAAACAGAATTCAGTGTTTAGGCCACTTTAGTGTCTGCTGCAGCCTGCACAGCCAGGTCTGCCCGCCTGGCCCCCCGAGGGCTCCTGGGTAGCATTTGGAAGATGTAGGTCTTCTGGTCTCACCCAAGCAACAGTTTAGAGAGGAAAAGATCTTTGAGAACAAGTGTTTGAGCTTCTTGTTAGGGTGGATGGGGTCCAGAGAGGTGACCTGGCTTGTCTGAGGTCACGTGGCCAGTTGGTGGCCTGCTTAGGAGTAGCTGTCCAGGTTCCATGTCTTCAAATTCTGGAGCCAGGCTCCTTTGACTGCCAGATTATGGTCTGCCAACTATGAAGCAGCCGTAGAAATACATCCTTCAACTCTCACCACATCACCTCCTCTTGTTCTCTTATCTGCTATTCTGCTGTTTTTGAGATACACAGTTATCTCAAACTACATATTTTGAGATAGGGAGTTTAAAAATTAGTGTTCAAAATGCGTAATGACCTATTACCTTGCATGCCAATTCAAGAAAGTTTTTAAAAATTAAAAAATTTCTCAACTATTACTGCTCATTCACCAGATGGAATTGAAATTCAGCTACCAAATGGATTTGAAATATAAAATGGTGGTTATTGTATGAAGAATCACTTTTCTCTACCTCCCCCCTTTTGGTGAAGAATTAGAAACTCCCAAGTCCCCCAAAGGGCAGTGCTTTGGCACATAAGGTACTGTGTGGGGTTCCATAGTCTCCATCTTCAATCCTCCGCTCTCTTGTGAGCTAAGCAGCCCACCTATTTTCCTCCTCATGAAAGCTCTTGAGTGGCTGGTTTTTCATTTTTAGTATGTGATAATGTTGGAGAGAAAGGACTTTTTTGCAAGCTTGCCATTTGGTGAAGGAAACTGAAATTCCTTACACCTCCCCAGGCCTTCCCAACCTCAAGGAGCCAGATTTTCAAAACCAATGCAAGCCCCGCAGGCCCAGAGATGAATGTGTGCATTCAAGCCGAGCCCTCCCCGTGCAGGCCCACCTCCCAGCCAGCGCTCCATGCTGCACCCAGGTGGCTGTGGTTTAGAGGCAAAAGAGGACCCCCGAGGTACCTGTGCTGTTTGTGTTTCAGTTGTGTCTGAATAGACCCTCCTGTCCCCCTTTCATGTTTCTCCTCCCCTGTTCTTTTCTTTCACTGTTATATCTGACATGGGCCCCAAAGGTCATTTCTAGGCGTCTGCACAACAGTTCCCACTTGAGCAACCCTGACAGGTGAGCATTTACTAAGCATGTATGCAACAGACTTGTCACGTCCCAAGAAATACCAAGGAGGGGCTGGGGAGACGGCTCAGTAGATGAGAGCATTTGCTGTTCATGTATAAGGACCTGAGTTCAAGTCTCCGGAAGCCATTACAAGCCCTGTGAGGCTGTCCTTGTAACCCCAGGGCTGTGGGTGTGTGGGTGTGAATACAGGAGGATCCTGGGGCTTGCTGGCCACCAGCTGAGCTCTGGGTTCAGTAAGAGACCCCATCTCAAGTGATTAAGGTGGAACGTGGTACAGCAGGGTATCCAGTGTACACTCATGAGTACATACACACACACACAAACACAACTCACACATACCACTCTTCTCGCCCTGCCTCACAAGTGAATTAAATTATCAGCCATGAAAATCTTCCCAGCTCACCTATCCTCACATCCTCTCCCAAGAAGGGGGAGGGGGGGACAGAGTATCAAGGCTGTTCCTCTCATTGAAAGCTGGCTCAAGGTTCATTTCTCAGCACCGCATGAAGCTCAACTATAGGACCTTTTGTAGAGCTGAAGCCTTGTTTTCAAAGTCATAGTCTTTCCAGCCTGAGTCAGTCCTGTTTCAGGCCATTGGTCATAGACACACACATACACACACACACACACACACACACACACACACACCCCATACATTAAGAAGTCCCAAGACAGGAGGGAACCCCTTGGAGAGCCTTTCCCAGAAAGGACAGCCCTTCTCAAAATCATTGGGAATTGAGTCATTCCTTCTTGCATCCAGTAAACATTTGCTAAGTGACTCCACTGTGGGAGGTGCTAGTCATGCAAGGATGAATAGCTCCCTGTCTTCAAGGCCTCTTCTTTTCAGCCTCATCTTTCATTGTCAGGCTTACACTCTTTCATTTAATTAATTAATTCCACAACCATATATTGAGCACCTGCTCTGCACTAAGCCGGGTGATGTGGTGATGAACAAGATGGATGGGGCCCCACCCCCCTGGAATTGCATTCCACCAGAGGAGACAGGTCCCGGGAAAGAAGCTGGGAACTCCTAATAAATGAAAGGTTGTAGGACATGAGTTATCCAGGAAACCAGAGAGTGAAGCAGGGTGTGTGTGTGTGTGTGTGTGTGTGTGTGTGTGTGTGTGTGAACAGTGTTGATTCTTAGTTTGCCAGGGAAAGCCAGGTCTAACGTTGGAAGGTAGAGAAGGTGTGGGGAAGAAGGACATTCCAGGCAGGGGGATGGGAATGTGCAAAGTCCTCTGTGCACAGGAGACCGCCAGCTTCCAGGGAGTGAGCAGTTACTGACCTGAATAAGGAGGGATGAGGAAAACAATGTAAGGTGTGGTGGAAGAGTTTGTTGGGGCCTACTGCACACAGCTGGGAACTCCTCTCACCAAGTGCCAAGGAATCATTGTGGAATTTAAGCTCAGGAGTGCAACCTGATCCACATTTTTAGGAGACTGCTTGCTTCATGAAGAGTGGGCACAGAGAAGCTGCTCAGGAGGCAGGCCGCTGTTCTGTTCCAGGAAAGATGACAGTGGTATAGACCAGAGTGGTAGCCATGGAGGGAGAAAGGAGCAGGGCTTAGAGACAGAACTGGGACGGTCTGGAGATGGGTACATAGAGCTGATCTGAGTGCGGGTGTTGAGGGGAGGGGGGGCAGAACTCAAGAATGAGTCCTAAGATTCCATCTGGAGTGCTTGGCCCATGGTGGCATTGTCTTGGAGATAGGAGTTGTTTGTGGAGACAAAGCTAGGCATTGACAGTGCCAAAGTTGGCATCTGTAGAAAGGTCTTGGGCATGATACTCTGAACTGAAGACAATGTCAAGGCGGGAGCCACTGAAGCTCTCACTACCATCCACCTGCTGCGTCATCTCCCTGAGCATCTGCTGTGTTCTTCCTAGCTTGGGATGCTCTTCCTCTCATGCTGGCTGACTCCCACTTGTCTTCTAAAGTGCACCCATGTCATTGCCTCCTGAAAATGCCTCTTACTCCCTGCCCCACTCCAGGGTTCTTGAGATCCCTCATTATCCTGTTCAACCAAAGTTACCTTTTCTTAATGTCTTATATCTGTGGAAATTTTGGATTGGCCCTATCACATAGTAGTAACTTCTAAAAGCAAATATAAGCCTAGCAAATATCAGCTGTTAATTACTGTTGACTAGGGTAGTAGGCATATAAATAAAAATGGCATTTTTTAAGGATAAGTATTGTGATAATATATTTATGTATTGGAGTAATAAAATAAATTTCATGGTTCATCCAATAGAAGTTTACCATCTTACAGTTCTGAAGGCCTGAAATGTGTCTCTCTGTTCTGAAGTCAAGTCATTGTCCTTCTGGAAGCTCTAGAGAATATGGTTTGCTCGTCTTTCCCAGCCTTAGAGGCCACCTGTCTACTCGGGTTCATGTCTTCAAAGCTAGCGATGTCCCCGCTGGTTTTTCTTCTACGCTGTTTGTTCCCCTCTCCTACAATTTAAGGTTCCTGTAAGTAATCGCACTGGGCCACCTGTATGATCTGCTAATAACCCTCTTTTTTTTTTTTTTCCTGAGCCAGCATTTCACGTAGCCAAGGCTAGCCCTGAACGCCCTATGTAGCTGAGGCTGACCTTGAACTTCTGTTGGGATTCCAAGTGTGCGTCATTAAACCTGATTTATGTACTGCTATGGATGGGACCCAGGACTTTGTTTCTAGTAGGCCAGTACCAGCTGAGCTGCATCCCTAGTCCTGCTGTCTTTATTTTACGATTGGCTGATTGACAGCATTACTTCCATCTGCAGCGTTAAATCCCTTTTGCCATATGACTGAGAGACTGAGCGTGAGGATGCGGATGGCTCTGGTGCTGGTAAGAGAAGTGCTGTTGTGGGTCAGGGGAGAGGCTCCTATCCCAGCAAGGAAGGCAGGTCAGGGGCATTTCCTTTGCATTAGTGATGGATGTCTAGTCCTTCCTCTGCACTCTTCTGTGGGGAGTTAGGGCTGATGTTCACTTCCCTGTAGTCTTTAGGCAGCAGGCCTGATGGTTCTCTTTCAACCTAGGGTCACACCAGCTCTCCTCGCCCTACCTCACAGAGTGAATTAAATTATCAGCCGTGAAAGTCTTCCCAACTCCCCTATCCTCACATACTCTCCCAAGAAGGGGGAGGAGGGCAGAGGGTAGGGGCTGTTCCCCTCATTGAAAGCTTGCTTGAGGTTCATTTCTCAGCAGTTCATGAAGCCCAACTATAGAACTTTTTGTGGAGTCTTGTTTTCAAAGTCATACATAGTGTTCCCCAGCCTGAGCCAATCCTGTTTCAGGCCATTGGCCATGAGGTCAAGAGACATCCTGTGTCCTATTGGAACAAATCTATCTGAATCTTTAGGGAAAATGCTAACAGAGAGCCTGGCCTGCTGGTGGCGTATGGGTGGGTGGCCCCGTCATCTGAGAGCAAGGGAATCAGCCATGATGCGTTGTGCAGCCACGTAGCTGCTAGGGGGTAATTAAGACCAGATTTCAACAGGCTTTCAGTTAGAGAAAATGGGCTCCTGTCCCAGATACTCCCAGGAAGCAGACAATTTCCTGAGACCTTAAGCGCTTTGGAGAGCCACATCAACCCCTTGGCCTGCCAGCATGCTGGGCTGCAGAGTCAGGGTTTGTTGGCTGCCTGAAGGTCCCCTGCCAGCCTCTTCAGTTCCTGACCCTTGGAAATGCCAGGAACTAAGCTCATCTTGTATTTTGGTGTTTCCTCTTCCTCCATCATTCCAAGTCAGGAAGTGTGAAGGTGCAGAGTTAGAAAAACAGAAGGGTGAGCAAGTGTAGCCTTGTGGGGTTGGGGGGGGGGTGTCCAGCTGGAGTCTGGTTTGGGATGGAGAAGAGGGCCCCTTGGTACTTCCTCCAGATGTGGTAGGCGTTCTGCATAAGCAGGCCGGGTGGTTCTTGGTGGGGAGGACAGGAAGAAGGACCTCAAGACAACCACTCTCCCATTCTGGGGAATACCCACACTTCCTTGTTCAAAGCTGAGCTCCTCTGCCTTCATAAAACTCCACCCGTGTGGAACAGTCCTGCGTGTCTGTTTTATCACAACTGTTTTTCTTTTGGAGTAGAATGTGAAAAGGATGCTTAACCAGTCTTAGTTGCCTGAGGTCTGTGACTTCTTGAAAGATGGCCAGAAGAATGAATGATTGTTGGAGTGAGAACCAGTGCAGTCTGGGCTCCTCTCCTGACCCTGTTTTGCCTTCTGCTCCACGCTGACCATAGTGACTGAGCTCATACAGGGAGAGTGAGTGGTGACCCTGCCCATACTGAGGGAAACTGCTCATTTGGTTGCCTTGCCTGTAACATGGAACATCTCGAAGGGGGGGAGGGTTGGTGGTATGAATGGAACTCGGCTAATGGCATTGCTGAGCTGGGAAGTTGAGCCAGGGACACTGCTTTGTGTTGTTCAGCTGTTTCGCCTTGCTTGTAGAATTTTCTACCCTTGCGTTTTCAGGGTTGGTATATTTGGGTAGAATGGACATTTTTTTGCCTGTATTTAAAATTTATTTACTTATACATATATTTGTATCAAATCTAGACCCGTGTCCCCCCCATCCCCCCACCCCACCAGAGCTCATGCATTTAGCCAGACATGACTTTCATTTTTTTCTCAGTCCTTTTTTGAATTTTTGGGTACAGAAGTTTACTGTTTTGGGCAGAAGTTTACTGTTTCAGTCAGTCTTTGATCCCATCTTCTTGTTGTTGTTGTTCTTTCCAATTTGTATCATTCCAAAATATGCATACATACATACATACATACACAGCACACATATACCAAAATTATGACATCTGAAAATAATCTATAGGTCAGTTCCAAAACCGTGTTCAGGGATTCACATTTTGACAGTAGAGTTGCATGCAGGTAAAGAAAAAATATGACTTTACTTTCCTGCATTACATAGCAAGTTGATGAGTAATATCAGGTGTTATATTTTCTGAAAAAGAAAGAAAAAAAGGGGAAAAAGAGAAATTATTCAGTTTGCCTTATAAAGAGATTTGGTGCTAGAAGTTTTTGATTCACTTTTCCATCAGCCTTTTCTTTGTGGGGCTTTCTTAGGCTTCTTTCTCTTCTGTATTTTGTATCTTCATTTTAGGTATGTTGGTGTTCACTTTCAGACTGTCCTGTGAGGTTCCATCTAGACAACACACTTCTCCCATTTGTAGTGAGTTCTGCTTTGGGGACATGGTGGTTCATGTTCCAGGAGGCTTCCACCTATCTTGGGTAGCAGAGGAGTCTGTCTCTATCAAGTGGCTTTTTGCTTAGACAGCAAACCTAAAGGTTTCCCAGGTCCTGGACAAATTTCTACCAAAGCTTCTGGGATGAACATTTGGTCACTAGACTGTGGGTATTCAAGGGTCTCTATACCTGACAGTTTTTGATGTTTGCATGGGAGCTTTGCTGCCTTGTTCCAGACTCTAAGGCTATTTTTGTCATTTCTCTGGACTGATGGGAGACTTTGGCATCCCTCCCCATGGAACCCTGCGTCTGTAAACTGGTCTCAGCTTTCCTTCTCTTCTGGTAGGCAGTAACCTGGAACCGGGGAGCTTCATCCATGCAGTCTGCTTTTAGAGGACAGGAAAAGAAAGAACACTCATGAAAATGTAAAAATTGTCATTTTTAAGAAAAGAAAACCAAAATCTATATGAGAACATAGCAATAAAAGACTGACTTTAGGGATGGGGTGTAGCTAGGTTGGTAAGGTGCTTGCCTAGCATGGATGAAGCCCTGGGTTTGATCTCCATCATCCCATAAACTGGGTGTGATGTTGCACACCTATAATCCCAGCATGTGCATAGTGGAGGCAAAGATGAGAAGTGGAAGGTCGTCCTCAGCAGGCAAAGATGAGAAGTGGAAGGTCGTCCTCAGCAATGCATCTAGTTTGAGGCCTGGGTTACATGAGACCCTGTAGAAAAAAAAAAGTTGAATTCAGTTAACAAACATTTACCTAGTTTGCCTTGCATGCTCACCTGCTGTAGTAGCTACTGCTACTGCTAGTAAAGGAGGTACCTAGTTAAACTTTGTACCCTCCAGTGTCTAGCCTTGTCTAGCAGAGAGAACAGTTTGAGAGGGAAGGAGGAATGACGGAAATTTATGTGGCAGAAGACAAATATTAATATAAAAGGCATAATAAGATAATGAAAAAATAGTACTGAATGGTCACTGGGAAGTCTGAGTTCTAGTCCAGGGACTGATTCTCACTAGCTAAGGACAGCCCCTGCCCAGGCTGCTCCTCCTTGCCAGATTGTGGCAAGGTGCTGAACATTGGAGAGTGCCATCCTCTGAGGGAAAAGGGTCTTTCTTGTCTGTGAGGCCAGTGGAAGATGAGGTATTTTCCATATAAACACTTGGCTTCAGCCTCTCCTCCCTCCTTGCTTCATTGTTGACCTCTGTGGATCTGGGATTTTGGAGAAGGGACTGCAAGCGTTTTGAGCCCTTGGATCTTGTTCACATAAGGGCTGTCCTATGGTGAAGTGCAAGCAGTTGAAACGGGGGAGATGAGCTGGCCCCTGTGACTGACTTCCCTTTTAAGTTCCACCAGGACTCCACAAATGAGTTAGCTGCCTCTGAGAGCCATTATGGGATGGAAGCTATGCATTTCATGACCTTTTACCCACCCTTCTCTCAGTCCACTCCTCTGGGTGGACTTGTGTGCTAGTAGGCTTCTCAGCCAGGTCATGGCTCTTGCTTGGGTGATTTGGTGGGTCCAACACATTCATCATGATATCATGGGAAAGCCTTGGACTCATAGACAAGAATGACAGGTAATATTCCTCACATAGCAGTGCATGCCAAGCACTGCCCTACACAGTGTTCATCTCCCTATAGCTCGTTCATTCTCCATGATTAGATAAGGGGTTGATCCCTACTCTAAGCATGAAGCATATGTCATATGTCTGGTAAGTGGCAAGATGTCAAGCAAGTTCTAAGCTCAGTACCCACATTCTTTTTTTTTTTTTTTTGTCTTTTTGAGACAGAGTCTCCCCTATAGCCCCAGCTGTCCTGGAACTCTGTATAGACCAGGCTGGCCTTGAACTCACAAAGATCCACCTGTCTCTGCCTCCCAAATGCTGGGATTAAATGTGTGAGCCATCATGCCCTGCTAGTACCCACATTTTGGACGATAACGTGGCAATGCCTTTGAAGACACAAATCATGCCCTAATTCCTCATGTGGTCTTGTAGGGCCTCTCTGACCTTTAGTTTCCGCTTCTGTAA
This sequence comes from Rhizomys pruinosus, assembly GCA_009823505.1. Taxonomy (NCBI): domain Eukaryota; kingdom Metazoa; phylum Chordata; class Mammalia; order Rodentia; family Spalacidae; genus Rhizomys; species Rhizomys pruinosus. The sequence continues at coordinate 5,580,206 of VZQC01004414.1, forward strand.
ATAGTGAAAAATCTCACCACTTTTTAAAAAAGGTGTCAGATGAAGCAATATATTAGGAAAGCGGCAGAGTGCCTAGCACATATTTAGTCCAAGGCAAAAGTGAGTGGGTTCCAAAGTAAGATAACAGCCCTCATTTGCATGATCAACTGGGAGAGGAAGCATGGAAAAGCTTCATCAGTTGAAAGAGTTTTCAAGGCATAAACTTTTCCTGTGTTGCTATGTGCTGGGCATCTAGGATTGAAGATGGAAAATCAGAGGCCCTGCGGCTGAGTGTGTGGCAGATGGGGAGAAGAGAAAGGTAGACAGTAATTTTGGATTCATGCGTGTTCACTCCATAGGAGGGCTGGCAAAAAGCAGCCCTGAGCTTGCAGAAGCATGTCTTTCTTTTCAGAAGCATGTTCAGGGAAAGCTTGGTTTCAGAGAGGTGCCTTTTGAGCTCAGGGCAGGATTTCCGGCAGTGGCCAGTGGAGAAGTCTATTCCAGGCTGAGAGGTGGATCAAAGTCCTTGTGGTAGAAGTGTGCTGGCTATTTTGGGAAGTGCCTAAGGATGACATTATTTGCTCAAGGAGAAAGGTAAACCTCTTAGTTGAAATAAAATGGCATTCAGGGTTTGTCTGGAACTCTGTTGTTCCTGCTCTTTCCTGTCCCTCGCTATCACGGAACTCCTCATGTGGAAACTCAAGCGGCAGCATCATCGTTTATAGACCTTCCCGTAATAGCCTTTAGCAAGTTTCCTCTCCTAGGACAGTTACTTCCTCAGACCTAAAATAGACCAGCAGAAGGGTGGAGGTGTGGGCTCTCTGCAGACTGCACTTTGCTATACTTGGATGTGGTTTGATTGTGTTCTCCAAGGTTCAGGTATTGGAGGTTTGAACCCCAGAGTCATGCTCTTGGGAAGATTTGGAGTGTGGTGAGAGGGAACTGACCTGGGAAGGGGTCTGCCACTCCTTGAGAGGGTTGTTATTAAAGGAGCAACTGGCCTTACCCAGTCCTCTCTGCTTCCTGGCTCAAAATGAGACTGCTTGTTCGGCACATGTTCTTGCCATTCCAGCCAGCGTGTGCCCCTGCCATGGGGCCTTACCGGAAATGGGCTGATACAGGTGCCATGTTCTTGACCCTCTCAAACTGAGTGCTAAATAAATCTCTTTATTTTTAGTTATTATTTTTATTTTGTATGTATGAGTGCATTGCCTGCATGTATGTAAGTGCACCTGTGTCAGACAATGCCTGCAGAAGTCAGAAGAGGGCATCAGATCCTCTGGAACTAGAGTTACAGACAGTTGTTAGCCACCATCTGGGTGCTGGGAATCAAACATGGATCCCTTGCAAAAGCAGCCAGTGCTCTTAACTGCTAAGTCATCTCTCCAGCCCTTCCTCTTTTTTCTACATAAATGTCTAGTATCAGGCAACTTGTTGTTTTAATTACTTTTCTCGTTGCTATGACCATATGGTTGATAGGAAGTAACCTAAAGGAGAGAGAGTTTATTTTGGGTTGTGGTTTGATGGAATATAGTCCATCAGAGCAAGAATGATATGATGGTAGGAACTTGAAGCAACTGCTCACATCGCATCCTCAGAGAGCAGACAGGGATGAATGCTGGTGTTCAGCTCACTTTCTCCTTTCTACTTTATTATTTTTAAATTTATATCTATGCATGTATTGCTTGCATGTATGTAAGTGTCCTGCAATTCCTATGGAGGACAGAAGACGGGACGGTATAGGATTCCTTGGAACTGGAGTTATGGACACTTGTTAACTGCCATGTGGGTGCTGGGATTCGAACCCAGGTCTTCTGCAAGAACAGCCAGTGTTCCTAACTGCTGAGCCATGTCTCCTGCTGAGCCATCTCTCCAGCCCTCCTTTCTCCTTTTCGTTCAGTCCAAGACTCTAGCCCGTGAAATGGTATGTCCACTGGGCTGTCTCACCTAAATTAAATCAGAATAGAAACTCCCTCAGATGCATGCGTAGACGTTTATCTCCCAGGTGGTTATAGATCCTGGTAAGCTGACAGTCAGTATTAACCATCACTTTTCTGTTGCTGTGATAAAACACCATGACCAAGGAACTTATAAAAGGAAGAGTTTATTTGAGCTTACGATTGACGGTTCCAGGGAATTAGAGTCCATTGTGGCTGGAAGCATGGCAGCTGGAGCTGGAGCAGCAAGCTGAGGGTCACATCTCGCAATGAGCACAGGAAGCAGAGAGAGAGAGCAACTGGAGACCACGAGGCTTGTTAAACTCACTAAGCCTGCCCCCAATAATGTACTTCCTCTAGCACGGCCACACCTTCTAAGACCTCCAAAAACAGTGCCATCCACTGGAGACAAATGTCTCAATACTTACAGCCTATGGGGGACACTCATTCAAACCACCACAACCATCATGAAAGTTTTAAGGCATTCTGTGTGGATGGCAGTCTCCAAGGAGAGTGAGACAAGGCGCAGCAGACCCTGGAGCGTGTCCAGTACTGTTTCCCTTCTTTCTTGGTAATGAAGCTCTGATCTTCACAAGTCCACCTTCCAGGGCTTATTATGGAGGTTAGTGAAGCCCAGGGGTTAATCTCCTTGGTCTTGTCCTTGGCAGTGATTGGTTTAGGCATGGGCTCATGACCCAGTTGTGGTCAATACAGTACAATGGGAAATTGGCAAGATGTGGGAGTGGGGAAAGTTGTTTTTGTTTGTTTATTTATTTTTCCATCTTAAGAAAAGAGACATTTATGTGTGGGGATGTACCTCAGTTGGTAGTATGTTTGCTTAGCATTCATGATGCCCCAGGTTCATTCTCTAGCACCACATAAGCCTGGTGTAGTGGTCATCCATGGCTACATAGTGAGTTGGAGGATAGTCTCAAAAACAAAACAAACTGGGCTGAAGAGATGGCTTAGGGGTTAAGAGCACTGGCTGTTCTTGCAGAAGACCTGGTTCACATCCCAGCACCCATATGGCAGCTAACAGTCATCCATAACTCCAGTTCCAGGGGATAACATGCCTTCTTCTGTCCTTCGTGGCCACTACATGGCACGGGTGCACTTACACACATGCAGGCATAACACTCAGATACATAAAATAAAATAAAAAACAATAAAATTTGTGTTACCTAGAACTGTTCCTGCAGCTATCTTTGCAGGACATGAGGGGCCCTCACTTAAGGGAGAGCATATCGATGATGTCAAAGCATAAAGATGGAAGGAATAGAACACTGGAGATCTTTTTTTCTAAATTTTATTTATTTTTGTATGTGTATGAATGTACTGTCTGTATGTAGGTTTGTGCACCTGTGTCGTGCAATGCCGTGGAGGTCAGAAGAGGGTCTCGGATTCCCCTGGAACTGGAGTTCTCCTGGAATTGGAGTTATAGATGGTTCTTAGCTGCCATGTGGGTGCTGGGGATCGAACCCGGGTCCTCTTCAAGAGCAGTCGGTGCTCTTAACTGCTAGGCTATCTCTCCAGCCCCAGAACACTGGAGACCTTATTCTTTAGATAATAATCAGTGACTGTACCCCCCCCCCCCAAAAAAAACACCTATGTTGTTGGGATCATCACTTCCCAAAGCATTTTGGTGTCCTAGAGTTCCCCCTCCCCTTAACTTACTCTTCAGGCAACTACTCAAATTCTCCTCTGCACTACGTCTGAGTCTTCACTGCCTTGCTCTTCTTGAATTGTTCTTCCCTCCTGTCCTAGTTTGTCTTCCATTGCTGTGACAAAACACTCTGACTGACACCAACTTGGGGAGGAAAGGGTTTATTCAGCTCACATCTCCTGGGTCACAGTTCATCACTTAGGGAGCCCAAGGCAGGAACTCAGGGCAGGAACCTGGAGGCAGGAGCTGAAGCACAGGCCATGGGAGGAACACTGCTTACTGGCTTGCTCCCCTGGCCCATGCTCAACTTACTATCTTATATGATATACAACAACCTGTCCAGGGGTGGCACATCACTCAACACTCAAGAATATACTCCACAGACATGGCCACAGGCCAGTCCAGTGGAGCCAATTCCCCAACTGAAGCTCCTTCAACCCAGTGTGTCAAGTTGACACTAAAGCTGTCCAGCACCCCCCTTCACCTTCCCCAGGTCCAGCTGACTCTTTTCTTAAAAAATATTTTTATCATTTTTAAAATTTTTATTTATTATTTTTCATGTGTATGAATGTACTGTCTGCATGCAGGTCTGTGCACCCGTGTCAAGCAATGCCACAGAAGTCAGAAGAGGGCATCAGATTCCCCTGGAGCTGGAGTTAAAGACGGTTCTCAGCCGCCATGTGGGTGCTGGGGATCAAACCCGGGTCCTCTGCAAGAGCAGTCGGTGCTCTTACCTGCTAGGCCATCTCTCCAGCCCCCAGCTGACTCTTTAAAGCATGGCTAGTGCACTTTCTCTGTGAAGCCTTTTCTGATCTTTCTAGTTGCAATTGGCTGCTTCTTTGACTACCGTAACTCTGCTTCTTCTCTCTGCCTTCCTTTATGAAATGCCGACTAGGGCTAGCTGTTGTGCTGCAGAAGGTCAGAGAAGGCTAGCTAGGTAATCGTGTACATGTTTGTGTGTGTGTGTGTGTGTGCGTGTGTGTATGTGTACATCTCTCTGCACATTTAGAGGTCAGAGGAAGACGTTGGGCACTTTCCACCTTATTCCTTTGAGGCAGGGTCTCCCCCTGTACCTGGAACTTGGCTTTTTTCAGCCATTTCGGCATCCAGCAAGGCCTAGCCTGTCTCTGCCCTCCACAACAATGGTGGGGTGATAGCTGGGCAGGGGACCATGTCTTGTGTATTATGTGATCCTGGGATCCAAACTCTGATCTGTATGCTTGTACAGCCCATTAGTGCTAAGCCAGCTCTCAAGCCACTTGAGTTAAATCTTAACATTGAATGGGAAATAGCTAGGGAAGAGCAGACAGAAGGAAAAGAGGATCTTGGTGTAGGGAATCCGCTGAAGGATGAGGATGGTAGAAATGGTTTGCTCTGGGAGCTATGAGGGACTCAGTTGCAACCTAATGTTTTGAGCAGCTGCCTTGGGGGTGAAGGGGAAGGCAGGGGTACCTCCTGACTCTTCAGGTTTATCTGGAAGGTACTGAAGGCTTAAGGCTTGAGTAATGTGAGACACTGCTTTTGGGAAAGAAGGCCCTGGATACAAGGGTCAGGTGGGTAAGGACAAGGACTAGAGGAGGAAGACCACTTCCCTGGTGGAGTGTGGGTGGGGAGACAGAGGAACATGGATGGCAGCAGGGCTGGTTGTCATGGGGCTCAGTTGAATGGGATTGGGAAGAGGAGCAGGAGACCTGACCCAGCCGCTGGACTTGATGAGACAACGCCACACCCATGTTTCCTAGGCTTCCTGGTCCCGCCAGTGTCCGCAGCCCTGGGGCTGCTGATCCTGGCCACAGTGGAAGCAAACTTATGCTCTCTTTTCTTTCTCAGCTTCTCTACCCACTACAGCAGCTCTTTGGTTCCTGTTTAGGGGGACAGGAAGTGGAGCTGTGACATGGCTTTCCTGGTGTTCTGGCTTCCTAGGCTGAGCCTTGACAAGGGAGGCAACTTTTTAAATACCACCGTTGCTTTTCTCTGGTGCTCTTCTCCCACATGCAACCAGTGAGGACTAAGTCAGCCCCAGGCCCCCAGTTCCTGCTCCAGGCTGGGCTTCTGTGTGGCTCCCCTGGACTGTCTAGCTCTCTCCTAACTCAGTGCCCTTCTCTTACTGCATCCTTCAAGCCACTGCTAGAAGAGCTTCAGAGTTCAAATGGGCTGTGTTCCTGCCTAACAAGCATCAATCTCCATTTCATACTTAGGGAGGCGGAAGGCCAGGGGTAGAGGAAGCAGCCGGGCCTTTCCACCTTCAGACCCAGGGTCCTTAACACATAGCAAATTACACACCCTGTGGGAGACCAGATGCTTAATTTGTCTCGCTGATGAAGTCTTTCTTTGCTTGTCTTTGGTTTATGACAATCTGTATAAGAGTTTTGTTGAAAAACTCTTGGGAATTGTCTCTGAGGATGAGAAAGACTTGAGCTCTGGTAGTCAGAGTTGTTTGTGTAGAAATTATAGAAACAGAAAGTAAACTTTATGCCCAGTGCCGGTCTTTTGATGGTCACCTTTTTTTTTTTTTTAATTTTATTTATTTCTATATGTGTATGTATGTACTGTCTGCATGCAAGTCTGTGCACCCATGTCGTGCAATGCCGTGGAGGTCATAAGAGGGTGTCAGATTCCCCTGGAACTGGAGTTCTCCTGGAATTGGAGTTCCAGACGGTTCTCAGCCGCCATGTGGGTGCTGGGGATCAAACCCGGGTCCTCTGTAAGAGCGGTCGGCGCTCTTAACCACTAGGCCATCTCTTCAGCCCCTTGATGGTCACCTTTTAACTGGGCAGTCATGTGGTACCTCATAGGGGCAGGGTGCCTGGGTCCTGGCACCTAGTGTATCATTCTGATGATGGCCATAATAAAGTCATGTGATTGTGTAAGCAGGGCTGCATGAATTAGTAAGTGACATAGACAGGTGTTGCTCTTCAAATTCTCCTCCCCCCACCTCCTCCATTAGAGCCCTAATGGATGTAACATAAATGCGTGGGATGTTTGCATCTTGGAACAAGTTGAGAATCGGTTGGGGTAAGTTGAGTTCAGTGAGGATATTTTTAAACTTCCAGTGTGGAAAAAGTTACTGTGTGAAGCATTTGCAGATGGCAGTCATGTCTGCAGAGAGAGCATCAGAGACAATGCCACTTGAGTGTATAGATGGCTGGGCAAGAGTTGGATCCTGGACCTACTTGGCCTTTTATTGGCTATTTGATGACCAGGAGGAAGTTTGGAAACTCTTTTGCTGTCTTTAAAATGGAGAAAATCAGACCTCTGTTCTTTGGGTCGTGGCCAGAACTCTCTGAAGAGGTATATGGAGAGCAGTGGGAATGTGCCTGGCACCTGGGGACAGGGAAGGGGAAATAATAGCTGTTGTGGTGACCGTGGTAGCGATTGTTGCAGGTTGAATCATGCCCTTCCAAAATATATTTTTAAAGCCCTAATCCTTACAAACTCAGATTGTAAATTATTGAGAAATAAATTTGCCAGTGGGAATCAAGTTAAAATGAGTTCAGTGAGTTTAATAGGGTGAGATAACGGGAAAGAGGGGAGGAGGGAAAGGGAGGGAGGGGGGGAGAGACAGAGAGACAGAGAGAGACAGAGAAACACACACTCAGGCAGATGCTGGAGTGATACACTTTCCAGCAGGGATTGCTGGCAGCTATCACAAGCTAGGAAAAGATTTTCCCCTGAAAGCATTAAAAAACATGGCCCCACCCACATCGTGATTTTGGAATTCTGGCCTGTAGAATTGTGATTGAATATATTTCTGTTTTAAGCTGCTCGATATTTGATACTTTGAAATGACAAGCCTAGCAAACTAATATGATGATGATGATGATGAGGAGGAGGAGGAGGAGGAGAAGGAGGAGGAGATGGAGGAGACAATGATAACAGGACAGTGATGGTGACAAGGACAGTCATAACAATGATGATGACAGAGACTCTGTCCTAAACACTGGCACGGAGAGAATCATACATTCCATAGCTACAGCTGGCTTGTGTAAATCCTGTTGGCACTGTTGTTGATAAACCTTCCTGTTTCCGGTAGCACTTAGTGAGAATTTCCTTAGAGTTATTCTAGGCAGTGAGACATCAGCGCCTAGTCTGGGGACTAGAAAGACATGGGAACCACTGTTCAGGAGGCAAAGGGACTTCTGATACACTGTGAGACAGTTAAAAAGGGGATCACCAATGGCCTTCGTCCAGTTAAGGATTGTAGGGTGTTTCAGAGCCAAGGGCAGAGACTGCCCAGACTCAGTACAGTCACCAGGACTAGTGTGTGCAGAGACTAGGGAAGAGGTTGATGGTGGTGGATGGGAATAATGAGATTGGATTGGAAATCAGAGGCAGAATGGACCTGGAAAAGTGTGCAGGGATGGGTCTGAAGAGACTTGGCTGCACCATAACTGTAGGTCTGCTTTAGAAATGCCCCCCGCTGGGGCTCTGCTGTGCCCCCCTTCAGCTCCATGGTGGTGGTGGAACCCTCTGTGCAGGTACATTGGGAGGAAACTGGAGCCCAAGGGAAGAAACATTTGTTTTCTCTGTTTTTCTTTTCTTTCTTTTTTTTCGGTCTTTTTAAAATTATATATATATTTTATACAAGATTATGTTACTAATCAAATCTAGACCCATGTCCCCCACCCTATCCCCCTACCCCAGCAGAGCTCATGTATACTGCCAAACATGCTTTTCATCTCTTTCTCAGTCTTTCTCAAAATTCTCCATGTGGAAGTTGACTGTTTTGAGCAGAAGTTCACTGTTTCAGTCAGTCCTTTGATGCAGTCCTTTCTGTTGTTGTCGTTGTTGTTGTTGTTATTGTTTCCAATATGCATCACTCCCAACCACTTGGACAGAAGCTCAAGGGGCTGTGCACCTAAGAAATACTTACAACTAGGTAATTGGCACTAGCATCCACAGATGAGGGATACCATTCGTTGTTTGTTTTTCTGGGACTGTGTTACTTCACTCAGCATGATATCTTCTAGTGCCAGCCATTTTCCTGCAAAGCTCATGATGTCATCTTTCTTTACTGCTGCATAGAACTCCATTGTGTAGATGTACCATATTTTCTCTATCCACTTGTCAGTTGAGGGGCACTTGGGTTGCCTTGCTGTTGTGAAGACAGCTGAAATAAACATGGCTGTGCATGTATCTCTGCAGTGGGGTGAGTCTTGTGGGTACATGCCCAGGAGTGGTATGGCTGGGTTGGGTGGCAAGTTTGTTCCAAATCTTCCAAGGGTTCTCCACACTGCTTTCCATAGTGGCTGTACAAGTTTACATTCCCACCAGCAGTGAATGAGTGTTCCCCTTTCCCCACAACCTCTCCAGCACTTGGTATCATTTGTTTTCTTGATCCGACAGACTTATTGGAGTAAGATGATATCTTAAAGTGGTTTTCATTTGCATTTCCTTAATGATTAGTGATGTTGAACACTTCTTTTTTTATTTTTTTTAATTTTATTTATTTTTGCATTTGTATGAATGTACTGTCTGCATGCAGGTTTGTGCACCGGTGTTGTGCAATGCCACAGAGGTCAGAAGAGGGCGTCGGATTCCCCTGGAACTGGAGTTAAAGACAGTTTCAGCCGCCATGTGGGTGCTAGGGATCGAACCCTGGTCCTCTGCAAGAGCAGTCAGTGCTCTTAACCACTAGGCCATCTCTCCAGCCCCCTGAACACTTCTTAAGATGTTTCTCAGCCATCTCTGATTCCTCACTTGTGAAGTCTCTGTTCAGGTCTTTGCTCCATCTATTAAGTGGGTCATTTGTTTTCTTTTTTCTTTGTTTTCTGAGTAGTTTATATATTCTGGAAATCAATGCTTTGTCAGATGTATCTGCAGTGAAGGTTTCCTCCTACTCTGTGGGATTTCTCTTCACTTCCTTGATTGTTTCTTTTGATGTACAGAAGCTTTTGAGTTTAATGAGGTCCCATTTGTCAATTGTCAATCTTATTTCTTATGCAGCTGCTGTCTGATTTAAGAAGTCTTTTCCTACGCCTATGTCTTGTAGTCTGCTGCCAACTTTTTCTTCTATCGCATTCAGAGTTTGGGGTTTCACCTTGAGGTCTTTAATCCATCTGGAGTTGTCTTTTGTACAGGGCAAGAGGTAGGGGTTTAATTTCATTCTTCTACAAGTGGTGATCCAATTTTGCCAACACGACTTGCTGAAGATGCTGTCTTTTCTCCATTGTGTCTTCTTGGCCCCCTTGTCAAATATGAGATGGCTGAAATTGTATGTGCTCAGATTTGGATCTTTGGTTTTGTTCCATTGATCAACAGGCCTGTTTTTGTGCCAGTACCAGGCTGTTTTTATGACTATAGCCCTGTAGTATAGTTTGAAGTCTGGTATAGAGATCCGCCATGTGTAGCTCTTTTACTCAGGGTTGTTTTGACTATTCAGGGTCTTTTGTTTTTCCAGATGAATTTAAGGACTTATTTTTCCCAAGCCTGTGAGGAAACTCTTGGGGATTTTAACTGGGATTGCATTAAATCTATATAAGAGTTTGGGTAGAATGGACATTTTTACTATGTTAATTTTCCCAATCCATGTGCATGGGAGGTTTTTCCATCTTCTGATATCTTCTTCAATTTCTTTCTTTAAGGGTTTAAAATTTTTGTTGTAGAGATCTCTTTGGTGTCTTTGGTTAGGTTTGTTCCTAGATATTTTATTGTTTTTGAAGCTATTGTGAGTGGGAAGGTCTCCTTGAATTCCTTCTCCAATAGCTTGTTGTTGGTGTAAAGAAAGGCTACTGATTTTTTAGGTTAATTTTGTGTCCTGCCACTATGCTGAAGCTGTTAATTGTTTCTAGGAGTTTTTTGATGGAGTTTTTAGCATCCCTTAAGTAAACAATCATATCATCAGCAAATAGGGATAGGTTGACTTCATCTTTTCCAATTAGTACTATTTTAATTTCCTTTTCTTGCCTTATTGCCCTAGCAAGTGTTTCAAGCACCATATTGAAGAGGTGTGGTGACAGGGGGCAGCCTTGCTGAGTTCCTACCTTTAAAGGGAATGTTTCTGTTGTTTCCCCATTTAGGACGATATTGGCTGTGGGTTTCCTATATGACTTTGATTACATTGAAGAATGATCCCTCCAATCCAATTCCCTCTAGAGGTCTGTCTTTTGGATTCACTGATTTTTTTTTTTTTGTATTATTTTCTTTGTTTCTATTTCATTGAGTTCTGCTCTGATTGTTGTTATTTCTTCCTGTCTGTTGCATTTAGGGTTCATCTGTTGTTGCCTCTCAAATGTTTTTAGCTGCAATGTTAGATCATTCACTTGTGCTCTTTCTGTTTTTCTAATGTAGGCACCCAGGGCTATAAACTTCCCTCTTAGGACTGCTTTAAAGGTATCCCATAGGTTTTGTTGTGTTATATTATCATTGTCATTCAGTTCCAGGAATGCTTTCATTTCTTTCTTTATCTCTTCCTTGACCCATTCATTATTCAGGAGTGTGTTGTTTAGTCTCCATGTGTTCTTGTAGATAGTAGGGCTTATCCTGGTGTTGATGTTGAGCTTTATTGCACTGTGGTCTGATAGAATGCATGAAATTATTTCAATCTTTTTGTATTTGTGGAGGTTTCTTCTGTGTCCCAGTATATGGTCGATTTTGGAGAATGTTCCATGGGTTCTGAGTAGAAAGTGTATTCTCTGGTATTAGGGTGGAATATTTGGTAACTTTTCTTTTTTTATTGAATGTGTATGGTGTGTATTTGTGTGTGTGCATGTGTGGTACAGGTCAGTGTCAGGGCACCTTTCCTATACTGCTGTTTGTTTGTTTGTTTAGAGACAGGTCACTCACTGAACCGGAACTCATTGCTTTGCTCCGTGGCTGGCCAGCAAGCTCCGGTGATCCACCTGTCTGCCAGAATTACAGCTGTGTGGCGCCATGCCAGCCCTCTGTGTGGATGCTGAGGATCTGAACTCAGGTTCTCGTGCTTGCTCAGCAGGCACTTCAATAAGTGAGCCATCTCCTCAGCTCCCCAAAACTCTGAGTTTAAATAATAGAAAAGTGTAAGCGCTTGTCAGAGACAGTGTGGTGTGGAAGACAAAGGCGTAACCCAGTCATCAGAGCTGTGGGTGGGTCCTTTTCTTGCTTTCTGACCTTTGGCAGTTCCTTTCTGTGAGCCTCAGTTTTTCTCTCCTTTCTACCTGTGCTGCTGCCATCTACTATGGAGTGTTGTGGTGACAGGCAGAAGGACACCTGTGTGCTCTGGAGAGGCCCTGGATAATACTGACTGTTCTTCCCCTACTCCATCTGGACACAGGGCTCTGGACCAGGGTTTATTAGTGCGTGCAAAACCCAGTTGTTGGATGGGCTGGAGAGATGGCCTAGCGGTTAAGAGCACCGACTGCTCTTACAGAGGACCCGGGTTCGATCCCCAGCACCCACATGGTGGCCGAGAGCCGTCTGAAGCTCCAATTCCAGGGGAACTCCAGCTCCAGGGGAATCCGAGACCCTCTTCTGGCCTCCGCAGCATTGCACGACGCACAGATCTGCATGCAGACAGTACATTGATACACATACAGAAATAAATAAAAAATTAAAAAAAAAAAAATCCAGTTGTTGGAGGCCGAAAGAGCAAATGGAAGTGAAGGGGCCTGCATTTTGTGGGGTAAATGTACCATCGATGTCAGCACCTGGGGGAAGCTTCTGGAAGGCCTTGATAACTCACTGGATGGACAACTTGCAAATCTTCATTGTTCCCGGTTACTGAGATCATACTGTAGAAACTGGCCAGAGAGAAAAGATCCCTACACTGCATGGCTTAAAAATGGCCACTAGGCAGAGCAGCCAAGCTGTTTTCCCTCAGCCTGGCCGGCCTAAGTGTCCCCTTCCCTACTGTACTCCTGCCCTGCTGTGCCTGGCAGTGCCTCCCCATGCATCTTGTCCCCTGACATACCAGTGTTTATGTCATACATATTTACTTGAATTTGTTCTGTACATGAGCATGATTTGACAGAGTGGGCAGCAGTTGAGAAGATAACTAAGAAAACTTCCTCGAGGCTGGAGAGATGGCTCAGCCCTTGAGAGCACTGGCCGGTCTTGCTGAAAACCCAGGTTCAGTTCCCAGCACCCATATAGAGGCTAGCAGTCACTGTAAGTCCAGTTCCAGAGGACTCAGTGCCCTCTTCTGGCCTTCACACATGCACACACATGGTGCGATTACATACATACACACAAAAAAAAATCAGAATAAATAAAACATTTTTTAAGTTCCTGTTCTCAAGCAGCTTGTGTTTCGTTAGGGGAAACAGGTACAGACACTGAATCTATATAGCGTGTGAGATGGAGAGAAATTCCTTGAGAAAGGAGGTTGTGTGATAAGTCACTGATGAGGGAAGAGGGTTACAGAGAGGGCTTTGGGGACCTAATCAGGCACTTTGAGCAAGCTGTTGACCAGAACACTGCTGTCTGCTTTGTAGAGAATGGGCTGAAGCATAGACGTGATGGGCACATTACTCCAGTAATTACTGGCAAGAGGCCAAAGTGTTTGGGCCTGGATGGAAGCAGAAGAGGATGAGACAGTTGCATTCTCAGGGAATACTTTTAGGGACTGCAGATATAGCTCAGTAGAGTGTTTGCCTAGCATGCATGAGGCCCTGGGTTTGGTTTTACCACCACATAAACCATGTGTGATGGCTCATGCCTATAAACAGGAGCTGGATGAAAGAGGACCAGAAGTTCAAGGCCATGTGGCCCTTCTGGGCTACACGGAAACCTCCCCCCCCCCCAAAAGTCATCTCTGAATGTGCGAATTTCTCTTCTTCCCTCTTTCCTTCCTCCCTTCCCTCTCGTTCCTTCCTTTATCCTTCCCTCCCTCCCTCCCTCTGTCCTTTTCCCCCTTCCTTCTCTCATCTAGACCCTCACCAAACCTGGGGTTGGTCTTCCCTGGCCAGCCTGGGGAGAGTAGATGGGCTTTGGAAATACCACACATCGAGTTTGCTGGCTGTGCCCTCCGTAAGGATAGGACTGTGTTTCTTTCATGTCCTTATCCCAGGCTCAGCCCCTGACATTGCTGAGCACTATTCTTACTGTTTATTAGTGAATTCACTCACCATTTGCTGATCCTGAGATATGCTTTGGACTGACCTTGTCGAAACACCTGCCACACTTACGTGGCACGGTCTTTTTTCCTGCCAGCTTGTGGGCTCCATCAGGCTGACATTCTTTCATTCACTCCTAAGTGGGGTGCTATCTCAGTGCCTGCCAGCTGCTAGGCCCTTAGATAGTTACTGAGTGAATCCACCCTGTCCCTTTTATCACCTACTGAGCAGGACATGGCATGGTTCCCAGCTTGTGTCAGTAGTGAGCCCAGCATGTCCCTGGGAAGATTAAATTGTTAAAAACCTCTAGCTACCAGGTGTGCCCTGGGCCCTTTGAAGAGAAGAACAAATATAGAGATGCGTGTGGTCCCTGAGTCAGCCTTGCTGAAGGGCTCTTGAAGAGTGGAGTGCTCTCTGGGGCTTGTCGGCATGGTGAAGGCATGTGTGTGACTGACAGGAGAGGAGACACTTGACTCCTGGACTGGAAGGCTGTGAATGGGGTGTGGCCCTCCTAGGCTGGAAATCCAGGTTGATCCAGACAGTGTCTCTAGACACTGATCAGGCTGATTTGGCTATGAAGACAAGGGAATGCATAGCCATAGTGGTGGGGGTAAGGAGCAACTCCCCTGATTACATCATTCAGCTCATACTCACTGTTCTTTATTTATTTGGAAATACAGTCTCACTTTGTGGCCCAACCTGGCCTTGAACTTGTCCTTTCCTCCTGCCTCTGCTTCCCGACTGCCTGGTTTACAGGTGTGAGCTACCACATCCAGCACATTACTTTTAAACTGTAATTTTGGTAACAGCTTTATTGAGATATAATCTACATTTAACACAGTGGTTTTGGTACCAGCAGTCAGAGTCTGGGCTAGATGCTTCCAGGTTCTCAGTGTCTTTTCTTTCTTTCAATTTTTCAATTTTATTATTTATTTATTTAATCGTGTGTGGTTGAGTGGGTAAGTACATGTGGCATGATGTTTATGTGGCAGTCAGAGGATGACTTACAGAAGTAGGTTTTTTCCTTCTACCCTGTGGGGATGGAACACAGGTCATCAGGCTTGGAGGCAAATACTTCTACGTGCTGAGCTATCTCGGTGTCTCATTCTAGAATGAAATAGAGACACACATAGATTGCAAAATAGTGAGAATATTTTGTTCAAAGCAAAGCAGTAGTACAGGTCAGATATGCTGTCAAGCCTGACAGTGAGCCACATGATGAAGAGTACTCATGTACCCCTGCCCAGTCACTTTTGGGGGTTCAGAGGAAAAATATTTAGTTGCTAAGGGGCATACTGAGTGTGGTTCTCTGTTTTTGAGTGACAGATTAAGTTATATAACTTTATTTTCTACTGTGTGTGTCTCTTTCCATAATGCACCTGACTTTAGTCATATTCAAGCCCAGTTATGCAGAGGCATGAGATGGTAAATGGGATTCTCCCTGAAAGTTCACTTAGAGGATACATTTTGCCTAATTGAGCATTGTTGGTCCGATGTTGGCCCTCCTGCCTTGTACCCAGCTGTATTAGACATAAATTTGAATAGAGATGGCCATGTTGGATGACCTTTAAGAGGAGGAGAAACTTAGCTCATTGCGCAGAGCAGGGTGTGTGCAGCTTGATGCAGATGGGGGTTCTAGGTTGCTAACATGTGCTAGGTCCATTGTTCTAGGATGGATATGTATGTATACATAGTATGTGCAGGTAGGAGTCTCAGGCTGCCATGTACATTATTGAGAGAGAGGTTTGTGCATAGCCCAAACCAAGTGGATTCCCAGAGTGCTAACCCATTCCCCACTCTTGCCTGCCTCAGTTTTTGTAGCATCCATAGTAACCATCACTGCAGTCAGTTGTAGGACACCATCGCCCTAAAAGAGACCCCATCCACATGCATGAGCACTCCCATTTCCTCTAATCCCTTCCCTAGCCTTAGGCAACTGTTAATTTACTTCCTTCAGAGTTTGTTGTTGTTGTTGTTGTTGTTCTCACCAAATGTAAGCATAATATATACCTATAAGACAAAGTTCAGAAAGAACAAGAAAAGATAAAGAGGAAGACTGTGGCCACCCACCACTGAGGGAGAACCCCTCTGGTATGCTTATGCAGATTCATTCACAGATGCATAATTCCTACAAGTGGTATCACCCTGCACAATCTTTTAAATAATCTTACTTTCCTTAATGTTTTGGAACTGGTCATGTGACCTTCCTTCTTCCCCCACTTCTCTTCCACCCCTCTCTTCCCCATCTCTCTTTTTAAAAAATATTTTATTTTTATTTTTATATGCATGGGTGTATTGCTTGCATGTGTGAAAGTGTACCTGTGTTGTCAAATAGCTGCAGAGGTCAGTAGAGGGCATTGGATCTCCTGGAGTTGGAGTTATAGATGGTTGTTATCCACCATGTGGGTGCTGGGAATTGAACCTGGGTCCTCTATAAGAACAGCCAGTGCTCCTAACTACTGAGCCATCTGTCCAGCCCCTCCCTGTCTGTTTCTTAAGCTCAGGTTGGACTGGACCTCACTGTCTATGAGAGACTTTGAACTCCCGATTCTTCTGCCTCTACCTCTTATTCAGTAATTATTGCAAACTGACCTAAGCCAGTTTGTTTTACTACATAGACCTGACTTTGCTGTCAGTTGTCGGCTCAAGCTGCCTGCTCAACCATTGACTATCCTCAGTATCCTCATCTGGAAAGTGGAGATGGGTCAAGTAAAGGCTTAATCTTTATTAGTCCTCATTAAGAATAGTAGAAAATCTGGGGGGCTGGAGAGATGGCCTAGCAGTCAAGAGCACTGACTGCTCTTGCAGAGGACCCAGGTTCAATCCCCAGCATCCACATGGTAGCTGAGAACCGTCTTCAACTCCAGTTCCAGGGGAATCCGACACCCTCCTTTGACCTCCTCAGCAATGCACGACTCGGGTTCACAAACCTACAATGTAGACAGTACATTCATATACATAAAAAATTAATTAATTAATTAAAAAAAAGAGAATCGGGGGGGCTGGAAAGATGGCTCAGCAGTTGAGAACACTGGCTGCTCTTGCAGAGGACTCAGGTTTAGTTCCCAGAAACCACATTGCACCTAATTAACTAGTTCCAGGGGATCGACAACTACTTCTGGCCTTTGTGAGCATTGTGCGCACATGTGTACTTAGATACATGCAGGCAAAACTCATACACATAAAACAGAAATAAATACTTTAAAAAATAAGTAGAAAGTAGGCTTGAACATGTTTACTTGTATTAGTTGCTTTTCTGTTGCTGTGATAAAACCACCATGACCAAGGGAACTTATAAAAGGAAGAGTTTATTTGAGTTATGATTGATGGTTCCAGGGAATTAGAGTCCATTGTGGCAGGAGATATGATAGCAGGAGCTGGAGCAGAAAGCCGAGGTTCACATCTTCTAGTGGATACAGGAAGCAGAGAGAGAGCAGCTGGAGACCGGCAAGGCTTGTTGAACTAACCCTCTAAGCCCACTCCCAGTGACATTGTTCCTCCAGCATGGCCACACCTTCTCAGAGCTCCCAAAACAGCACCACCACCTAGGGACAAAATGTCTGAATACTTGAAGCCTATGGGGGACATTTTCATTCAGACCACCATACTACTGAACACTTAAAGTCCCAGCACCAAAGATAGGAACTGGGATTTGAACCTAGGTCTTATGCCTCAGCCTTCTCTTTCTCTCCCTGGCTCTAGGCCTCTTTGTATGATTTGACATACGGTGGTCAGTGACCAGGGCTACTTCAGGATGGTGTAGATTCTCTCCAGGGGAAAGAGTTACGAGGACACAGGGAAGGAGGCGAACGGAGGCTCTGTAGGGAATGCCTGTGTAAGGGCCATGGGATGGATCTGGACAGAACTTGGGAGGAGCAGCAGTCAGGAAAGCAAAGGGGATTCTCAGCCCTTACCTTCCTGCTGAGGCATTAGAAGGCAAGCCTTCCATGAATGTGCTGGCTCCCTCATACAGTCGCCGACCCTGATTCCTGTGATGGCCCAGCTCCATCCTCCTCCTCAGCTTCATCCTCCTCCTCCCCCTTTCCCACTCTCCAGCTGGTGCTCTTGGCAAACCATCGCCTCATGCTCTTCCCTGAATGATCCCCCTTCCCCAAAAGCCTGTCATGTTGGGGTACGGGTAGGATGTCCCTTCTCCTGAGCTGGGATATTCCCCTGAGAGGAGCCATTCCGGACCAGCCCTGTTCGTGTGGAGCAGACCCCACCCTGTCTGTTTCTCATAGCACCTTCCTTGGCCAAGTTTCTCAAGGCATCCTGTACATTGTCATGGCTGCTTTTGTAGTTGACGGTGCTTCTTTCTCCCTCTTCATTCCGCACCTCCCTCACATACTACTGTAATACTTCTACAGTACTACTATAATTGTATTTAGGATCTATAAAATCTGACATTAGTTAGGTATCAGATGTAGGGATTTTTTTTGGGGGGGGATGAAGTTATGAAACCCTGTATAATTCAGTTCAGTAGACTAGCATGGTGTCATAGTAATACCATAATAGAATCTAGAGTAACAGATCACACAGGGTCTCCCACTGTCCAGGAACTCACTCTGTAGACCAGGCTGACCTTGAACTCACAAAGATCTGCCTTCCTCTGCCTCCCAAGTGCTAGGATTAAAGGCCTGCACCACCACGCCCAGCCGTTGTTTTATTTTTTTCTTTAAAGTGAGTATTTTTTTTTTTTTTTTTTTTTTTTTGAGACAAGGTCTCTCTGTAGCCCAGCTGTCCTGGAACTCACTCTGCAGACCAGGCTGGCCTTGAACTCACAGAGATCCATCTGCCTCTGCCTCCCAAGTGCTGGGATTAAAGGCATGTGCCACCACATCTGGCATGAGTGAGTATCTTTCATTCTTTTAGGGGTCTCGCTCAGACTCGGGCCTTTTACACTTTTTGTAGCCTAGGGCTTTCTTGTGGTCTATGTCCCCAGGCAAATGGGGAAGTGCTAGAGGGGGCGCTCCTACTCGTAAAAGCCTTTTAATGGCTTACAACACTTCCACCCTCCATCCTGACTAGAACTCTTACCACATAATCACCCCAAGTTGCAAAGGAGCTGGGAAAATGTAGTCTGTAGACTGCAAAACCCTGTCTATAAGGCCTGGATAAAGGAGTAGAGGTGTACAGTACAGAGAAGCAAAGCTGGTAAGTGATGCCTGCCATCGGGGCAGTAGCTTGGCAGCGCCTAGTCTAGAGGGAGCTAAAGGCCTGCCTTACTCCACGCACTGGTGCTGTTGATTATACATGCAGTGGGTGCAGGAGTCTCTGTGAATACTGTTGCTGGGGCGGGGAGGGACTTGAACTCTGCTGTGCCAGTGACTAGACCCTGTATTTATGCTCTGTGACAATGACAATAGCAGCTGACATGTTCTCTCCACTGCTGTGTGCCAGGGACTGTGCTGAGGGCTTTATGCTCCATCCTCACTTATAATTACTCCTGTTTCATGGGTGAGTGAGCTGAGTCTCAGGGTAGCAATTTTCCTAAGGTCACAGCTGAGGGATGGGGCTCAGGTTTGGTTCCAATAAGCTGGTGACACAGCTGCTATTCCCCATGTGAGGCCAATGCCAGTTCTACCAGGTGGATAATAACATCATGGAGAGAGACTCATAATTTGTGTACCAGGAATGAATGAAGTCACTCTCCACCCTGCGGAGTCCTAAGAGCTGTCACAATAACCTGAAACCAAACCAGTGAAGCTGGTATTATCAGCCCTGCTTTACAGATGAAGAAACGAAGACTCAGAGAAGTGAGGCACTTGTCTGAGGCCAGTGCTTCTCAGGGAAGCCCTGAGGGTGCTGTCACTTAGGAATCTTCTAGCTACAAGTTACAAGACTAACCTAAAGGAGTCAGAAAGGGGATGCAGTGGGTCACAACCACAAGTCCCTTGGCCAGACAGCTGGCTCATTGTCCCATTAGGAAAGGCACAGCTCTCTTGAATTCCAATACTTTCATAAAGGCTTGGCTTTATGTAGAACTTACCATTAATCTTAACGGAAGCACATAGTTCAGTGATACTGATCCATTCATAATGGTGTATGGTTCCAAAGTTGGATCCTGTTAAAAGGAAGCCAGGTGCTCAGTCAACTACCACTCCTCATTGCCCTCCGTTTCCAGCCCCTGGTAACTAATTACTGGTCTGCTTTCTATCTCTGGATTCACCCCTTCTGGGTGTTTCAAGTGAATGGAATCCCACATGTAAGACTGTGTGTTTGGCTTTCATTTAACAGTTAGCATTTTAAGGTCCACCCATGGTGTGGTATTGTTTGGATGTTTGTCTGTTGTGGGTTTATTTCTTTGAGACAGGCTCCTTCCTGTTGTGCAGCCCAGGCTGCCTTGAACCTGGGATCCTTTTGCCACCCCATACCAAGTGCTGAGATTACAGACATACCCCACCCTATCCCCTGCATTCCTCTTTATAACCCAGTAATTGCATTGTGCGCAGACACTGCATTGGTTATTCATTCATCAGTTGGCAGACATCTAGACCGTTTCTACTTTTTGGCTCTCATGGAGAGTGCTGTTTGAGCATTTGTTTACAGGCATCTATTTGAATACATGTTTTCCATTCTTTGGGGCCTATACCTGGAGTAGAATTACTCAGTCATCTGGTAACTCTATATTTAACTTTTGAGGGGCTGCCAAATTTTTCCAAAATGGTTGAACCATTTTACATTCCCATCAACCAGCCATGTGTAAAGGTTCCAGTTGTTCCATGTCTTTGCCAACACTTGGTATGTGACATTTTCTTGTCTGTAGCTGACTTAGTAGATGTAGTGATATACTAGTTAGTAGGTGTATCACTGTGCTTTTATTTGCACTTCTTTAATGACTCATGCCTTTAAGCTGTTTTAGGAAGGTGTGGACAGGTAGGGTAGTACAGCCTGCAGACTAACAGCCTCAGGGATTTTGTGAATGTCCAGTTTTTTTTGTTTTTTTTTTTTTTAATTTTGAGTTGGGCAGTTATCATTCATGGAAAAGATTTGAATTGGGCAGTTGTCATTCATGGAAAAGATTTAAGTTGGGCAGTTGTCATTCATGGAAAAGATCTTAGGGAAGGTGCGGAGACTCAGTTAAGAGCACTGGCTGCTCTTACAAAGGACCTGGGTTTGATTCCCAGCACCCACATGGTAACTAACAGAAGTCTGTGACTATAGTTCTGGGGATTTTATGCCTTCTTCTGACTTATTTGGGCATTGAATGACACGGATGCACTTATTTTTTTTAATCTTTTTTTAAGTTTTTAAAAATTTTATTTATTTTTGTATGTGTATGAATGTACTGTCTGCATGTAGGTCTGTGCACCCATGTCGTGCAATGCCTCGGAGGTCAGAAGAGGGTCTCGGATTCCCCTGGAACTGGAGTTCTCCTGGAATTGGAGTTACAGCTGGTTCTTAGCCACCATGTGGGTGCTGGGGATCGAACCCGGGTCCTCTGCAAGAGCAGTCAGTGCTCTTAACGTCTAGGCTATCTCTCCAGCCCTGACACGGCTGCACTTATATATATATGCAGGTAATACACTCATATACATAAAATCAATTTTTTATTTATTTTATTTTTAATTTTTTTAATTTAATTTTATTTATTTCTGTATGTGTATGAATGTACTGTCTGCATGTAGGTCTGTGCACCCATGTCATGCAATGCCGCGGAGGTCAGAAGAGGGTCTCGGATTCCCCTGGAACTGGAGTTCTCCTGGAATTGGAGTTTCGGACAGTTCTCGGCCGCCATGTGGGTGCTGGGGATCGAACCCGGGTCCTCTGCAAGAGCGGTCAGCGCTCTTAACCGCTAGGCCATCTCTCTAGCCCATAAAATAAATTTTTTAAAAATTTCTTTTTGCTGGGTGTCGTGGTGCATGCCTTTAATCCTAGCACTTGGGAGGCATAGGCAGGCGTATCTTTGTGAGTTCAAGGCCAGCCTGGTCTACAGAGTGAGTTCCAGGACAGCTGGGGCTACAGGGAGACCCTGTCTCGAAAAGACAAAAAAAAATTTTTTCTTTTGAGTCATTTATTTTTATTTTGTATGTATGAGTGTTTTGTATATGCAATGCTCAGAGAGGCTAGAAGGGTAAGTTGGAAGCCCTGGAACTGGAGTTGTGGATAATTGTTAGCTCTCATATGGGTACTGGAGTCGTGGATGATTGTTAGCTCTCATATGGTACTGGAGTCGTGGATGATTGTTAGCTCTCATATGGGTACTGGGGTCGTGGAAGATTGTTAGCTCTCATATGGGTACTGGGGTCGTGGATGATTGTTAGCTCTCATATGGGTACTGGGGTCGTGGATGATTGTTAGCTCTCATATGGGTACTGGGGTCATGGATGATTGTTAGCTCTCATATGGGTACTGGGGTCGTGGATGATTGTTAGCTCTCATATGGGTACTGGGGTCGTGGATGATTGTTAGCTCTCATATGGGTACTGGGGTCGTGGATGATTGTTAGCTCTCATATGGGTACTGGGGTCGTGGATGATTGTTAGCTCTCATATGGGTACTGGGGTCGTGGATGATTGTTAGCTCTCATATGGGTACTGGGGTCGTGGATGATTGTTAGCTCTCATATGGGTACTGGGGTCGTGGATGATTGTTAGCTCTCATATGGGTACTGGGGTCGTGGATGATTGTTAGCTCTCATATGGGTACTGGGGTCGTGGATGATTGTTAGCTCTCATATGGGTACTGGGGTCGTGGATGATTGTTAGCTCTCATATGGATACTGGAGTCGTGGATGATTGTTAGTTCTCATATGGGTACTGGGGTCGTGGATGATTGTTAGCTCTCATATGGATACTGGGGTCGTGGATGATTGTTAGCTCTCATATGGATACTGGAGTCGTGGATGATTGTTAGCTCTCATATGGATACTGGAGTCGTGGATGATTGTTAGCTCTCATATGGGTACTGGAGTTGTGGATGATTGTTAGCTCTCATATGGGTACTGGGGTCGTGGATGATTGTTAGGTCTTATATGGGTACTGGGGTCGTGGAAGATTGTTAGCTCTCATATGGGGTACTGGGGTCGTGGAAGATTGTTAGCTCTCATATGGGGTACTGGGGTTGTGGAAGATTGTTAGCTCTCATATGGGGTACTGGGGTTGTGGAAGATTGTTAGCTCTCATATGGGAACTGGGGGCTGGAGCTTGGCCCTCTGTAAGAGTAGTGAGAATGCTTAACTGCTGAACCATCTCCTCAGCCCCGAATGTCTAGTTTTGAGGGACAGGGAGTGGATGGCTCATGGAACTTGGGGAAGGGGAAGGCTTCATGGAGTAGTGCTGCCCAGAACTGAGACTTGGTTTGAGCAGGGAAGAAAATCCTCAGCCTGACTCCTCCCTCCCATCTCTGCTGGGAAGAAGATCCTCAGCCTGACTCCTCCCTCCCATTTTTGCTGGGGCTCCTTTTTGGCTAAAGCCATCTGCAGCCGGAGGATTCAGAGTTCTTTCATTAGTTCCTGAGGTCAGCTGGGGCAACTTGATAGTGAATGGGAATGGCCCAGTAAAATTCAGACTTAGCTTTTTATTCTAGGAGTTCCAGCTCGGTTTTCCTGTGATTCTCCGGACTTGTCCTCATGTGATGGCCTCTCGCTGAGGCTGGAAGTAAGACTGGCTGTACGCCGTGTAAACGCACCTCCTTTATCACCTCTAGGAAAACAGTGTATCTTTCCTAAAAGAGCTTTACACCACTGAGAAAGAATTCTCTTGCTTCTTTTCCCTCCCTTTTCTCCTCTCCCCTACTTTCCTTTGGGGAAGTTTCCTTCTCCTTCCTCAGTCTACTCTGCACTCTCTGGGCACGCATGGCTCGATCCCCAGCCAGCAGCCCCAGGGCTACAGACTGGATGTGCAGAGTCTACCCTGAAACTTTCACTGCCTGCTGAGACTTTCCCTCCCTGGGGCTGCTACGTAAGATTTGAACATTGGCCTGAAGGCCAGCAGCCCCTTTGAGACAGACCTCCCAGAGAGCCCCTCTTCTGCCCCTTCAGGAGCACAGAGCCCACAGATGGAGAGTTATCCCCTCTGTGTCCAGTGGCCCTGGAGTGGAGCCATGGCTAAGGTTCTGTCTTCCCACTGGTCAGTTCTGTCAGCCTGTGAGTTCCCACTTCTTTTTCCCATAGATGGTATTTGTGGGTTTCCATCTCTCAGGAGATATCTAGGTGTTCCTTCTGCAGAGTTGGGGTTCCAGGTTTGGCCAGCTCCTGTCCATAGCAGTCACAGTGCAGGAGGAAGCAGAGTGGGCTGCTCTTCCCGCTTGTATCTTGTGCCAGAGTGAGCCAGGAAAACCGTTCCATAAAGGAAGCAGGCTGACGCTGGAATGTCCTGATCCAGCACATGAAGTCCTTTGTCAGGGCCCCCAAACAGAATCTGGAAACTGCCCAGCCGCCTTTCTGCATCTGGCCTTGGGAAGGGCCCTACCACAGCTGCATGCCTTCTTTTGCACTTCACATTGCTGTGCACATCCACTGTACATGGATGTGTGTGCAGGATGTGGAGGAGGCCTCTGTTTTTGGCGTGAGGTTTCTCTCCCTACTCTCCTTTAGAGACAGAGTCTCCTGTATGTAGCCCAGGCAGGCCTGAAACTTGCTGTGTAGCCAAGCATGACCTTGAACACCTGATCCTTCTGCCTGTACCTCCCTAATGTTAGGATCATCCCCAGTTTATGTGAATGATGGGGACCAGACTCAGGACTTTGTGCATTGCTAGGCCAGTACTCTATCATCTGAGCTACATCTCCAGCCTGATTTATTACATTATTTGCTGTGTATGATTTTGAGATAGCAGGGGGCTCATCAGATCAGGCTTCCACAATGCCAAAATAGGAAGTCCTTAATGCTGAAGTCTCACAGTACTTATGAGATGTGAATTGTGTGATCCTTTCTCTGCTTGCACCTGAGGTCCCAAGGAGTTAGTGGACCTTCCACTAGAGGAGAGCCAAGGCCAAATCTGCTTCCCCTTTGATCTAGATCAAGATTAGCTTCTTATAATTCTTTGTCATTCATGGAAAAGATCTTGGGGAAGGTGGGGAGACTCAGTTGATGTCTAAGAGCACATTGGCTTCGGTGGTGGTTTACATGAGAACTGTCCCCCATAGGCTCCAAGTACTTGAATACTTGGCTCCAGTTAGTGGGGCTGTCTGCAGAGGTTTAGAAGGTGGACCCTTGCTGGAGGAAGCACATCACTAGGAGTAGGATTTGAGAGTTCATAGCCCCACTTCCAGCTTCTCTCTCTGTTTCCTATGTGTGCTTAGAGATGTGAGAGTTCAGCTTTCTGTTCTAGCTGCCTGTGCAGCCATGTCTCCCGCCTGCCATGATAGACTTTTATCCCTCTAGAACCATACGTCAAATAAACTCTTCCTTCTGTAAGTTGTGTTGGTCATGATATTTTATCACAGCATCAGAAGAATAACTGATACAGCTTGCAACAGCTTCTAGAAGATAGGGGCCTATCAGGGCATCCCACACCACATATAACTGCCAAACAACAGGCTTGCAAGAACCTGTGTCACTGACAGCATGCTGCTAAGACCTTATTTAACAACTAGGAATTGGACTCTGATGGAAAATCTCAGCATAAGTTATTTATTTATTTTATTAATTCATCCATCCACCAAACATCTACTGGGCCAGGCATGGTACTGGCCATAGGATCTTCCTGTTCCCTGAAGGCTTCTCTGGTGTGTGTTTGTGTGTGTGTGTGTGTGTGTGTGTGTGTGTGCATGCGCGCATGTGTGGTGAGAGATGGCTTTGTTTACAGTTCTCCTGCTTGTTGGAGAGTTTTTCTAAGGGCATTCTAGGCAGCACCCTGAAAGTCCGCAGCTTGTCCTCCCCTAGAGATGACACAGTGGCTCAGGGAGTGGCCCTGAATCTGCAGTGAGTCATTGCATCCAGCTCAGCCTCTTGCCAAGCCGTTGCACTTTGGGAACAAACAGCTGTTAGAATGGAAAATATTTAAAACTTTACAAAAAGGAAAGAATCTAGACTCTAGGAGAAAATTGGGCAGATCCTTCTATGTTGATAGGCAGTAATGTTTTTAAGGAACAGAGGTGGATTTAAAAACGGGAGTGGTATAGTCCTGGTCTTCCTGGGTTGCACAGCTTCCCCAGGAATGGCAGAAGGTGATATGTCACAGGGCTTCCTGTCCAGCTGGAGGGAATAGTGAGGGAGGGCTCAAGTCTCATGAATATTTCTCTGCAATTTAAAGGCATTCCCCACCTTCCCATTTTAACAACTCAGGTGGAAGTCCTGCTGTTCCCCCCCCCCCCCACACACACACCCTACCCTACCCCACACCTTTTTAAAAATCGGTTTAGGTAATGTATTCTGGCAACAGAATGTATTCCTGAGCACCTGCTATGCAGTAGGCATTCTAAGAGCTATGGAAATGAACTGAACAGTATTCCTACCTTCGTCAATTGAGCATTCTGATGCACTATCCTAAAAATCTTTTTAAAAGAATGCTAAGTAGATCTTGTACCCTAGCTTGTTCTATGAGAGCCAAATTTGTAACATTTTGAGATGAGAGGGCAAAAACTGGCAAGAGAAGCATTAGTTACCCCTGTCTTCGCAGAAGGTCCAAAATTAAGAATTAATTAATTTTATTTTTGACTCGTGGTTTCATGTATCCAGACTGGGCAGTAACTAGCTATATAGCTAAAAATGACCTTGAACTTCTGAGGTTCATGCCTCTACCTCCCCAGTGCTACCTCCACAGGTACTGTGCCAGCTTGATACTACTGTTACGTGAGCTTTACAAATGAGAAAACTGAAGTTCAGAGAGGTAAGACGCTCACCTGAGCCTGCTGAGAAAAGAGCCAGGATTCTGGGACCTCAGTCGTCTACTTCCAAATCCTTGCTCTTTTTCTTTCCACTGAACTTTCAGGTCCAGAACATCCTAATGCATAGATTACAAGCTTTTAGATAGAAACACACCTAGAGCCTGGAAATAACATACATTTATCACCCTATACTTCTAGACATCTCAGCACTGTGCCAGGTGAACAGCACACATTTGTGCAGTGACATTTCCTTAGGCTGTGGCATTACATTTAGCAATTCAGGATTCTCTCTTCCTCCTCATTCTAGCCACCCGCACAGCCTCAAACCTGATGCTGCCACCCCCAGCTCCATGAAGCCACTCAGTCCAGTTATCTGCATTATCTTTCTACTTTATAACAATGTCTCCATTTGCTGGTGCAGACAGCTATTGAATCACCTGTCTGCCTTGCACCAGAAGGCAGGGCGCAGGTTGCCTTGGCACCTTGTTAACATCTGTCACCTATAGTAGGAGTGAGTGAATCTGGCAAAAAGAAGATAGGCGGATGCCCATCTGAGACTTCCCTGTGTGATCTGTGCGCATTAGACATGTTACCTCTGGACTAGTGGGTGAGGGATCAGCATTCTTTTCTCAGTAACAGGAAAGATATGCAGGAATGCCAAGCCTGGGAATTCTGAACTACAGATAATCTGGGGGCTGTGTGAGTAACTCCTCATGTGGGCCAGGGTGTGCTTTGGAGGATTCTTTGGGAGATCTGAAGGACGGATTTAGCTTCCATTTCTCAAATTGACAGCCTTGTAAGGTCTGTCCTCGACTCTAACTGGATGCTCCTGAGTGTTGTTTAGGCATACGTTATTTCTTATGATTCTGGGATTCCTTTGATTACAAGATGCATTATTGATGTCCTAACAGTGTTGGCAGAGAAAGCAGAAGTTGAATTGCATCCACAAGAATAGACTTTCTGTTTCACATGTGCTAAAATGTAAAAATATGGCCATCATAGAATGGAGGATGTGAGATGATTATAAAGAGCATAGCCAAGCTGGGTGGCTGGCTGGCGGCCGCTGATTGGAGTGATGAATGAGGCTGGTCAGGCTAGCTTGCTAAAGGCCTTTTTCATGCCAGGCGTGGTTGTGCAGACCTTTATTTTTATTTTATTTATTAATTTTTTTTTGGTCTTTTCGAGATAGGGTCTCCCTTTAATCTCAGCACTCAGGAAGCAGAGGCAGGTGGATCTCTGAGTTCAAGACCAACCTGGTCTACATACTAAGTTCCAGGCCAACTGGGGCTATAGGGAGACCCTATGTAAAAAAAAAAATAGTCCTTTTTCACATCTGACACTGGGTTGGAGGATGCATGTGGCAGAGACCTTTCCTGAGGCCACCCCTGCTCTGAGAGGCCGGTGAGAGTTAAAGAAAGGACTTAGGCGTATGTAGATGTTTAGTTCCACTCCTGTTGGTGTGATAAAAACACTCTGACCAAATACTCTGATAAAAGGATTTATTTCTGCTTATAATTCCAGATGACAGTCCTTCATTGAGGGACATCACCTGGAGGCAGGCCTGCTTGCTATTCCACACAGCATTACCACTAACTGAGGAATTCACTTCATAGCAAAGTGATTCAACAGGAACCATGGAGGGTCCTGCTGCACTCTGCTAGGTTTCTTACATAGTGCAGGACCACCTGTCCAGGGAATGATGTCACCAGAGTGGACTAGGCCCTCCTCTATCAACTTAAAATCAAGACATTCCTCCGTGGACACATACAGGCTCATCTGACCAGGAAGGTCCCCAATCAGTGCTCCTCTCTCTGATGACTAGCTATGTCAAGGTGGCAGTTAAAGCTAACCAGGACACTCGGTTTGCTTATTAGTTATAAACCCTCTACAGCGATGTTCATCTTGTAGTAGGATACCCTTTTCCCTGTGAAATGGAACAAAAGAACAATGATAATGCCAGCCTCCTTTTTTGCAATTATAATAGAATTTTTGTGAATTTCATCAATATATTTTGTGTTTTTTTGTTTGTTTGTTTGTTTTTTATTATTTATCTTTGTATGTGTATGAATGTACTGTCTGCATGCAGGTCTGTGCACCCGTGTCGTGCAATGCCGCGGAGGTCAGAAGAGGGTCTCGGATTCCCCTGGAACTGGAGTTCTCCTGGAATTGGAGTTACAGACGGTTCTTAGCCGCCATGTGGGTGCTGGGGATCGCGAAACCCGGGTCCTCTGCAAGAGGTCAGTGCTCTAACCACTAGTCTATCTCTCCAGCCCTCTATTTCATTAATATATATTTGATCATATTTAGAGCCCTTTTTAGCCCCCACAAATTTCTGTTTACTGTATTTCCTTATAACACATGCTAGTGTATTGTATGATGATGTAGCTAAGATATGTCAATCAGAGTCAGTTTGTGTGTATCAATGTCCTACAGTGTAGGGTCATTACTGGAGCTGAAAACTACTAAGAGTCTTAACTCTTAAACTTGTGTATGAATTCCCTTCCCTAGCAGTTCCATCAGTTGCCACATTGAGCTCAACAAGCTTGTGCATCTGTCATCATTACTGTTAGTTCATCTGAGAACTGACCAGCTGGATAGAAAACTCTTGTTTCCTTGTGGTCATTCACCACCTTTGGCTCTTACAATCTTTCTACCTCCTTTCCTACAAAGAACCTTGCACCTTGGGAGACATTTGATATAGGTGTACTATTCAGAGATGAGCAATCTGTACCTTCTTATTCTCTATATATTGGCCAGATGTGGTTCTATGTGTTATATTCATCCATTCTATACTGCATGAGCGTTTTTACTTAGTTCAAGTCTATGGTCTATAGTAGGTTCAGTGTTCTACCTGTAAATGGTATAGGCTTTGTGGAGCGCTTTTATATGATCTCCTATGCTATATCGAAATCTGATATGATGCATGCTAGCTCCTATCATCTTTATCCCTTTAAAGACACTTCTATGCTGGTTAGGTTTCTGTACATGGGTTTTTGTTTGTTTGTTTGTTTGTTTTTTCTTTTTGAGCGACTTAGGCTCTCTCCTGTAGCTCACAGCAGTCTCTGGAACCTCAATGTAGACAGGCTGGCCTTGAGAATCTCACAAAGATCTCAATGCCTCTGCCTCCCAAGTGATAGGATTTAACGGCGGTGATCCACAAACGCCTGGCTCTTAAAGTTTTATCAAAAAGCGGGCTGTGTAGTTAGTTTTACCACTACTGTACTACCTACGCTGCTTACACTCACATCATCGCTACAATAATTGCTGTCTTTCAGGAAATTATTCACACCCTTTTTTTTATAGTAGTGCATTTTGACTCCCTCCGTGTAGTAGTCACTTTTGTTGCCTGGTGATCAAAATACACCATGACCAAGGAACTTATACAAAGGAAGTTTATGTGAGCTTACGTTCGACGGTTCCAGAGGAAACTGAGGCCGTCTGTGGCGGGGGGGGGGAGGCCATTTGGTTGGCTGGAGAGAGCAGCAAACCATAGGCGTCACATATTGAATGAGCACAGGGGAAGCAGAGAGAGAGAGAAGCATGGAGAACAGAGCTTTGTTTAAACTACACTAGGCCTGCCCCCAAACAAGACTATCCACCTAGCAGGCACACACATTTCAAGACATTC
The DNA here is from genome assembly GCA_009823505.1 of Rhizomys pruinosus. NCBI lineage: Eukaryota > Metazoa > Chordata > Mammalia > Rodentia > Spalacidae > Rhizomys > Rhizomys pruinosus. The sequence continues at coordinate 5,610,215 of VZQC01004414.1, forward strand.
CAAAAAACAGTGCAATGCCAACAATCCGTGAGAACATAATTGTCTGAATATTACAGCCATATGGGGGAAAGCATGTAAACAAATCAAAAACGCCATTGGAAGGAAAGAAAGAGAAAAGGGAGAGGGAGGGAGGGAGGGGAGGGAGTGAGGGCGGGAGGGAGGGTAGGGTCGGGATTGGATTGGATTGATGTTTTGAGTGATGTAGTTGATTTAGTGGTCGGTATGCGATATAGAAGACGTATCTTATATATATCTCTATCTGCTTATATTCTTGAGATCTCCTCTCTCTCTCTCTTTCTCTCTTTCTCTCTTTCTCTCTTTCTCTCTTTCTTTCTCTCTTTCTTTCTACAGGGTCTCCCTTTAGTCCCAGCTAGCCTGGAGCTGGCTATAGTAGACCAGGCTGGCCTTGAACTCATAGAGATCTGCTGCCTCTGCCTCTGGAGTGCTGGGCCTGTTTTTTAGTTTTTTGACCCCTCTGTATTTTCAAATCGAAACATGCATATGTAAAATGTTTCAAAGCTGGCATCCAGCTATTGCAGAGAATGTGTGATGTCTGTCTTTCCGGGTCTGGGTCTCCTCACTCAGGATGATTGTTTCTGGTTCCATCCATTTACCTACAAATTTCATAATTTTTTTTTAAGAGCTAAATAAGATTCCATTGTGTATTGTACCACACCTTCGTTTTCCATTCATCAGTTGATGGACATCTCTGTTGTTTCCAATTCCTGGCTATTGTGAAAAGGGCAGCCTGCCTCTTTTTAACGAATTGTTATTTACTCTGTTAGAGTTGTCTCCTCCTTAAGATGGAGCAATAATGGTGCTTCTCACTGCCTGGACTGAGTGAGGGCTGTGCATCACTGTAAGTGGCAGGGAGGCTGACACCCAGGACTGAATGCTGCTGTGGAGTGCTGAGCGAGAAGGCTTTCTGCAAGGGGACTGAAACCTCCTGTAGCTTCCCACCATGGTCTTCCTGTCCTTGGACTGAGTGGTGGCCGCAGCTCTGAGGGACTATCCCCGGAAGGTGTCTAACAGACCTTGAAAGTAGCCTCCTCTCTGACTGCCACTGGGGCAGGGGTCAGTAGACAGAACAGGATGAACAGCCACATGAAATTTATGTCCATGTGGCCAGTCTTGTTGACATGCTGCTGAGTCAGGACCCTGGTATCCTTTCTAGTTTGTGATTGTCACCATAGTGACAGTTATTTGTGTCACCTATTGGTCTTTCGCTCTGTGGGGATAGCAAATGTGATTAGTGAAGGTGCAGCTCCTTTGGTGCCAGCATCTCCAAGCTTGGCTCTAGGACTCTCTGCTGTCAGTGTACGGTGCTGAGCCATAACTGCCAGCAAATGCCTAGTACCCAGAGCATTTACAGGCCCGAGCTTAGAGTGTTGGAACCCACAGCTCTTCTAGCTCTTTGGTAGATGGAGGCACTAAGTCTTGGTGGCTTTCTGGAATTCTTCTGGTGGCCATAGCTTGCCACTCTTCTGCAGTCTCAGCTCTGCACTGTCTGTTCCTGCCTGTTGTCTGGAATGCATCAGTTACTGCTACTGGGTTGCTGCTTGAGGCCCAGGGAGTTGTCTGTTCTTCACATTATCAACTCAGCTTGTTCTGCCTGTCATAAAGGCCATAAGGATAGTAAATCCCCCAGGGAGGCTTTACTGGGGACCTGGCTGTAGCACTGGGATTGGGGGCAGTGCAGGGTTCATGAGACGGCCCCTTGCAGCTCCAGGACCCATTGCAGGGTGTTTGGAGATGCTACGTGCGGAGCAGAGTCTCCTGGAGCAAAGCCATGCTGGGACCGCTGCCATGACAGTTGTGATGGGGAGTCTTACCCTGTGACTGGAGCAAAGTCTCTCTGGGGTATCTGGGGATGGTTCAAAGTCTCCTCTGGACATCAGTGGCTGGAACAGAGTGTCCCTGAACAGTTACAATGTGTTTAAAGCAGCCTCAGCTTTCATGGTGAGGCCCTGGAAGTATTGAGGGAGCAGCTATTCTGACAGCTTTGGTGGTTCCTGTGAAAGCGGTGGGGAGAAAGTTGTACTTGTCACTGCCCCTGACAGACCGTCAGGAGGGACATCAATATCATTCACAGCCCTGCAGGACCTGGGAAGAATAAAAGCAATACTAGTGCTCTGATCTAACCTTTCTGTGTCTGCTCAGCCTGGGGCAGGCACCCTGTTGGCCCTGGACAGCTGACATTGCAGTCAGGCATGGGGAGAATCTGACAGCTGTCAATCAATCAAAGAAAGGTGCTGCTTGTAAACTGATAGTTTCAGTCATTTAAAAGAAAAGAGAAAAAAAAAAGACCAAAATGTTAAGGGATGCTTATATCAAAGATTGGACATAAAATTAACATTTCTCAGCCAAACCTTATCCAACAGTGTCTAAATGTCAGCCAAATGCCCTTAGCGAGGGCTGGCTCCTCCCTGTCTGTCTCAGTCACACACCTGCCCTACACTGGCAATTCTCATCCTCCATGACTTTCTCCCAACAATGCTACATCAAAATACTGTTCTCCTTAAAGTCAGCTGCTGAGGAAATGTGAGCACATAAATAGATGATTTGAGGTGTTCAGAGGTGAAGATGCAAGGCAGTGAGAAAGAGAAGCATAGCACCTGGTAAAGGGAGTCTTCATTTCCCTCCGGGCCTCTCCATGTTGTGGGAACCGGGATTTTGTTCCCACATGCCCACTCATCTGGTCTGAGGACTGTACCTGGGAGTAGTTCCCTGGACCCCTCTGAGCTTGCCTCTTGATGGTAGAAAGGAGAGAGTGGCAGATGTTGCTTATATCAGGATGTACCAGGCAATATCTGTGGGCCTGTATTGTACGTAAGGAACTGTCATTACCCCAGACATAGCAATCGGGCAAGAGAGCCAGTGTTTCAGTGACTCTGTGTCCCATGCTTTCCTCTTTCTATTGCTTAGGAAACTCCTCTAACATTGGACTGCCTGCAGCCTCCTTGTCCTGCTTGGTGAGCACCTGGGAGCAACAGCATAGATTTCCCTGCCTCTAGCATTCCTTCTTGAGAGTGAAAGGACCTCAGTCATACTATTAAAACAGGGAACAAAAGCCTGGCTTCGAGGTGCACACCTTTAAACCAGCACTGGAGAGGCAGAGGTAGGTGGATCAGCTCTGCCTCCTCACATGGTATAAAAACTTAGAGTTAGCTTCTGGTTTCAAAGGGTTTATGGTTGTCCAGTGGACTCAAGCAGAGCATCATGGCAGAGGCTTTTTCTTTTCTTTTTTCTTTTTTTAATTGAAGTTTTATGCATTTCATACTACATTTTTTTTTTTTTTTTGAGACAGAGTCTCCCTATTGCCTCAGCTAGCCTGGAACTCACTCTGTAGACCAGGCTGGCCTTGAACTCACAACGGTCCACCTGCCTCTGCCTCCCAAGTGCTAGGATTAAAGGCATGCACCACCACGCCCAGCTTAAGAGACGGTTCTTAGCCCCTGTGTGGGTGCTGGGAATCGAACCCAGATCCTCTGCAGGAGCAGTCGGTGCTCTTAACCACTGAGCCATCTCTCCAGCCCCACACTACATTTCTTAATCAAATTTAGACCCATTCCCCTTCCTTGTTCCCCACCCCACCAGAGCCCATTTTTTCTCCCATACATGTCTTTCATCTTTTTCTCAGTCTTTTTTTTTTTTTTTTTAATTTTAATGCAGAACTTTACTGTTTGGGGCAGAAGTTTACTGTTTCAGTCAGATCTTTGACTTAGTCTTTTGTTGTTGTTGTTGTTGTTCCTTCCAATCTGTATCACTTCAAAACATGCACACCACACATACACTAAAGTCATGATGTCTGAAAAACAGGTTAATTCCAAAACATGTTTAGGGATTCATATTTTGACAGTAGGGTTGTATGTAGATAAAGAAAAAAATATTACTTTACATTCCTACATTACACAGTAAATTGATGAGTAACATCAAGCATTATATCTACTAAAAAAAGAAAGAAAAAAGAAAAAAAAATACTCAGTTTGCCTTACAAATAGAGATTTGGTACTAGGAACCACAAATGAGGGACACCATATGTCGTTTGTTTTTCTGGGACTATGTTATTTCACTTGGTATAATGGCTTCTAGTTCCATCCATTTATCATGCAAAGTTCATGATATCATTTTTCTTTACTGCTGCATAGAATTCCATTGTGTAGATGTACCACATTTTCTTTATCTACTTGTTGGTTGAGGGACACTTGGGTTGCTTCCAGCTCTTCGCTGTTGTGAAGGGAGCTGCAATAAATATTGGATATGCATGTATCTCTGCAATAGGATGAGTCTTGTGGGTATATACCCAGGAGTAGTATGACTGGGTCAGGTGGTAGGCTCATTTTGAGTCTTTTTTTTTAAACAATTTTTTTAAAATTTATTTATTTATTTTTTAATTTTTTTTATTAATTTTTATTTATTTCTGTATGTGTATGAATGTACTGTCTGCATGCAAGTCTGTGCACCCGTGTCGTGCAATGCCGCGGAGGTCAGAAGAGGGTCTCGGATTCCCCTGGAACTGAAGTTCTCCTGGAATTGGAGTTTCAGACAGTTCTCGGCCGCCATGTGGGTGCTGGGGATCGAACCCGGGTCCTCTGTAAGAGCGGTCGGCACTCTTAACCGCTAGGCCATCTCTCCAGCCCTAAATTTATTTTTGTATGTGTATGAATGTACTGTCTGCAAGTAGGTTTGTGCACCCATGTCGTGCAATGCTGCGGAGGTCAGAAGAGGGTGTCAGATTCCCCTGGAACTGGAGTCAAAGACGGTTCTCAGCTGCCATGTGGGTGCTGGGGATTGAACCTGGGTCCTCTGCAAGAGCAGTTGGTGCTCTTAACCACTAGGCTATGTCTCCAGCCCCTCATTTTGAGTCTTTTAAGAGTTCTCCACACTGCTTTGTACGAGGGGTTGTACAAGTTTACATTGCCACCAGCGGTGGGTGAGTGTTCCCCTTTCCCCACAACCTCTCTAGCATTTGGTGTTCTTTGTTTTCTTGATCATAGTCAGCCTTTTTTTTCTTTTCTTTTCTTTTCTTTTTTTTTTTTTTTGGTCTTTTTGAGACAGGGTTTCCCTGTAACCCCCACTGTCCTGGAGCTCACTCTGTGGACCAGGCTGGCCTTGAACTCACAAAGATCTGCCTGCCTCTGTCTCCTGAGTGCTAGGATTAAAGGCATGCACCACTATGCCCAGCTTCACAGTCAGTCTTACCAGAGTAAGATGAAATCTTAAAGTGGTTTTAATTTGCATTTCCTTAATTATTAGCAACGTTGAACACTTTTTAAGATGTTTCTCAGCTATCTTTACTTCGTCATTTGTGAAGTCTCTGTTCAGCTCTTTACTCTGTCTTTGGAGTGAGTCATTTGTTTTCTTGCTCCTCTGTTTTTTGGGTAGTTTATATATTCTGGATGTTAATGCTCTGCCAGATGTATCACTGGTGATGTTTTCCTCCCACTCTGTGGGTTTTCTCTTCACTTCTTTGTTTCTTTCACTGTACGGAACCTTTTGACTTACATGAGGTCCCACTTGTCAATTGTTGACCTTATTTCCTGTGCAGCTATTGTCTGATTTAGAACGTCTTTTCCTATGCCTATGTCTTGTGGGTTATTACCAAAGTTCTTCCTCTATCATTTTCAGAGTTTCAGGTTTCACATTGAGGTCTTTCATCCATTTGGAGTTGGTTTTTGTACAGGGTGAGAAGTAAGGGTTTAATTTTATTATTCTACATGTAGTGATCCAGTTTTCCCAGCACCATTTGCTGAAGATGCCGTCTTTCCTCCATTGAGTCTTCTTGGCTCTCTTGTCAAATATGAGGTGGCTGAAATTGTATGTGCTTGTTTGGATCTTCAGTTTTGTTCCATTGGTCAACAGGTCTCTTTTTGTGCCAGTACCAAGCTGTTTTTATGACTATAGCCCTGTACTATAAAGTCTGGTATAGTGATCCCCCCTGTATTGCTCTTTTCCCTCAGGGTTGCTTTGGCTATCCAGGGTCTTTTGTTTTTCCATAAGAATTTAGGGACTTTTCCCCCCTAAGTCTGTGAAGAAACTCTTGGGGATTTTAATTGGTATTGCATTGAATCTGTATACTAATTTAGGTAGGATGGACATTTTTACTATATTAATTTTTCCAATCTATAAGCATGGGAGGTCTTTCCACCTTCTAGTGTCTTCTTCACTCTCTTTCTTCAGGGGTTTAAAGTTTTCATTGTAGAGGTCTTTGGTGTCTTTGGTTAGGTTTGTTCCAAGGTATTTTTTTTTTTTTTGAGGCTATTGTGATAGGGAAGGTCTCCTTGTATTCCTTCTCCAATTGCTTGTTGTTGGTGTAAAGAAAGGCTACTGATTTTTTCTAGGTTAATTTTGTATCCTGCCACTTTACTGAAACTCTTAATCATTTCTAGGAATTCTCTGGTAGAGTATTTAGCATACCTTAGGTAAACTATCATCATCTACAAAAAGGGATATTTTAACCTTCTCTTTTCCAATTTGTACTCCTTTAATTTCCCTTTCTTGTCTTATTGCTCTAGCAAGCATTTCAAGTGTTATATTGAAGAGGAGTGGAGACAGGAGCAGCCTTGCCTGGTTCCTGACTTGCTTCTTTTTTTCCCCATTTAGGATGATGCTGGCTGTGGGTTTGTTGTATATGGCTTTGATTATGCTGAGGAATGTTCCCTCCAGCCCAGTTCCCTCTACGACTTTAAACATGAAGTCATGCCGTATTTTATCAAAGGCTTTTTCTGTATCAATTGAGATGACCATGTGGTTTTTGTCTTTCAGTCCATTTATGTGGTTTATGACATTGATTTATATATGTTGAACCATCCCTGCATCTCTGGTATGAATCCAACTTTGGTCATGATGGATCCAAGTTGGTTATGATGGGTGATCTTTTTGATACAATTTGCAAGTATTTTGTTGAGAATTTTTGTGTTTATGTTCATTAATGAAATGGGTCTATAGTTTTCAATTTTTGGTTGTATCTTTGCCTAATTTTGGTATTAGAGTGATGTTGGCTTTATAGAAGGAATTTGGGAGATTTCCCTGGCAGAGGCTTTTTTACCCCATGATGGACAGGAAGTGGAGAGGAAGGAAGGGGGTCCTGGTATCAAGTATACTCTGCAAAATCATGCCCTGTGACCTGCCCTCTCCAGCTAGACCTCATCTAAAGTTTGTTTCCCAAATAGTGCTTCCAGCTCCAGTCCAAATGTTTAACACATAGGCCTTTGGGGAGTATTTCACATTCATAGCAGACATGTTTATGCTCCATGTGGTTCATGCTCCTTAGTCGTTCATGGCATCCATAGTGGCTATACTGACAGGCTTTCAGTGGAAAAGCAGACATATGGGTGTTAACATGTGCTGCTTGTGGGGATGAATTCTAGTTCACTTCAGCAGATCGTTGGTTCAAATATTTTACCACTGAGGCAGTGAAATGAAAGGCTATTAATAGAGAGCAACATGTCATTTGTTCTTTCCATCCATAGATTTTATTGAACACCTATTTACAGACACCCATTGCTTCCCTGCCTGTGTCTTTGAGTTCTCCCAGTATGTGTTCACAAGACACTTCTGCGTCTCGGAGACCATACCCTGGGATGGATGACAGTTGCTGCATAAATGCCTCAACTCTCCCTCCCTCAGAAGGAGGGTTTTGGGTGTGTTTTCTAGTCTTCCCAGAGGTCCATGGGACAGCCCGCATTTACCTGACTTTTGTCTCCTAGTAGCACCATCTGAAGAGGATTAAATGAAACAATTTAAATACCACCAACACCATACCTGCATCAGTTCCTGAGGGACAAGAATTTCATTCTAAGCACATCATCTTGTTGATTCATTTAGTAATTGTGAGGTAAACACTTTAGTGATCCTGAGTTTAAAGATCAAAGGCCTAAAGTATATAAAGATAAATAGGTCTTTGGAGTCACTCTGGGCTCTAACAGGTGGAATTTTTCTTGGGTCTCTTGTCTAATCATAAGTTAAAAATATAGGATCTAGCAAAACAGTCACACACATACATACACACACACACACACACACACACACACACACACACACACACACACAATATGAAGCCCAGTGCACCATTTTATTTATTTATTTGACAGTTTTTATTTACTTTTTATTTACTTTGTGTAGTTGAGGATGACTTGAATTTCAGCTCCACCTGCTTCCACATGTTCTGGGATGACAGATGTGCCCCATCTAGCACTGGTTTATGCACTGCTGGGGATTGAGCCCAGGGTTTCATGCACTCAAGACAACCACTCTAAGAACTCCAATTCTTAACACTTATGGTTTGTTTTGTTTTGTTTTGTTTTGTTTTGGTCTTTTTTGAGATAGGGTCTCCCTGTAGCTCTGGCTGTCCTGGAACTCACTATGTAGACCAGGCTGGCCTTGAACTCACAAAGATCCACCTGCCTCTACCTCCCAAGTGCTAGGATTAAAGGCGTGCACCACCAGGCCCGGCTCACACTTATGTTTTTTAAAAATGTATGAATAAGTGTTAATATTACCTTTAATGTGAGTGTGTGCTTGCCTTGTTCTCAGCTGGCAAGAATAGTCCCAGGCATGTGAGAAATATGGCTTGAGAATTTTTTGAGGGCTGGGGATGTAGCTCAGTGGTAGAGCACCTGCTTAGCACACATGAAGTTCTGGTTCAGCCACCTGTATGGCCAGAACAATAGACACAAAAACAAAATCAAATACATATAGAAAACCACATATGTGCATCAGGACTGTAGAGTTAAAAACAGAGTCAAACACATATAGAAAAGCAGATATATTCATTGAGACTATAGAGTTAAAAATAGTCAAATACATATAGAAAACCAGATAAGTTCCTTAAGACTGTAGAGTTGTAAAAGAACTGACAGTTTCTGTTGTGAGAATTTGCTCTATGAAGCCCAAGGTAGTAGTGCACCCATAATCCCTGCACTCAGGGGTCTGAGGCAGAGGAGCTCGAGGATAGGCTGGGCCATGTGGTGAAACCTTGTCTCAACTAACTAACTAACTAACTAACTAACTAACTAACTAACTAACTAACTATATCTATCTATCTATCATCTATCTATCTATCTATCTATCTATCTATCTATCTATCTGACTGACTGACTAACTAGCTAAGATAATGGAGTCAGATTTTAAATTTTGCTAGGTGATACAGCCCTGTTGATCCATAGCACTGCAAACAAACAAACCACCCAACAAACAGCAAGTGGAGAGGGTATTGGAGGGTATGCCCAAAGTACATTATATACTTGGATGAAAATGTCCTTATGAAACCTAGTACAACGTACAATGAGTTAAAAATACTAAACACCCAATTTACTGAATGAACGTGAAATGGATTTTTTTTAGGGGGTACCTTTTTCATTGTATTTAGCAGGATCATTTAGAACACAAGACAACATAGCTGACATTGGTCCATCAACTTTTTGTTTTAAACTGAAACAAGATCTTTTGTGAGCATCCATAGTACCTACCACAATTCTGTGTAGGTCCTGTTGGTCAATAGGGTGTTTCTTTTAAAATCTGAATGTTATTTGTGGGTTTTTTTTGTTTTTTTTTCACATAAATTTATTTTTATTTTTTAAACAAATCTAGACCCGTGTCCCCCCCATTCCCCCACCCCACCAGAGCTCATGCTTTCTGCCAAACATGCTTTTCATCTCTTTCTCAGTCTTTCTCAATAGTTTTCATGAGGAAGTTGACTGTTTTGAGCAGAAGTTCACTGTTTCAGTCAGTTCTTCCATGCAGTCCTTTCCGTTGTTGCTGCTATTGTTGTTATTTCCAATATGCATCACTCCCAACTGCTTTGGACAAAAGCTCAGGGGGCCATACACAAGAAATACTTACAACTAGGTAATCGGCACTAGCATCCACAGATGAGGGATACCATTCGTCGTTTTTTTTTTTTTTTCTGGGACTGTGTTACTTCACTCAGCATGATGTCCTCTAGCTCCAGCCATTTTCCTGCAAAGCTCATGATGTCATCTTTCTTTACTGCTGCACAGAACTCCATTGTGTAAGTGTACCACATTTTCTCTATCTACTCATCAGTTGAGGGGCATTTGGGTTGGTTCCAGCTCCTTGCTATTGTGAAGTGAGCTGAAATAAACATGGCCATGCATGTATCTCTGTGGTGGAGTGAGTCTTGAGGGTACATGCCCAGGAGTGGTATGGCTGGGTCGGGTGGCAAGTTCATTCCAAGTCTTCCAAGGGTTCTCCACACTGCTTTCCATAGTGGCTGTACGAGTTTACATTTCCACCAGCAGTGGATGAGTGTTCCCCTTTCCCCACAGCCTCTCTAGCACTTGGTATCATTTGTTTTCTTGATCCTAGCCAGTCTTATTGGAGTAAGATGATATCTTAAAGTGGTTTTCATTTGCATTTCCTTAATGATTAGTGATGTTAAACACTTCTTAAGGTGTTTCTCAGCCATCTCTAATTCCTCACTTGTGAAGTCTCTGTTCAGTTCTTTGCTCCATCCATTGAGTGGGTCATTTGTTTTCTTTTTTTTTTTTTTTCTCAAAAAACAAAGAAAAAAGAAAACAAGTGAAATGGATTTTTAAAAAACATCCTGGTAGTTCTTAGCCTCTAAGAAAATCAAGTTAATTGAAATGTACTATTTATATCATCCTTAGAAAAGCTAGTCCCAGAGAGAGCATGGCCTTAAAATTCAAACATATTTATCTTCAAGTGCTATGATAATGAACGGTTTCTGTTTTATGCCTTAAGAGTTTTTCAGGGGAACCTGGAAAGAAATAGTCACTGAAACCAAATCAGTCTCAGAGGATAGATTGGGCTTAATCTGTGTGCTTGGCCTAGAGCTCTGTGGAGAGACGTCTTGGCCTGTGCATGGATGGTGACCTCATTTTAGTGAGATGATCAAGGCAACGTACTGGCACACCTCACATAGCTCTTGCACACTCTGTCCCTCTGGAGGTTCATGGTGTACATTGATATAGCCCAGTTTGGAATCGTGGTCTTATTTCATAAACAAGAATCTGAGGGCCTGAGTGGCTGATCCATGAAGGTGGGGCACCAACCACCCCATTTAAGGACAAGGGCAAGGTGGACGATTAGACCAGGACTCATGTAGCAGCATGGGGAAGACTTGTTTATGCAGAAGAAAAAGGGCAGTGGTTTGTGTATGTATATATGTAAGTATGTATGTATGTGTATATGTATATATGTATGTGTGTATATGTATGTATATGTATGTATATATGTATATGTGTATATATGTATATATGTATATATGTATGTATGTGTATATGTATGTATATATGTATGTATGTGTATTTACTTTTCAGTCAGAGTCTCATGTATCCTAGGCTGGTCTCAAAGTTCTTATGTAGCCAATGATGGCCCTTACTGTCTCCCCCTCCTGCCTCCACCTCTAGAGTAATGGGATTACAGGAGCGTACAGCCCTGTCCAATTTATGCAGCATCAGAGGTCAAACCCAGGGTTTCATGTACTACAGGCAAGCTCCTTATCAACCAAAACACACCCTCATTCCAAGTTTTTGAGTCAGACAGCCTGGATCCAGAAACTGGTTCATCTTTACACTGTCTTAAGCATATCATTTTGTATTTCTAAGTTCTGATTTTCTACTCTATAAAGATGGCTCATGATCTGTCTCACAGGACTTGTGCCAATTTGACCCTCACAGGAGGGTCAAATTGGCACAAGTAAGTGAATATGCTACAGGAATAGCTGCGTTGACTGTAATCATAGTTGTATTATATATGTGCAAGGTTTTTTTCTTAACTTTGGTTCATGCTAATTGGTATTCATAAATTAATATTACTATGTAGTCTAGTCAGTTCTTTAAAATATTTATTAAATCTCAATCTCTCTCTCTCTCTCTTTCTCTCTCTCTCTCTCCCTCCCTCCCTCTCTCTCTCTCTCTCTGTATGTTTTTGACCAAAGACTTTTTGACTTACACTGGGTTTATCTGAACATAACCTCATCTAAGCCAAGGGATAATATTACAGTATCATTACAGACAACATCAGGCTACACAGGTGGCTCAGTGATTAGGAGCAGTGGCTGCTCCTGCAGAAAACTCAGGTCTGAATTCCAGCACCCACATGGCAGCTACCAACCATCTATGCTCCAGCTCTAGGGAATCTGGTGCCCTGTTCTGACCTTCAAGGGCATTGCACAACAGGGGTACACTTACATGCATGCAGACAATACACTCATACGCATAAAGTACAATAAATGAAAAATATTTAAAAAAGAAATGGAATGTTTAAGCAAACCACAAAACCCATGATCTAGTCCAGAGGAGCAAGAGCAGTTCTCTGGGGATGCAGCATTTAAGGAAGCAGAGGAATTAATGAGACAGAAAGGGCAAATCAAGAGGCCTTCCAAGCCGTGAGAACTACATGAGCAGAGACCTGTGACAGGAAGACTGTAGCATGTTTCAGGTTCCAAAAAACTGTCAGTGCTTCAGCAATGAGCCTGTCGGACAAGATGAGACTAGAGAGGTGGGAAGAGCCAGACTCTGACAAGTTATTCCATTCTTTCTGTAGAGCAGGGCTTCTTAAAACGTTTTCTTTTTCTGACCCTTTTTTGCCTGAGGAAATTTTACGTAACATCTAGTATGTAGGTTTATGAAACAGGTGTGCAAATAGAATATTACTGATAATAAACTTTATTTTAAAATATTGACCAGTTATGAAAGAGGAAATCAAAGATGCATACTGATGAGATTATATGCTTGTTTATTTTTAGGACCTGGCTGAATATTATTAATCTTGCGTATTGAAGAGCATCTTCATTGTTTTTCAGGGTTGATTCATATTTCTGTTTTATGCTTGTTAATTCAAAGAACACTTCTTGTAGATACACAGTAAAAAAATAGCAAAAGTATATTTAAGGCCATTTCTGAAATTGTTAGACAGTCTGTCCTAATCCCAACTCAAAATTTATGTAAGGGTTTTCTACTCAAGCAGCAATTAAAAAAAAAATCAAACATTATGGCAGTATAGTCCAAAGACAGACTTAATTTAATACCTACATGCTGGGGAACGACTGTAGGAAAATAGTGAAATCCCTTGTTTTCCACAATTAAACCATCATGATTCTGTAAGATCACTGTAATTCAAGGCATACAATAGTCTCAAATCTGACCTAAGTTGTTTCAGGCAGTGTTCAGCAGCGACGTGTAGGGTGAGGGTTTATGTAGCACCAAGTGTGTGTGTTAGATGTTCAGAATTAAGGCCGAAGAGAAGCTGTACAGTGGAACAAGACAAGCTCTGCCCCAAACACCTCTAATTCACTGTGCATTTGATTTCGAATGTATTTTCAGCACTCAGGTATTCAGAAACCTTCAACTGTTGCTAGATTTTTTTCCAAATCCCTGTATGGGGTCATGGCCTACATTTTAAGTAGGTTTGTCCTAGAACACCAAGAAGCCATTGAAAATGTTTAACTGGAGATGGAGAGGTGGGAGACGGCACCATAAGATTTATGCACTAAAAATGTTAGCCTGTGTGTCAGCTAATTATAAGATGTAAGTCTTGAGGCTGGAGAGATGGCAGAGCAATTAAGAGTGTGTAGTGAGTGCTCTTGTGGAAGACCCGAGTTTAGTTCCCAGCACTCATGTTGGGTGGCTCACAGCTACTTATAACTCCAACCCAGGGGATCCTACTCTCTCTTCTGGACTCCTTGGACACCTGGACTCAGGTGCACATGCATGTACATATACATGTAATTAAGAATAAAGATAAAATCTTAAAGATGTTGGGCTGGACACACCTGGGTTAAGGGAGCCTCAATTGGGGAATTGCCTCCACTGAACTGGCCGGTAGCCATGTCTGTGGAATATTTTCTTGATTGTTTAGCAATGTGGGTGGGCCCAGCCCACTGTGGGTGGTGCCACCCTGGGCAGGGTGTTGTGTATTGTGTAAGAAAGTAGGTTTACCAGGGGTGCAAGCCAGTAAGCAGTGTTCCTCCCTGGTCTGTGGTTCAGCTCCTACCTCCAGGTTTTAACCTTGAGTTCCTACCTTGAGCTCCCTAAGTGATGAACTGTGACCCAGGAGATGTAAGACAAACCCTTTCCTCCCTAAGTTGGTATTGGTCAGAGTGTTTTGTCACAGCAGTTGAAGAGAAACTAGAACAGATGTTAATCTTTGAATATGGGTTTTTAAAAATAAACACCATTTTTGACTACTAAGAAATTGAATTTTGTGGAAGCTTGATGCTATCAAGAGCACTGATGGTGATTGGGGCTGGGGCTTTTTTTTTTGGTCTTTTCGAGACAGGGTCTCCCTGTAGCCCCAGCTGTCCTGGAACTCGCTCTGTAGACCAGGCTGGCCTTGAACTCACAGAGATCCGCCTGCCTCTGCCTCCCGAGTGCTAGGATTAAAGGCGTGCGCCACCACGCCCAGCCGCGGCTGGGGCTTTATGATACAAAAGGAGGGACAAACTTTGGGAAAGTGGCGGAAGGGAATGACTACAGTGGTTTCATTCATCGTGGGGGACCTGGTCGGGCATTGAGGGTAGGTCACTTGCAGGGGCTTAGGTAAGAATGCTGGGTGCTTGGTCCACGGCTGCATCAGAGGAGATGAAGAGAGCTCTAGGTGGACAGGTTTTCTGCAGGAAGGTAGACATGACTTGGGGATGGATTGGATATAGGGCCGAGGATGATGTGAGGTCTAGAGTTTCTGGCCTTGGATCCAGGTGCCCATCTGAGCTAGAGATCCCTGAAGTAGGACCAAACCCCGTGGCCCGTGCTGCTTTCCTACCCTACTGGTTTTAACCCTTCTAAAGTACAATTATCGAAGCTACTCTATTACCAACACCTTCAGGCCAGACTTCTTGTGTTTCAGTGCACTCAGCAATTAAGCTTTGGTATGCATGCATGCATTAAAATCCTCTCCCAGGTTCACGGTGGCTGTCCTGTCCTGAAATATGTAGGTTCACCTCCTCCTTGGGGTGGGTTCCTCTGTTTTCCAGTAGGCACACAACTGTAGGTGTCTTGTCTGTCTGTCGTAGCTGTCACACACTGTAAGTTCATGTTTAAGGAGCCTGGGTCTAGAGAAGTTAATGACTTGTAAATTGCTCTCCAAGGTGGAGCCGGAAATAGAAGGCTCTTGAGCACATCTTTTGCAGAGCTGCACTGATTGGAAATGTCAGCTCCATTGTGGGAACGACACGTGCTGGCTGTCCAGTCTCACCTGCTGACTGGCCACCCTCTGGAGTCCGAGTGAAAGGGCCCAGGCTCCACTGGTTGGGTACAGGTTTTCTTGCCCAGCCCCCTGCCTGACTGTGTCACCTTTTCTCTCCATACTGTTCAGGTTGTTTTCGGATGTGACGGCTGAGACATGAGATCTTCAGCCTCCAGGCTCTCCAGTTTTTCCTCAAGAGATTCACTATGGAATCGGTGAGTGGTCCCCAGCCAGGCCCGTCTGGAAACCCAGATGCTTTGGGGGTTCAAATGCAACAGTCTTGAAAAACAAACACAGAAGCGGGTGAGAAGCAGTGTTGGTGCGAATCTCCATGGTGATGGCCTTCTGGCATTTGTAGCATGCTGGACTTCTGAAAGTTTCCTTCCTTTCTTTCTTTCTTTCTTTCTTTCTTTCTTTCTTTCTTTCTTTCTTTCTTTCTTTCTTTCTTTCTTATTTATTTATTTATTTATTTGTATTTTTGAGACAGGGTCTCCCTTTTAGTCCCAGCTGGCTTGGAGCTCTCTCTGTAGACCAGGCTGGCCTTGAACTCACAGAGATCTGCCTGCCTCTGCCTCCTGAGTGCGGGGATTAAAGGCATGTGCCACCATACCCAGCTGAAAATTTTCTTTTTTTTTTTGCTTTATATTTGTTTGTTTTTTAATTTTTTTATTTATTATTTTTTATTTTTTTATGTGTATGAATGTACTGTCTGCATGTAGGTCTGTGCACCCGTGTCGTGCAATGCCATGGAGGTCAGAAGAGGGCATTGGATTCTCCTGGGACTGGAGTCAAAGACGGTTCTCAGCCGCCATGTGGGTGCTGGGGATCGAACCTGGGTCCCCTGCAAGAGCAGTCGGTGCTCTTAACCGCTAGGCCATCTCTCCAGCCCCTATTTTTATTTGTTGTGTGTATGCGTCATGCATACAAGAGCCATGGTATACCTGTGGAGGTCAGAGGACAACTCGCAAGAGTTGGTTCTCTTCTTCCACCATGTGGCTTCTGGGGATCAAACTTGGGTCTTCATGCTTGACAGTAAACTCGTTTGTCTTCCCGCCCTTTCTTTCTGAGACAGGCCTCATATAGCCCAGGCTGGCCTCAAATGTAGTATGTATCCAAGGGAGACCTTGAATTTTTGCCTCCATTCCCAAGTACTGGGATTACAGGCATGCAGCACCATGCCTGGTTCGTGTGGTGCTGGGAATGAAACCAGCGCTCTCTGCATACTAAGCACACACCAAGCCTTTCACAGTTTTCTATCACATCTGTCATCTGTCGTGTTTAATCCAAAGGAAATGGGGAGTGGAGTGGGTACTAGGAAGTGGTCCGGAGCGTTGCTGGTAACAAAACCAGCAGTAGTTGCTGCTGTGTTAGCCAGTTTATTTGGAGACTGTCGCATTGTTTCTCCCCAGAGGCCCTGCCAGGCGGGAACAGCTATGTTCAATTGTCCTGCAGGATCTGAACTCAGTTTTCCCTGGTGCTGACCACTCCCTGTCCCCCNCTGAGAGAAATATGCAGGACAGTTATGGCAGAATGCATGATCTCGGTTGGGGGGGTGGGGGGGAAGGGAAAGGGAAATATGCCTGAACTGAATTGGAAAATGATGTATGAAATGCACAAAGCATCAATAAAAAAAAAAAAAAAGATCAAACACCATTCAATTCCATTATATTGGAAGCCCCAGCTTCCAACCCATGAAATATGGAGGCATATACTCTATCCATATGAAACCTTACAAGTAAATAAAACACCCATGTGAAGGCTCAGAATGCACAGTCTAATGGGTTGTCTAAAATTAAAACATACACACAAATACAAGTTATTCAATCATTACTAAGCTAGTTTCAGAAAGTATTTTTAATAAATAGCTCTATATCAAAATAATTATTCTTCTTTTAATATCATATGATATTTAATTTTGGGGGGGTCTTTTTCGAGACAGGGTCTCCCTGTAGCCCCAGCTGTCCTGGAACTCACTCTGAAGACCAGGCTGGCCTTGAACTCACAAAGATCCGCCTGCCTCTGCCTCCCAAGTGCTAGGATTAAAGGCGTGTGCCACCACGCCCAGCACTTTTATAAGGTAGGCACATAGTGCTGTAATTATTTCATTTGTAGGATGAAAATAGTTTTTAAGGATGGATTCTGAATGGGGGGACTAGAGAGATGGTTTAGTGGGTAAAGTGCTTACTGTACAGTCGTTGAATTTAGGTCTCCAGTGCCCATGTAAAAGCTGGGCACAGCAGTGTGTTCCTAAAAGCTGGGCACAGCAGTGTGTGTTCGCAACCTCAGTACTTCGAGGCGGGGGTGGAGAGGGGTGGAGACAGGCAGATCCCTGGGGCTCGCTGCTCAACCAGTCTAGCTGCAACAGTGCAGGCCAGGTTCGGAGGAGACCTGTCTCCAAAAATAAATTGGAAAGATACACAGGTATCAACCTCTGGCTTTAGCATGCATTTGTACCTGCACATACATACAAACCAGCATACACATGCGCACAGCATTGGTATCTGCATACACAGGCAAAGTAGCACACAGATGCAAATCAATATACACACAGACCAACATGCATACATTCAAACACACACACACACACACGCACACACACACACACACACAATGAATGGATGGGAGAAGTGAGAGTGGAATCTAAACTGAGGCTTTTAATGTGACCCAGACATGAGGTGACAAGACATTGTTACCATGGAAACGAGACTTTAGGCGCATACTTCTGTAGTTTGTCTATTATAGGATTCCTCAAAGTCATATTTTGTTTTGTTTTGTTTTTTTTTAAGCTAAGGAGCCACAAAAAGTGGCACTAATTTTGCAAGTATCTTTTTAGGAGATAATAATTACACTGCAACCATAAGAACTCAGGGCATTATTAGAATTACATTAGGTTTTGCTACAAATGACATAAAACCTAAAAGACCCTTGGCTTAAAAACAAAACAAAACAAAAAAAAACAGAGCCTGGTGTAGTGGTGTACAGCCTTAATCTCAGCACTAGCACTGAGGAGGCAAAGGCAGAGTCAGGCAGATCTCTGAGTTCAGGTCCAGCCTTGTCTGCATCACAAGTTCCAGGCCAGCTGGGGATGGGAGATGTCTCAGTACTTAAAGATGCCTTGCTGTGCATCAGGATTGGAATTTGAATCCCCAGAGCCCATGTAAATGCCCTGTGGGCAGAGTGGCCCATCTGTAATTCAGTCTTGGAAGACAGAGATTGGATCACTGGGGCTAAGCTGGTTAGCAAGGCTAGCCATATTGGTGAGCTCTGTGGTCAGTTGACAGACCCTGCCATAATGAATAAGCTGGAGGAGCCTTCCAGGATGATTCCTGACATCATCCTCGGGGTACCACACACACGCAGCTATGTGCATATGCACCCTTACACATACAACTGCCCCCACACATGTGAATGCACATATATACATGCACGTTTCACTCGTGTTCTCCTAGAATTTCAGACACAGATGGTGTGGATCTGCTGTAGTAATTTGTGCTACTCGGGACTTTTCTCCTGGTTCTCTTCCTTCTGGTTCTTCATTCCCAAGGCTCTCCTTGTCCCACGCTAGCTGCCTGTGCTCCAGTCGTTACATTTTCTAGAAGGAAAGAAAGAGCAAGAAGAAAGGCAGGCATGTGCTTGCTGCTGCTTCATATATTCTGTTGGCCAAAATTTAGCCCTCTGGCTACACTTACCTGCAGACAAGGCTCGAGAAATACAAGCTTTAATCAGAGTATGCTTAAGCATACTTAAGGGGAATAGATATGAGGCTGGATCTTCCTTGTGCATGCTAATTCATATTGTTTTGAAAGATTGCTATCAAGAGGATGAGCTCTATAGCAGACTGCTGGAGTTCAGTCTTGGATGCAAGTTCTGTGACCTTGGAAAAGCCACCGACCCTTCTGTGCCCCCAACATTGTCTGTAAAAAGCCTATTTCATACAACTCTGTAAGTGTTCTTTTGGACGGGGAACACCCTGGGTTCCAGTACCTGCCACACCATATGTGCTGCCTCAGCTGTTGTCCATTGCTTCCTTCACCAGCTCACTGCTGCCTCTCCAGAATCCTTGCTGCTGATGCCACCATTGCTTGTATTGCTGCTGCTTCCTCTGTTCCCATTACCACCTGTCTGTCAGTCCTGCAGCTTCCATTAGTCCTGTCACTTCTCCATCTGTTCCTTCTGCTACCTGATGCCAGTGCTGTGGCTACACCTAAGATCCTGTTCTCACTGCCATCCCATGCTTGCTTTTGAATTTGATAGCATGGTATCTATCCCCCCCACTTAGGAAGTGAGAATCAGATAATGCCTCTGTGAGGGTAGGGGACTCAGTGCTGGAAAGGAGTGTGTAGCAAGCACCTGCGACTGCTCTGTCTGCTTCCTGATTGATGTGCTGTTGTGTGTAAAAGTCCTTGAGTCTTACACTTAAGATATAGATATTCTGAGTGTTTATTTTATCCTTCAAAAAATGTCTCTTTGAGCTGGGGGGTTAGCTTAATTCGTAAAGACAATGCTAAGCAAGGATGAGGATTGGAGTTCAATCCCCAGCACTCATAAAACATTCATGGTGGCACACACCTGCGATCCCAGGGCTGAGATCCCAGGGCTCAGGAGTCACACAGGAGGACCACTGGGGTTTTCAGGCCGGCCAATCTGTGTTAGTGAGACACCCTGGAGTGAGTGATGAAGACTCCTAGCATGGACCTCTGGCCTCCACACAAATGCATACACATGCAGGTGCACCAGCATGCATGTACACATTTATACATGTCCCTCAGCTGGCTGGTGGTAGAACATGAGTGGTGTCTGATTCCAGATCCTGTGCTCTGAACTGTATCAGGAGGTCTTGCGTCTGCATTTCTTTTGCATAATGCTTTCATGAAGGGTTATTAGTCCACTGCATATTTCTTAGGTGCCGGGAACTAGGCTAGGATGCTTGGGATTCAGGGTGCATGCAGGTGACACAGCCAGCCTTGTGGGCCTCTAAGAAAGGTGAACACCATACTGGCTGACAGCCATCAGATTAGGTTCAATATGGGATGTCCTGGGGCCATAGGGTGGGCCTGGAAACCAGCCTGACCACTCCACTGAGTGAGCGATAGAGAAGTTTCCACATTAGAGAGCCACATAAAGCAGTGTTCTTTTTTTATATATATATAAATTTATTATTATTTTTTTTAACAAATCTAGACCCGTGTTCCTGCCCATTCCCCCACCCCGCCAGAGCTCATGTATTTTGCCAAACATGCTTGTCATCTCTTTCTCAGTCTTTCTCAATATTCTCCATGAGGAAGTTGACTGTTTTGAGCAGAAGTTCACTGTTTCAGTCAGTAGCAGTGTTCTTAAGCAGCGATAATGGGCCAGCTTTTCTTGTCCTGCCTGCTACTGTCACACTGTGAGCCTGCCTAGCCATCCATGCAGCAGGCTGGAGCTGGAAGCTAAAGGGAGAACAGGAGTAGACTTCCCACCTTTATCAAGACAGTGTACATGGCGGGTGGGTGGCTGGATGGAACTGGAGTAGACTTCCCACCTTTATCAAGACAGTGTAGATGGCGGGTGGTGGGTGGATGGATGGAACAGGAGTAGACTTCCCACCTTTATCAATCAGGAAGAACAGGAGTAGACTTCCTTCCTTTTTCAGGACAGTGTGGATGGGTGGATAAATGGGTGGGTGGGTGGACGGATGACTGATCATAATCCATAGCAGTGCAGGTAGTATGCCTGGGAAAGCTCAGGTCTGGGGGAAAAGTAATAAGGCTCATTTCCTTTTGTCACCCTGGGTAGCCCCAGGAAGACAGGGACACAGCCCCTGGTGGCCGAGTTGGATTCAGAGCTAGCTGTGGAAACCCCAGCTGGCCTTGTTTTCTGAATTTTTCTTCATATGTACAAATGACCTAACTTGAGGCTTTGACCCTCCTCGAGCCAAGCCCTGGGAAAATCCTCTGCTTTCCAAATGTCAGAGCAGACACCCTGTCATTATGCCGCAGGCCATCAGCCCAAATTGAATTTCCCTGCGTCCAGCTGATGTCCCTTTTTGGCCACAGGGTAGGGGTCAGGAATGTGTGCTGCACATGGACAGAAAACGTGTCTAGGAGCCGAACACAGAAGGCTGACCTCTCAACCCTCCCTTTCCAACATAACTGGGAGGCTTAGATGGCCTTTAGGGTTCTAGATGTAAAAGAAAAGAAACACATGATAGAAAAATGGTATTTAAGTTTCACTGTGAATGCCCTTTTGATGTCATCGAAGCTGTTTCAGTTTCCTCAGTCACTTCCCAACGTTGGCCATCTCTGTTACATAGGTTCAGGGAGGAATGTTCTCCCCAAACTGGTCCTGCTCCTCCCTCCTCCCTTCTTCCCTCTCTTCCTCCCTCCCTCCCTCCTTTCTGCCCTTTTCCCTCTGTCCTTTAGAGGGCAAAGGGCAGCTATAGCATGCTGAGCTGTGGAACCCTGGGGAAATAAGGGAGGAAGACTCAATGCAGAGCCTTTTTGACCGTGCTCACGTTCACTCAGCTGTTAAAATCTGAAGCTGGGGCTGGAGAGATGGCCTAGCGGTTAAGAGCACTGACCCCTCTTGCGGAAGACCTGGGTTCGATCCCCAGCACCCACATGGCGGCTGAGAACTGTCTTGAACTCCAGTTCCAGGGGAATCCAGCACCCTCTTCTGACCTCCACGGAATTGCACGACACGGTGCACAAACCTACATGCAGACAGTATACTCATACACATAAAAAAATAAATAAAATAAAAAAAATAAAAAAATAAAAGCTGAAGCTGTATTCATTCTGCAGATGTCTATTTTTTTCTACTTTAATTTTTTAAATTAAATTTTCAGTGTATGGACATTTTCAGTGTACAAAATAATGGGCTTATGACATTTTCTTAGTATTTTATGTAAGTCACTGCCTGCCTGTATGTAAATGCACCCATATTGTGTACTGCCCACGAAGTTCAAAAGAGATTGTTGGATTCCCTGGAACTGGAGGTACACTTGGTTGTTAGCTGCCATGTGGATGCTGGGAATCGAACCCAGGTCCTCTACAGGAGCAGCTAGTGCTCTTAACCACTGACCCATCTCTCCAGCCTGGTTTGTGACATGCTTACGTACAGCTCTCATTGCACCTTGCTCATGTTCCTTTCCCCAGCCATCCATCCCTCCATTCCTCCTCAGCCCCCTCTCTGGTCCCCTTCCTTCCCCAGATAGGCCCCCTCCACTTTCATGTCATACATTCATGTATATCAATAGAAGATGTTTGTTGAGCCCCTGATTGGCTCAGTTATCTTAGAAGCCTAGACTTGGTTCTTTCTCTGACGTAGGTTTTTCTTTCTCTTTTAATTTTGTGGTGTTGAGGATGGACCCCCTGGGCGTTGCTCTGCTGTGCGAGTGCTGTATCACTGAACTACATCCTGCTGCCCCCCCTTAAAATTTTTTAACTGAATTTCTGTATATTTCATACAGAACATCTCAATCAGTCTTAATTACCTTTATACCCACTTCTTTACTGCCCCTCCATTGGAATTCATTCACTGTCATTTGTGTTAAGGCCTGTTGTGCCAAATTATTGTCTCTAGATGTTCCTCAATGCCAGTTCATCCACTGAGCTCTAGTCGGCCTATCCAGAGTCCCTCACTTTAAGAAGACCAGCTCTTCCTCATGCAACAGTAATCAGCCGCCAATATTTCTTCAGCTAAGATTGGGTTCTGCTGCCCATTCCCCAGCTCTATGCTGGGCTTTTGTCTGCTCAAGTTTGCATGGGTCTTATGCATGCTGACACCATTTCTTTTCTTTTTTTTATTGTTATTAAACTTTTTCCATAGGTCATACATCACTTCTCAATTGAATCTAGAGTCGCTTCCCTTTCCATGCCCTCCACCCCACCCAAGTTCCTACACTCTGCCATACATGTCCTGCATCTTTTTCTTAGTCTTTCTAGAGATTTTTTTCAGTTCTTTTGTTGTTGTTCTCTCCAACTTGTATTGCTACAGTATATATACATATATAGTTATTTTTTTTGGATGTGTATGAATGTACTGTCTGCATGTAGGTTTGTGCACCCATATCGTGCAATGCCACAGAGGTCAGAAGAGGGCGTCGGCTTCCCCTGGAACTGGAGTTCTCCTGGAATTGGAGTTACAGATGGTTCTTAGCCGCCATGTGGGTGCTGGGGATCGAACCCAGGTCCTCTGCAAGAGCAGTCGGTGCTCTTAACCACTAGGCTATCTCTCCAGCCCTATAGTTATATATACATACATACATACATACATACATACATACATACATATACATATCACTTGAATTGAAGGATTTTTTTTCCTAGAGGATGTCATGTTTTCCTTAAGGAAGTGCTCGAAGATTCTTCCTTGGCAATCCCAAACAACCATCACTCCTGCACTTTTGCTCTACATTGGGGTCTTTCCCTCCCATGGTCCCCTAAATGAAGTCCAGTAAGCACATGTCCTGTCTTGAATCCCCCTGCAGTGGCCTCCATGATATAGGCCAGATAGTCCAACAATGGCAGTCTATATTCTGATGAGGCTGACATCCCCTTAGCTGTTTAGTCCATAAGCTGGGTATTTCAGTAGTCCCCATCTGGCATTGAAGGTTTGGAGGATGCTTGGAGAGACATGAGTCCTCAGTCCATATTGGAAGGTTAAAAAGCTGTGTCTTGGGGCTGGAGATATGGCTCAGAGGTTAAGAGCACTGACTGCTCTTGCAGAGGACCCGGGTTCGATTCCCAGCACCCACATGGTGGTTGAGAACCATCTTTAACTCCAGTTCAAGGAGAATCTGATGCCCTCTTCTGATCTCCGTGGCATTGCACAACACGGGTGCACCAATCTACATGCAGACAGTACACTCGTATACATTACAAAAAAAAAAAAAGAAAAGCTGTGTCTCATCTTTGAGGAGTGCCCAAAGGAGTGGCAGCCACAGAGCAGATTCCCTTGCCAGTAAGAATTGAAGACAGGCCAAACAACAGCACTCTCTCTTTTGTCTTTTTGTCTCTTTACTAAGATCTCAAGTTCTATGTCTGCAGTACAGTTTCTCTAGTCTTACTGATTATTTATATCTGGCTGTACTTTCCTTTTGGATGCTTAAGGCCTCACAGCCCAGATTAACCAAGGTTTTTGTTTTCTCCAGGTCAGTTGAGGATCTGGTCCTCAGGGGTCTCTTGGGTTTTTTTGGGGGGGGGAGAGGAGGGTAGGAGCGTCTTGCTCCTTTCAGCTCCTCATCCAGCAGTTCCATCCACTTGAGAACAATATCAGGTCTTGCTAGACCAGGCTTCCTTTTCTGAAGTATGAGCAGACTTTCCTCTTTATAGACTGGATACTGGCTGAAGTCCCATTAGTGGCTCTCCAAGACCTCCCTGAACAGGAAGACTGGTGACCCACATTTGCAGGACATTTCAAGAGATGCCCCCATGCATAATCCCCTAAGACTTGGTTGACCTCGGAGGGCAAGGAACAAAGTTATCCCTTAGTTCTCTCAGCCAAATTGGTATGGGAGTTAAGTATGGTCATTAAGCACCCAGGAAGGCTAAGTTGCACCAGCCTATTACATTGCACCTATATTAAAATTGTATCCTTTGGAAACAAACTGTATGTTCATATTTCTTGATTTGCATCTTTCCATTTTAATCCCGTTTTACTCTAAAAGATGCACACATACTCTCCATCATGTACCGAAAACCCAAGGTCTGAAAATGCTGACACCATTTCTGTAGGTTCATATGCGCAGGGTCCCAGGAACTTGTAGGATTCTGTTTCCATATGGTCAGGCACCACCTCCCTGGCTCTTACAATCTTTCTGCCATCTCTTCTGCAATGGTCTTTAAGCCCTGAGTGAGTGAAGATTACTTTAGGAGTCCTGTCCAAGGACCCACACTGCAGACTCCTAACATCATGGTTTGGCCATCTGTGCCCTTTTGTGTTCCTGGCCCTCTGTTGCATGAGGGAGCTTCATTAGTGAGAGTTGAGAGGTCATTAGTGTCCTCTTTACCCCTTGATCTATGTTCTGTGAAGAACCTTAGGTATTGAGGATGCATTCTAGATGTGCCTCTTAGGGACCTGGGCAGTTCACAATGTGTGTGACTAGTTGTGGTACTCTGTAATAGTCTGTAGTAAAAGATGCTTCTTTGATGAGTGGTGACTGGGATACTTGACTACAAATATAAGGATACATATTTTGCACTTAGTAAGAAGTTAAGCTGGGTGTGGTGGTGCACTTGGGAGGCAGAGGCAGGCAGATCTCTGTGAGTTCAAGGCCAGCTTGGTCTACAGAGTGAGCTCCAGGTCAGCTGGGGCTACAGGGAGACCCTGTCTCAAAAAGACCAAAAAAAAAAAAAAAAAAAAAGAAAAAAGAAGTTACATTAGTCTAGGGATGTGACATTCCTGGGGATCTCTCTTAAGATTTATGATCTCTCCATCCATGTGTACTTATCTATGTTTACAGTACCACATATGAGTTTCCTCCCGTTGAGGGGAATTTTAAGTCTAATTACTTAGCCATTGATTGCCCCCAAGATAAAAGTGCCACTACTCCACCAATGTCATTTACTGTGCCAGTCATTGATATGGATATTTGGTCTTAAGCTGCTGTTGCACCATAGATTGATGCTTTCCCTTCCAGCTTGCATAGTACCCTCTAAAGCTACGAGAGCCAGCCTTCATGGGAGGAGGCTTCCAGGTCAGTTCCAGCTGCATTGCTCCAAATCCAGTCTCCAGAGTTTGTCCTATCTTCAGCAATAGCATCTTACTTTCAAGTTCTGGGAGGAAATCTAGGGCTGTGGCAATAGCCTGAGTAATTTTGGGAACCTCTTGGACTGGCCCTACAGACTATTACAGAGTACCACAACTAGTCACACACATTGTGAACTGCCCAGGTTCCTAAGAGGCACATCTAGAATGCATCCTCAATACCTAAGGTTCTTCACAGAACATAGATCAAGGGGTAAAGAGGACACTAATGACCTCTCAACTCTCACTAATGAAGCTCCCTCATGCAACAGAGGGCCAGGAACACAAAAGGTCACAGATGGCCAAACCATGATATTAGGAGTCTGCAGTGTGGGTCCTTGGACAGGACTCCTAAAGTAATCTTCACTCATTCAGGGCTTAAAGACCATTGCAGAAGAGGTGGCAGAAAGATTGTAAGAGCCAGGGAGGTGGTGCCTGACCATATGGAAACAGAAATTTGGGAATCCTGGTCAAGGGCTCAAGGGAAGGTTTCTCCTGTCTGGCCCTGTTTCTTGTTATATAGCCTTCAGCTATACACATGGACTAATGTAGAGATACTGTATGTGTAATTTGTCATTATGTTGTTAGACTAATATGATTCCTTCAGATATTTTACACTAGCTAGGCTCCCTCCTCCCCCTCTCCCTCCCCCTCCTCCTCTTTCCATGGCTTCCCCATTTACCCCAGTTCTCTCAGGATAACACTATCTCCTACAGGCCTACTTCTCTTGAGCTCCTTCTTTCCCTTTATCCCAGAATTTCCTTCTATAACCCTTCCTTTCCCTTCCCATTTAGATACCCTGATTGTATCCATTCCTCTCTTAGTAACACCTGTCTCCTACTGTTCTTTTTCTTTACCTCTTTGATTCATTTCTATTTTCCTGGTTCCTGCAGTTACATCAGGATACCTACTCATAAGGACTTGGTGCTAGGATCCACAAATGAGGGAGAATGTACATTTGTCTTTTGAATCTGTGTTACTTCACTTAGCATAACTGTTTCTAGTTCCATCCATTTACCTGCAGATTTCATAGTGTCATATTGCTTTACCACTGAGTAGAACTCCATTGTGTAAATGTACCACATTTTCATTAGCCACTTGTCAGTTGAGGGACACTTAGGTTGCTTCCTTCTTTTCCCTATTGTGAAATTGTGAAAAGAGAAGCAACAAACATGGATGTACAAGTATTTCTGCAATAGGATGAGTCCTTTGGGTGTATACCAGAGTGGTATAACCAGGCCAAATGATAGGTTCATTTTTAGTCTTTTTTTTTTTTCCTTCTTTTTTTTTTTAACATTTTTTTATTGATGCTTTGTGCATTTCATACATCATTTTCCAATTCAGTTCAGGCATATTTCCCTTTCCCTTCCCCCCAACCCCTACCCCAACCCAGATCATGCATTCTGCCATAACTGTCCTGCATCTTTCTCTCAGTTTTTTTTTTCCATTTTTTAGCTATAAGTGATAAGTGTACAAGCATCCTTCATGTAAAACCAATTTGCAGGCTGTTGTGCCCAAACCCCCACAGCCCCACCTTCCAGCAGGGGTTGAGGGGTTGTATATTCAATCAAGTTGATCAAATGAGTGTCCAGACTACATTGCTGTAGTTCACCATTCACCCCAATCACAGCCCTTACATTCTACCACTTTTTTTTTTAGTCTTTTAAGAGCTCTCCATACTGCTCTCCATAGGGGTTGCACAAGTTTGCAATCCCACCATCACTGGATGAACATTCCCTTTTCCCTACATACAACCTCTCCAGCATTTGGTCTCATTTGTTTTCTTGATCTTACCCAGTCTGATTGGGGTAAGATGAAGTCTTAAAGTGGTTTTAATTTGCATTTACCTAATTAATAATGATGTTGAACACTTTAAAGATATTTCTTAGCCATCTTTATTTCTTCTTGGGAGAACTCTGTTCAGATCCTTAACCCATATTTTAATTGGGTCACTTGTTTTTTGTATATACTGGATATTGAACTTCTGTCATATGTGTTGCTGGTGAAGATTTTTTCCCACTGTGGATTTTCACTTCCTTGGTTGTTTCTTTTGCTATACGAAAGTTTTTTTTATCTTAATGAGGTCCCACTTGTTTATTGTTGACCTTATTTCCTAAGCAACTAATATCCCATTTAGAAAGTCCTTTCCTACACCTATATTTTGTAGGTTATTGCCAGTGTTTTCTTCCAACAGGTTCAGAGTTTCAGGTTTCACATTGAGGTCTTTGATCCATTTGGAGTTGACTTTTGTGCAAGGTGAAAGATAAGGGTCTAGTTTCATTCTTCTTCAGATGGAGATCCAGTTTTCCCAGCATCATTTGCTGAAGATGCTCCACTGAGTGATGTTGGCCCCTTTGTCAAATATCAGGTGGCTGAACTTCCATGTAATCAGTTTGGGTCTTTGATCATGTTCCATTCATCTAGATCTGTTTTTGTGCCAGGACCATACTGTTTTTATGACTATAGCTCTGAAATATAGTTTGAAGTCTGGTATAGTAAACAGCCCCCCCCCCCAAGTACTCTTTGTGCTCAGGGTTGCTTTGGCTATCTGGGGTCTTTGGTGTTTCCATATGAATCTTAGGATTTTTTTTTTTCTAATTCTGTGAAAAATGTCATGGGGATTTTGATTGGGATTGCATTGAATATATAAATTCCTTTTTGTAGGATGGGCATTTTCACAATCAAGAGCCTGGCTCTTGATTCCCCGCAGGAGAGACCCAAGTTCACTAGGGGTGCTCCTCCTCAAAGCATTTCCCTCTGATTTCCCTCAAGAAAGTATATTAGTGACTTTTCTTGTTGGCATAACAAAATTCTCAATAAAACCAAGTTAAGAAAGGGCATGTTTTGGCTCACAGCTCCAGGGTACTGACCATCACGGTGGGGAAAGCCGCGAGCAGTTGTGAGAGGCCGCTGGTCATATTGCATCTGCGTTCGAGAAGCAGAGAGCTGAAGTCTGCTCGGCTCACATTCTCCTTCCCATTCACACCTCATAGGGCGATTCTGATGCCCATGGTTAGAGAAGGCCTTCATTTTTAATTAACCCAATCTAGAAACTCACAGATGTGTCTAGAAATTTGTGTCCTAGTAATTCTAGATAATGTCAGTAGTCAAGATTCATGGGAAGTTTTTCAGAAATACAGTTCCCTCTCATAGAAATGTCTATAACAGCATCCTTTAAAATGGGAAGGAGTTGCAAAAATAAGTCTGTCTTATGTGAGCACTGAGTTAAAGTGATAAGCTACAAGTTGAGGTGAAACAATGAAAAATAATGCAGCATTAAAAACAATGGTTATTAAAAGCTCAAACCAGACAAAATCCTGGGATAGAAATGGGGAAGAGACTAAGAGGCTCCAACTGTGAGGCAAGCAATAGCTGCTGAGAGGTAGAGAGTTGATTCTTTTTTTTCTTTTCAATAATTTTATTTCTTTAATTACCTTTACTTATTTCTTGGGGGAGGGGCGTGGAGAAGTGCACTTTAGCCACAGTGCACACATGGAAGTCAGAGGACAGGCAACCTTCAGGAGTCTGTTAAATCCTTCTATCATGGGGGCCCTGGGGACTGAACTCAGGTTGTCAAGTTTGGCAGCAAGGCCTTTATCCCCTGAGCCATCTTGCCAGCGTAAGAGAGTGAGTCACTTTTCTTTAATGTTGTGACACTGGATAGATTAACCAGGCTCCAGTGATTTGGCACACACCTAAAGATGTTTGAGGATACAAATATGACTCAGTAGGCCTTAATATATATATAAAAATTATATATAACATATAAATAATTATATAAAATATTAAAGTACATGTAATCTGGTGAGGGAGTTAAGGGGCTGAGTGCAGATGGGGAGGGAGGCTAAATATGTTAAAAATCTGAAATTTCTTCAATAAAAATTGGCAAAAAAATCTATGAAATTTGCAAAAATTCAATAAAAATGAGAAAAGATGGTCACTTTTTTAAGTTACGAGAATGCTTATGATAATTGTCAGAGGAACAGAAGGAGTTGTATTCTGGAGAAAATGACTTAATTCCTTTGTATCTCAGATTCCTTGAGAGCAGATGGGGACAGGGTGCTAATGTGCTGTCCTTATCCATCACAGTGCTGTGAGAATGACATGGGAAAGTGCCTAGGAAGGGCATGCCCAGCACCTGGCACAAGGCTTGCTAGTTGTTACTATTGTTGGTCCAATGAACACAGGGTCATAGAAGATTGGAATTAACCATACAGATAAACACGGACATACTTTCCCTATTTGGTATCTTATTCAAAGGGACATGCTTCTGTCCCCTGGCAAATGTTGCACAGCTCTCCAAGACCAGGTAGAAGATGGGACAAGCAGGATACAAGTGCTGTGGACTGGGCTGCCCAGCCTGGCATACAGATGCCCTTGACCTGACTCTCAGCCACGTAAGCAGAGCCCCCAAGGGAGGGGAAGTCTTGGTGATCAACGAAATGGGAGGCATGGGGAGGCAAAAGTCAGAAGTGAAGAGAACCAGGAAGGGGCCCTGGACAGCCTGTCCCTGCACCTCCATCTGAAGGACAGAGGTGATAGACAAGGCTTGTGACATCTTTCTGTTACTTTGGCAGTTCCTGGCTTCTGCCCCAGAACCTACACAAGGTGCAGTAGGACAGAGTTGGAGCGAAAGTTCTTCCGTACTACAAAGCTGTGACAGTATTTTTCCTCTTGCTGGTGCTAGTGAACGCTTTTAAAAAAAAAAAATTGGGGCTGGGTGTGGTGGCGCACACTTTTAATCGTAGCACTCGGGAGGCAGAGGCAGGCGGATCTTTGTGAGTTCAAGGTCAGCCTGGTCTACAGAGTGAGTTCCAGGCCAGCTGAGTCTACAGAGAGACTCTGTCTCAAAAAGACCAAAAACAAACAAACAAACAAACAACCTGTCTCAAGAAGGCCAAAAACAAACAAACAAACAAAACAAACAAAACAAAAACTCTTATTAAACTATTTTTTTTTATTTATTCTTTTATGTGTATGAATGTACTGTCTGCATGTAGGTAGGTTTGTGCACCTGTGTCGTGCAATGCCTCGGAGGTCAGAAGAGGGTGTCGGATTCCCCTGGAACTTGAGTTAAAGACGGTTTTCAGCCGCCACATGGGTGCTGGGGATTGAACCCGGGTCCTCTACAAGAGTAGTCAGCACTCTTAACCGCTAGGCCATCTCTCCAGCCCCTAAACTATTTTAAATTGTGGTGAAATAGGCATGACAAAAATCACCACCTCTTCTTAAGTGCTGAGTTCTGTAGTTGTTGGGACAGTCACACTGTTGGGAAACCAGTTCCCCTACCCATTTCTAAAGTGCTTGCAGCTTGCAAAATTGAAATTCTGAGGCTGGGGTGTGGTTCCATGGAAAAGTACTTCCTAGCACGTGCGGGGCCCTGGGTTTATTACCACAGTGAGAAAACAAAAATAAGCAAACAAGCAAAACCTGGTAAGCTTGCAGCTTTGTATGCATCTAGTCTGAACTGCACCTTCATTTCCCCCAGCCTTTGACAACCATGTTCTGCTTTTTATCCATGAAGCTGGGTGTTCTAAGTCCCACATACAAATGGAATTAGGCAATATTTGTTCTCTTATGACTACTTTCACGTAAAGTAGTGTCTTCACTACTCGATGTGCTGTAGCATGGTCAGATTCCCCTTTAAGGCTGAATACTACTCCATTGTGCGCGTAAATATGTGTATATGCATGTGTATGACACCTTTTACCCATTCAGTGATGGACACTGGATTGTTCACACTTATTATGAGTAATGTTGCTGTGAGCAGGGGTATACAGATACCTGTCAGAGTCTCTGCTGTTAGTTTTTTTTGGCTATATACCCAGAGTACAGTTGCTGGATCATACGGTAGTTCTGCTAATTGTCTGGAGCACCAACTGTACAGCTGTCCATAGTAGCTCCACCAATTTACATTTCCACCTACAGTAGGCAAGGGTTCCTGTTCTGTCTACATCATTGCCATTACTTACAATTTTCTGCCTTCCTGCTAGAAGCCATTCTTAGGTATGAATGCTTTCAGCCAGGACAAAGCATGGCCAGCTTCACGTTTCTCTTTATGTTGTCTAGACCAATTAAGCAAGTCCTGGGCATTTATTTAAGCCCTAGGCATGGAGAGTAACAGACCTAAGTAATTGTTCCATGGTTTCTGCCTTCAAGGCACTCAGCATCTGTTGGGGAAAATAAATATGCAAATAGGTCATTCCAAACTAATCTAATCGGTATAATAATATATCCTTGATGGGCTAATCATACACACACACACACACACACACACACACACGCCCATGCCCATGCCCATGCCCATGCCCTTGCCCTTATACCTTGAATGCAGATAAAAATGGTAGTAGGAAATGTTGGGTGAGTTTTGTGCCTCAGCGTGAGGCACATGAAGTTCCTAGTTTACATCAGGTCCCTGAATGCTTCAGCTTCAGCAGAGCTTTCTGTGATTATGGAAATATCTGTTTGTCATATACATGCACCCATAAGATGTGCCTAGTAGATAAACTGCATCTTTATGGTCTGTTTAATTGTAGTGAATTTACATTTAAATTGAACCATACATATGGCTGCTGTATTGGAGCCTTACCTTAACACATACAACAACTCTGTCCCTAAGCCTCCTGGGGAGCTGCTCACTCACAAAGCTGCTTACCTTCCCCCAGTTGTTTCCCATCTCTTGAGTTTGTCCTGGGGCCTCGGAATATGCATTTTAAATGAGCAGACAGTATGCTGAAACAGGTGCATTTGAGAAATGCCTAGTCTTGGGTTTTTCAGCATTCCTATTTTCTTGTAAAGTACAAAATAAGATTTGCTTTCCATTAGCTGTAGTCATGTGCTGCATACCAGTGATCTGGACAACAATGTATCGGGTATGTGAGGGTCCTGTAAGAGCAGAGAGCTTACTGTTGTCATATACCACAATGTATTATGTGAATGTACTCTGTGATGTTTGCACAACAAAATCACCATATGACACATTTCTCTGTATGCATCTCTGTCAGACACACCAGTACTGATATAAAAGCAATGATTACCTGTGGAAATGCAAGGCAAGGAACAATTAAGGCTTTGCATTAGTCAGCCTTTTTTCTTTTTTTTTTTCTTAAACAGGACCTTAACCAGACATCTTGGTATCACCAGGTGGAACTGTGTAGCAGTAATTTGGAACACAGACTGTCTGACCCTGGATATGCATGCTGGGTCCACCAGAGAACTTGGTCTGTGGTCTTAGGCAAGCTTCCTCAACTGTAAAATGGGAGAAAAATTGTCCCTTACCAAAAGCAATATATGTGAAATGTGTACTTGGTACTTAGCATAAATTAGAACAACAGAAACAACAGCAGTAGCCAACCCCAAGTATTTAACATGAGCCAGGCATGTTTGGTCTCTTCTAAGCACTTGCTGTTTATTAACTTTCAGCCAGACAGTAAACTCTGCGAATAGTTAGAATTGTTATTTGCATGGTGAAGATAAGCTGAAGTCCAAGGAGGTTTGGAAAACTATCTAAGGCCACAGTGCTGGTAGATGCAGAAATAGAGTTCAGTCGTGGGCAGTCTTCCCTGGGACCTGCAGGTCTCACTTACATCGCAGTCTCTAGGGCCCCTGGCTCTGATGTCAAGGCTTTGGAATTTATCTGCATGTCAGCTCAGCTTCCAAGGAGCTGCTCACTGGGCTGCGCACTCCCCACACACCATTGGGTTTGGGCTTCTGTAGCCCAAGTCCAGTTGAATGTCCTCCATAACTCTTCCCTCTTTCTCAGTGTACCTGTTCAATCCAGCCTTGGCGTGCTTTCGAAGATGTCTGTAGGGCAGTGACTTCTACATGATACCTCCAGCTGTGTTTGTCCTCCAAGTTCCAGACTTGAGGGCCCAAATGCCACGTGAACTCTTAACAGGCCCCTCAAACATTGCAAACATGGTATTGAGCACCCCACCCCAGACATCTGAAATCTAAAATGCTTCAAAATCAAACATTTTAAGTACCAACTTGGTTCTACAGATGGAAAATTCCATTCCAACTTTGTTTTATGCAGGTATTAAGAATATTTGCAGCCTGGCATGGTGACACATGCCTTTAATCCCAGCACTTGGGAGGCAGAGGCAGGTGGATCTCTGAGTTCAAGGCCAGCCTGGTCTACATAGTAGCTTCAGGCCAGCTGGGACTAAAGGGAGACCCTGTCTCAAAAAGACAAAAAAATAAAAAAATAAAAAGAATATTTGCAATTCCTTTCTAGCTGAGTTTATCGGCTCTTGAGGAAACATAAATGAATTTGGGGGACTTGAGTCCTGTATTTGTATATACTTTCTCTGTATATACAAATATTAACAATATACACATTTAATTAATATATAAATATTTTTAAAATCCCAGAAGCACATGTGGTTCTGTGCATTTCAGATAAGGAATTCTCAGAATTCCTGGCCTCTGTGGCTGACTCTCCTGCCTCTGCGTGACCTTGTGCCAGTCTTGCTTCACTTTGTGCCAGATGGCTGTAACACCTTCTGCCTTTTGTCTCCAGAATGGAATGCGTGCCCCTCTGCCTGCCTCTGTCCCCTCTCTGCCTTACCCTGGTTCCCCTCACCCCCACCCCACCACAGAGCCTGACACCTAAGGACCCATTTGATAAACACACATTGTTGAAATCCAGTCAGTGGCTCCTGCTCAGTGAATCATTAACATAAAGTGCTAGTTCCAGGCCTGTTCTTTGTAGAATCCATTCATGAGCAATACAGTCATCATCTGTGTCAAGTTATTGACAATCAGATGGGATCTGTGATTTGAACTTTGGTCTGTGTTTTTACATTTCCTCTTGCTGGGTCATCCAAGGTGCCTCAAGGGAAATAGCCTTGGCTCTCCAATCTGTATTCAAGTTGATCACTACATTGCACATATTTGAGTAGGAAATAATTTAATCTGTTTATAAAAACAAACTACAATATGTGCTCCGGAAACAGGTGTCGGGGGAGGTATCTTTGCAAGTACTTGGGTTTTGGTGCTCATAAACAAGCATGTGGGTTTTCCTTGATAACTCAGGTAGTGCATCACTTCCAAGCTGAAGTGGAGAGTGACTGTTTTGCAGAGCCGCAAAACTGGAAGGGCAGATTTACCTAGGAACTGCAGACAGGTCCCTGGCGGCCAGCTGCAGGGAGCTCGGCTGCAGGCTCCGTTGGTTCTTCCTTTCAGTAGCAGCAAGGTAATCTACCCTTGGGCTCTGGAGCTGGAGCTCATGGCTGAGGTAAGCCAGATGGTGGGAATGGACTTTTCTTAAGTACGGCGATGAGTGGGTACTGTGTGCATGCCATGCCTCGGGCACAGGTCTCTCTCAGCTCGGTGCCCCCAGCCCCAGTATGTCAGCAAGGCTGTTGTGTGAATTCCCACGTGTCCCACTGTGAATCCCCATGCAACCCGCTCCATTCTCAGGACGAGATGTTAGAGTTGAGGTGCACAGAGCTGTAGGCTGGGTTGTGAGGGAACATGTTGCCTGTATGTGTCAGTGCAGCTTTAGTTTGGGATGATAGAAACCCACCAGAAACCCATCTGTATTAGTTACTTGTCTCATTGTGATGACAAAATACCCAACAAAAGCAGCTTAGGGAAGGAAGAGTTTATTTTGGCTCCTGGCAGGAAAAGTGAGGCAAGAAAGTGAGGCAACCAATCACGTTGGCGTCTGTCATCAGGATGCAGACACATCCTGGTCTTCAGCTTCACTTTCTTATCTAGTCTGAGACCCTTGATCATGGGACGGTAGGCGGCACCATCCATGTTCAGGGTGGGTCTTCCTTCCTCAGCTAAGCTTCTCATAGCACGGTCATAGACATGCCTGAGGTTTGTCTGCTAGCTGATTCTAAGTGCACTTAAGGAGATTAACTCTCATATCATCTCAGGTCAGCTTAAGCAATGAGGCAGAGTCCAGGGTCAAACTTGGCCCTGGCATGAGTAGATCCAAGGTTTGCTCTCTGGTTTTACTCTTTGTATCACCACCAAGTCTCCTCCCCTTCACATCTGCATGGGTTACTTTTGTGTCACCGTGCCCACAGTACCTGGTGGAAACAACCCAGCTCAGGGGTTCAGGAGTTTCAGTCATGACAGGGAAGGGATGGTGAAGCGGCTTGTCCAGGGGAAAGGGAGCACAGAATGGAGGTTATTCACCCCATGATGGGCTAGGCAGCTGACAGGAGGTGGGGACTACCTGCAAAGCACCCACCCCCAATAACCTACTTCTACCAGGCAGAATGCACCTCCTGAAGTTTCCACATCCTCCCACAAGACCACAAAACAGCCATGGCTTTCTTCTCTGGGTCTCCATGTTGGGCTTTCAGAAGCACTGACATCTGCCCGTTCATCAATCCCAGGAGATTGAGCTTTTCCAAAGGTTCTCACAAAGTCTCTGAATTGATTTCTCTTGTTCCAGTTTTGGTTACATGCCTAGCCTATCACAGGTCCAAACCTATCACTATGGACCAGGTGATGGAAGATTCTGGTATTACCTGACTATCTTCAGAGTTATGGGAGAGGTTAAATGTCGGCTTCATGGGAAGGGATTGTTTTCCCTATGGGAACTTGGAATACACTCACCAGAAGGGTCCTGGGTGCTGGGAAGTAGAGGCACAGAGTTCAAATTTGCTTGTGTTCAGGAGTCTTTGATCAGACACATGACTATCAAGTCAAGGATATCCCTGCTGCCCCTTGAAACTGCTCCAAACTGCATGTGGCCAGAGGCTGTAGAGGCCTCCATGGACCTCCTTTCTTTTGCCCCCCCAGCCCTCCCCAGACCTCCTTTCTTCTGTCCCCCCACCCCCCCTCCACTGGAATTTCTTCTGCTCATTGCATAGAACAAAGAACAGAATTTGGGCCTTATGTTCCTGCTTTTTGTCACCAGCCTCCTCTGAAATGTGGGTCCAGGTCCCGATCCCGTCACATCTGACGCCCTGTCCATGCGAACAGGTAGGAATTTGGTAGGACAAGCTGCAGATCCAAGGAACGGGGGTCATGTGGAAGCATGGCTCAGGCCAGGGGGAGTCATTCACGGATGGATGACTTGTCCAAGTTTCCCCAGATAATAAGAGGCCTCACCCTCTCTGCAGCTCATGTCTGACTTCCAGTGTCCTGTTCATTCCCCTCTGCCCAGCAGTGGGGCTCTCTGTGTAGTACTAAAAAGGTAAGAATTATGACACAGAATGAATGCTTGTCTGCATAGCAGGCCATAAATTATATAGCAGCACTGATAACTTTGATGTTGGACCTGAACAGTTGTAATTGCTGCTTCCTAAGAGCAGGCCTGTCTTATGCATGGAGGGAAGAAAACTAATGTATTTATTTTCACCAGAGAAGCCCTTCCCTGGTGACTTGAGGCCATTCCATCTTTCCTCTGGGTCTGCCTGGTTTGACTCTTTTGTGCCTGAGCTGCTGTAATTTCCTATGGTTATAAACAAAGGATGAGATGTTGACTTGCGACATGTTAGCACATTTAACTTCAAAGGACTTTGGCTTTCCTGACTCAGGGCTCAAATATGAGAGTTCAGGTAATTGTCACAAAGTGCAGTCTTCACTCCCGGATGTACAAAGGCCAGGTGGCCAGGTCTGGAAAGCAGCCAGGAGACCTAGGTTTTGCTTGTGGCATCCAGCTGTTGAGGGGCTTTGAGAGAGCTCTTTTACCTCGCAGGGGATAGGTGATGGTGCTGAGGACATGTCTCAGGAGCAGGTGCTAGCTTTAGGTCCTCCTGGATACAGGGATGCTCCTGGCGACATGAGACTTTTATTCTGTTGTGACATCACCTACATCCCTATCAAGAGGATCCTCAAACACTTCTGTGCTGTAGCTTTGGACTGTAGTTTCAGGCTATCATCCTGTGAGCCCCAAGCTCCTTACCTGGGCTAATAATAGGGCCTACATGTGGCCACAAATCAACCAGTTGGTAAAAGTGTTAAGCACTGTACTGGGCACATAGAAGGCCCTCTTATCTCTGCTCTCTGGTTTGCTGGCTCCATTCTTAGGTGGGCTAGGTCCTTATTGGCCCCTGGTGGGTTGCTGTTCCCAGCCTCTTGGGTTCCAGTGCACTGCCAATAATGCCTCTTTCCCAGAGAAGACGTGGGAGATATAGGAAAGTGTCAGGTGCAGCTGGCTACCAGCATCTGCTCTTCCAGCTTGGGGAACTTCGGGAGAGATGAAGGGAGAGGTCTGAGAAATGAGCAGTCTTGCCTGCCAGATCGGGAAATATTGGATTAGGGACCAGACTGAAGGCACAGTGCCATCTCCAGATAGAAGAATGACTTTGCAAATCCTTGTCTTGTGAGGAGGGTGTTAGTGGACGGTGGAGGCAGTTGGCCTGGGTTGACCATGAAGGACATGCTGTTCTCCATGTCTACCTTTGCACCTGCTCTTCCTCTCTCACCCTGTGCATTCTTATGCGCCCAAGGCCTGGCTCCCTCTGAAATTCTCTCTGGCTACAGTAGTTAAGTTCTTCCTCTGCCTTCCAGCCCCATGCTCTGCTGTCATTGCTTGTCCCCTTCTGAGCAAGCATCTGTTGGGTGACAGCACCTTACGTGGGGAGGGGTGCGGATGCAAATCTGACAGAGTCCCCGTGTCCTCTCCTACCAGAGCAGTTACTTGTTTATTCATTTATTCAGCAAATATTTGCAAAGCACCTTGATGTAGAAGCTGGGGATTTAGTGGACAGCAAGAATGACAGTAGAACTCAATAAACAACATTAAAGAACAAGGTAATTTTTTTTCTAAAGAATTTTTTGTGTATTTCATGCATAAGTTTTAAATCAGTCTTAATCACCTTTATTTTATTTTGTCTTTTTTGAGACGGGTCTCCCTGTAGTCCCAGCTGTCCTGGGGACTCACTATGTAGACCAGGCTGGCCTTGAACTCAGAGATCCACCTGCCTCTGCCTCCCGAGTGCTGATTAAAGGCGTGCGCCACCACGCCAGGCCTTGATCGCCTTTACACCCCTTCTCCATTGGCCCCTCCCACACCTCCACCCACATTTGTGTTAGGGTCTTTTGTGCCAAATTACTCTCTGTGACCATTCCTCAGTGCCAGTTCATCCTTTGAGTTCTAGTCAGCCTATCCA
Source organism: Rhizomys pruinosus (assembly GCA_009823505.1). Taxonomy (NCBI): domain Eukaryota; kingdom Metazoa; phylum Chordata; class Mammalia; order Rodentia; family Spalacidae; genus Rhizomys; species Rhizomys pruinosus. The sequence continues at coordinate 5,649,196 of VZQC01004414.1, forward strand.
GAGTCCCTCTCTTACAGAAGGCCAGTTCTACCTCTCCAACCATAATCAGCTGCCAATATTTCTTCAGCGAAGATTAGGTTCTGCTGCCCATTTTCCCACTTCGATGCTGGGTCTTTGTCCAGCTGAGCTTGCATGGGTCTTGTGCATGCTGACACCATTGCTGTAAATTCATGTGAGCAGGGTCCCAGGAGTTGTAGGATTCTATTTCCATATGCACTTGCACCACCTCCCTGGCTCTTACAATCTTTCAGCCCCCTCTTCTGCAATGAGCCCTGGGTGATTGAAGCTGAATGAATATAGGAGACCTGTCCACGGACCCACACTCTGTAGACCCCTAATCTTCATAGTTTGGCCGTTCCTGCCCTTTTGAGTTCCTGGCCTCCAAAGAAAGTAATTTCTGATAGTACATAACTTTGGAAAATAAACAGGGTAAAGAGAAGGTATGAGTCTAGAGTGAGAAAAAGGTGGGCAGGGGGATCTCCTGAGCCCAGCGGAAGGAAAGAGGGAAAGACAGGTAGGAACTGGGTGCCTTGGCGAGCTGATTGTTGATCCCTTGGTCCTGCTGTCTTTGGTTCGATTGGCCTTTGTGGCTGTGAGGTTGGAGTTATCCTTCCAGCTGGGATTAAAGGTGTGGTCTTTGGCTTGATTAGATCTAGTGGCTGTGGGGGCGGAGTTATCCTCCCAGCCGGTATTAAAGGCACGCTTGTGTGACTCTTGAGATTTGAGATCTCCTGAGCCCAGC